>JAPDDM010000098.1:0-257146 GCA_027474115.1 Schizopygopsis malacanthus
TGGTATAAATGACCCCATTCATACAAAGCAATTTGCTTTAAACATTTACAGTAAAATCATTGCTCACATGCATTTTAGCTTAAAATAAAATATATAGATATGTATAATATAATCAATAATTTATAGTGAATTACAAAATTATATTAGCCCATTTGAAAATTTGTTAACTGCTAGACAACTATCTACCTATAAATTAAATTAATTACATGTCATTTTTAATATAAAGTCCAAATATTTTTATTCAACCAACTAGTTAGAATACTTTTAAAAAGAAAAAACAAAGGATTTGATGTTCAGATACAGAATAACTACATTAATTGCTCATTGCCCCGTGGCAGTTTTACCCAACAGACTATGAGAAAAAAAAAATCTGAAAGTATAATTAGATTATTATTAAATAACTGGCTATCTACAGGCCAGTGGCGTAGCGTCTGTGAATGCAAGGTATGCAAGATGCATATGGGCCCGGGCAGATTGGGGGCGCGCCGAGCCGAGGGGGAACTTATAATTGAAACAAGGGAATGAATTGGCGCTTTTCCACTGCATGGTACGGTACGGTTCGGCACGGACTCGGTACGGGTCGGTTTGCATTTCACCGCAGTTTAGTACCGCTATAGAGTGGGCGGGATAATTCACGCGTCAGTTCGTAATAATTGCGCCGCCTCTACTGCCGAGACATCACATCGTAAACGCGCCACAAACAAACTCACAACAAAGAAAAGAGACGGAATAGTGTTCTTCATTCTCGGCATGTGGATGTTTTTAACAGCAATGGAGAGGTCTATGAGTGCTTGTGATTTACCCCCAGCAGAAGAGACTGTGGTGACAGTGACACGGGCCTGTAGATGAGGAGTAGTGCAAGGATGTTCGTGCAGGTGTACTGCGTTAATTGATTAGTTAACTATTCATGCAGCGTGTTCTTAAAGTGAATTATCAATTAAACTTTTGAATATTTCAAAATGTACAATGTATCTCTTGTTTTTTTTATTTATGTGATGGTTTTATATAATCGTGGCATTAATAATTTGTCTTTTTCAAGAGGTTCATTACGTGCTCATACAATAATACATATTTAATATAGTCTGGAGGTACACTTATTTGATCAGATTGTTTTTAATTGAAGCAAAACACAGATACAAAGGTAAAAATATAAACAGAAGACATACTCTGAAAATATAGCAAGTTCAAATGTAACGTTATATACATAAGGCTTTTTCCTTCGGCGTCGCGCCATCAAGCTCTCACTGAATCCGCTCCTTGGCTATCAACGAGAGGAACGTCTGTACTTCCTCAACAGACAATGAAACAGATATTTTGTGGTTGATACAAAAAGGTGCGTTTTGTTGAAACAAAAGCTGCGTCCGATCCTTCACTGGCTGTGCTGATTTAAATCTAGCGGGTAGGGCTGTAGAGGAGGGTCTCGGTCTCGTGTCGCAAGTTCAGTGATGCAGTAATGACGATTCTCTCCGGCTAATCAGTGAACAGCAGAGTTTACACGTCACGTTTTGGTAACGGTACAGTACGCTTGGAACCTCGGCTGAGGTGGTACTAAAAAAGTACCAGGTACAGTACCCAGTGGAAAAAACCCCAAAAGTGAACCGTACCGAACCGTACCGTGCCGTACCATGCAGTGGAAAAGCACCAAATATAGAGTCTTGCACGGGCCCGGTCCTTGTCTGACAGCTTATCAGAATTCTCCGTCTGACCTGAGTCTTTTTTCCTCTCTTTCTTTCTTCCATTACACAGCTGCTGTTGCTGTTGCAGCCAGAGCATGTGAGAGGAGTGGAGCGGGAGCAGAAAGGGGAGCGTAGCGGTCATATTTCCTTCAGAGCGGAGAGCACCTTTCTGAAGATCACACTCCGCTCGCTCAACCCAAAATGACCTTTGCTAATTTGCTAGTTTGATAATCTGTGGAATTGGCTAAGTAATAGTTTGTCTAAGCTATTAGTCTCAGCTAAAAAATCATGTGAAGATTGACAGACGTTTTAATAGACCGTATTTCCCCATAATTTAGGTCTATTTTAATTTTAGAAAGTGTTTATTTTATTTACGCTACAAACTTTTATTTACGTGCGTGTTTTGAAGGTTCTGTTGCACAATAACTGAAGCTGTGTTTTCATGGAAAAGTATACATTTTCAGTTATTTTTTTTTTTTACAAAGGTTTGCCAAGTGGCTTCAAAAACAAGACACGTTTTTAAATTAATAATTGGAATTTAATACATTTAAATGTATACAATTCTACAAGCTAAACGTCACCCTGAATCATAACCGTTACTTATCGGACTACTGCTTTAATTGAGACATTTTTTCAATAATTGCATTATGAACTGAAAAAAACTATATATAATTAGGCCTACTGGAGAAATGTAATGTGAGAGCGTGATCTGAGCAGGATTTGGTTTACCGGTGAGCATGAGCGGAACATTAGCAGAGTGTTTTTTGCTTTGTCTGTGAGCGACTGAGAGGAGCACACGCCCACAAAGCAGAATATTGAGCGGAGCGATACACCGCATCGCTTTGCTCACAAGCTCTGGTTGCAGTCATTAAAAAGTTCAGTTTAGGTTCTTAATGGCAAAGTGGTTATATTTTGTTTCGTTTCTTTAAGTTAATTTATAAGCATAATTGGAACATTTTATGTTTGTTAAATTCAAGTTGTATTTGACTCCAGTCCAGCGGGTGGCGCTAAAACACATGCGTTTGTTTGCCAAACACCATTAAACCTCAGAGGAAGAAGTTTAGTTTCACCACACTCTGTTGTTTTGTCATGATGTTGGCTTAATACAAACTGTTATAAATGTTATTTCTGTAAATAGGAAAGGAAGTTTTTGAATCAGGTCAGTAAACACCTGTAATATTCTCGTCCTCAGAGTTGTGACTAAGTTTTGAAGCAAGCAAGAATATCTGGAAGATTATCAGCTGAACTGAGATCTGCTGCTGTGAAGATGGTGGTTGTTAAAGAAGAGCATGAAGAGAAGACGAGTGAACCAGAAACCTGGAGAATAAAACACGAGGAACCAGAACTCTGGAGAATAAAACACGAGGAAACAGAAACCTGTAGAATAAAACACGAGGAACCAGAAACCTGCAGAATAAAACACGAGGAACCAGAACTCTGGAGAATAAAACACGAGGAAACAGAAACCTGTAGAATAAAACACGAGGAACCAGAAACCTGGAGAATAAAACAAGAGGAACCAGAAACCTGGAGAATAAAACAAGAGGAACCAGAAACCTGGAGAATAAAACAAGAGGAACCAGAAACCTGGAGAATAAAACATGAGGAACCAGAAACCTGTAGAATAAAACACGAGGAACCAGAAACCTGTAGAATAAGACACGAGGAACCAGAAACCTGGAGAATAAAACAAGAGGAACCAGAAACCTTGAGAATAAAACAAGAGGAACCAGAAACCTGTAGAATAAAACACGAGGAACCAGAAACCTGGAGAATAAAACACGAGGAACCAGAAACCTGGAGAATAAAACAAGAGGAACCAGAAACCTGGAGAATAAAACACGAGGAACCAGAACCCTGGAGAATAAAACACGAGGAACCAGAACCCTGGAGAATAAAACACGAGGAACCAGAACCCTGCAGAATAAAACATGAGGAACAAGGAGGTTGGTGTTTATTCTTCATTCATCTGTAATGACTTTTTGTGGTACACACAAAGCATTAATCTTCTGGGGTCTGAGGGGGTTTTGGTTTTGGGCCCTGGAGTAGTTTTGGCATGTGTGCCGTTTTTCAGTATCTTCAAAACATATTAATGACTAAAGTCTAATTGCACTGTAATCAGCACAAACTGTGCTACTATAATACATAGACACCATGAATGTAGCATTACTAGCATACATGTTTGCGTTTTTGAGAAAAAGTTTATGCTTGGTTAGTGAAAAGAAATAATACAAATATTTAAGTCACTAAAATAAGGCCATAAAACACAAACATAATATTTGTTCACAATATTTTTGAGAACTGGATGTGGTAGACTAGAGTTTTAAAATCCATTAACATCAAGTATTGTCTGATATCAAAACTGTATGTCTTCTGTTAATGATGATAAAAAGGGTTAAAGCTTATTGATTAATCTTAGTTTTCATATGATTCAATACTCAGACTTCGTCTGACCAGCACAAATCCAAGCAGTGTTTTACCAAACACAACAACTTCCCATAAACCTTGAATTTCCATAAACATGGAATCATAAATCATCTCTTATTCATTCAAACAAAACAGTTCATTAAACCTCACAATCTTCAGTTTAACAATGGAAATGCATAAACAAGGAAAATAAGAAATACAAAATATAAAAACATCATAAAATAATAAATGAATAAATAAAATCATAAAATGATATACATGCTAAAAAATTATCAAACAATAAATTAAATAAATGGCTAATTATTATAAATTATTCTATTAATAAATTATTATAAATTAATAAAAAAAAGAAAAAACACAACATGGTCATTTGATGCAACACACAGTTTGTATTTGTGGATCCTCAGATCCTTCATGTTGTTGATCAAATGTATTTAATAGCTTTACCTATAAAAACATGAGATTTGTGCCCATAATATTTTAAAACTAATAATTTATGTCTAATGAAGCTCAGTGGACCGAACCGTTGCTTGTGCTTATAACAATAAATGTCAATATTTAGCAAGTCGTGATGGAGAGCGGGATTGCATCTTTATATATTTTAGATTCGACAGTGTTGTTGGACTATTTTTCCTACTCGCCTATTTTTTATATTTTTTTTAGTTTTTGTTGATTGAAAACTAATAATTTGAGGATCAGTGTACCTCATTCAAGGAAAGTTTCAGGGACATATAATTAATAAAGTTACAGCAATATGATCAAAATGTTGTAATGCAATTGTATACTCTCCACTGTTAAGAAATCTTTCACCTGCACTCAGTGTGGAAAGAGTGTCAGAAAAAAATGTCATCTTGATTATCACATGAGAGTTCATACGGGAGAGAAACCATTCACTTGTGATCAGTGTGGAAAGAGTTTCAGATGCAAATATTATCTTGAGACTCATATGAGAGTTCATACTGGAGGGAAACCGTTCACTTGTGATCAGTGCGGGAAGAGTTTCACACGCAAAAGAAGTCTTGAGCTTCACATGAGAGTTCATACTGGAGAGAAACCGTTTACTTGTGATCAGTGTGGGAAGAGTTTCTCACACTCATCAAACCTTAAGAAACACCTGAGAGTTCATACAAAGGAGAAACCGCATTCATGTTTGTTTGTGTGGAAAGAGTTTTTCACGTCTGCAAAGTTTGAAAATACATCAAAAAATTCACACTGGTGTGAGAGATTACGTGTGCTTTGAGTGTGAAAAGACATTTCCTTCAGCATACCGTTTAAAACTGCACCAGAGGATCCACACTGGAGAGAAACCTTATAAGTGTTCACAGTGTGACAAGAGATTCAATCAAATACCACATCTGAAAACACATGAGAGGATCCACACTGGAGAGAAAATGCATGCATGTGATCAATGTGGAATTTTTTTTTTGAGTGCTTCAAACCTGAAGAAACACCTGGAAGTTCATACAAAGGAGAAACCACATTCATGCTATTTGTGTGGAAAGAGTTTTTCATGTTTACAATATTTAAAAAAACATCAGAAAATGCACACTGGTGTGAGAGAGTACATGTGCTTTGAGTGTGAGAAGACTTTTACTACAGCATACTGTTTAAAACTGCACAAGAGGATTCACACTGGAGAGAAACCTTACGAGTGTTCACACTGTGACAAGAGATTCAATCAAATGCCACATCTGAAAACACATGAGAGGATTCACACTGGAGAGAAACCTTACAAGTGTTCACACTGTGACAAGAGATTCATTCAGTCAGTACATCTGAAAACACATGAGATGATTCACACTGGAGAGAAACCGTATCACTGCACTGCATGTGGGAAGTGTTTCAATAATTCATCTTCTCTACACAGTCATACAAAACACAATCACAGTAAGTAGATCATCTTCACCAGATTTGACACAGTAGCGCATCAAGCAATGAAATATAATCTGGATAAATCTGTTCTAACCAGAAATTACAAGCAATATGACAAAGAAACATTATTTAAAGTTTTCAGAGTGAATAAAGTTCATCTTCATCTTCAAAACCAGCAGATTCAACTACGATTCAGATCAACTCAAAGATGGAGTTCCTCCTCAAAGAACAATGTCAAAAACTTTTATTCTTGTATATTATTTTGCTTCATTGTGTAATTTATATAATTTTAGTTACTCTTCTTTTGGCACTCAACGGAGGCGGTTGCATTTTTTTCACTCCCTGTCCTCGCCCTTATTTTCCCTGCTTGCTTTCTTGTCTCGTCTCATCTATTGAGAGACTCTCTCTGCTCCGAACTGAAAGATTATGGATTTGATCAACTGGTCTCTTAGTGCAATTGACACCATCTTCTCGACGAGAAGCTTGGGTTCGGGGGAACCTGACTGCCCTGACGGAACGTTCGCAGCTGGCTACACGATGGACGCGTGGGAGAGGTGGCGGATCGTATGTCTAGCGGCCCTTTCCGTGGAGGACATTAAAGATATCTACCTATTCGGAACCATGATAACAGGTATTTTGCTGATTGGATTAGGCTTTGCCCTGGGTTATCGAAGAATTCAGAAAATGGGAACAGCTGTCCAAAGCCTCACAAGGCTGCCCGTCATGATTGAAGCAGTGGGAAGAGTGGTCAGCATTGAGACTGAGACTATTAACCGCAATATGGATTCTATCATGGAGAAGCTCACGGCTTTGCAAAGGAAAATTGATATTGGAGACCAGAATGGACAGAGAGAGTAGCCGTGGAATTGGAATGCGGTTACTCGCCTTAAGACAAAACAATCGCAATCTTATCTTTTTGGCTCCCTCGCACAGTGGCCTTGGCCAAGGTCGCTGCTGGAAAAATTACCCCTGGGAAGGGCACTGCAGTGAGACGCTCTTGCTTCCTCCCCCATTCTACAGACATTGATTATAAACTACTACACACACACACACACATACCTCCCCTCGCCTCCGTCGCTTTGAACCGCCAGCCTGACAGGTGGGTCTGTGGCCAGCGCCGAGAATGGCCGCGGGACCGGATGGCTGCCTGCTGGAGCTGGATTACTTCCCCTGTGGCAAAGTCGTGTGTCTATGGTTTATGTACTTTTTGTTGCTGAGGTGTTTTTCCTGTTCTCACACTGTACTCCCCAAGGAGCATAGTCTGGGGGTTATTCTTTTTCTCCTCACCTTCCTCGTGTTATGCTGTATTCTTTTCTTCAATTCCCTGTCTTCCTTTTCTGTCTACCCCCTTGTCATATATGTATGTTGTGTATGTATGGACAGGTTGATGGCTAATTTCACTGGTACTTGTGACTAGTGACAATAAAGGGTTACTACTACTACTAATGGGTTTCATGTTATGTTCAATTGTTTCCTGTTATTTCCAATATGTTTAATAAGCAAGATTGTAAGAATAGTTATAGCATTAAAACCTTACCGATACCTATTCTTTCTTGTAAGTCAGTTGGAGAGAGAGGTCCATCTCATTAGTTCCCATTCAGTCGGTCACGTTCGACGTACGTCGGACTGACCGACGAATAGGAATCTCGCTAGAGAGGCCAATCTACTTCGAGTGTAACTAAACGAGCCAATGCACATTGGCATGCAATCATATGCAGCAGCTGCTCACCTTGCAGCGCGGGTATATAATGAGCAGCAGGTGTGTTGCATCTTCAGCTTTTCGCTTCGGAGCCGAACATATCGTTCTACTGAAGAAGTGTTCTAAAAAGAGTCTCTGCAGGACGATCTCTTTTTTGAAAAGTGCGGGCGTACAGCACAGCAGCGGGGTCGGATCTCTCTCCTTTTCCTCCCAGAAAAGCTGTTTTTACAGCTGGTAAGAGTGCGGCGAGAGAGAGAGAGCACACTACAGGCTGCACAAATCCCTGTTTGTGTTGCTGCGGCCGTTCCCCTGCGTGCTTCAGGACTAATTAAGAGACCAAGTCCCTAAAAGAGCTTACACAAGTAGAGCTTGCGTCTTTTTAAAGATGACATTCTACTTGTGTGTTTCTGGATGCGGTCGTTACCTGGCGCCGAGAGATGGTCACGAGCGCTGCTTCGCGTGTCTGGGCTGAGGCAGCGTTTGTGGATGTGTCATGTACCCATTGTGGGAAGATGACCATCTCGGAGTTGCGATCGAGACTCCAGCTCCTGCAAAGGGGCCGAGTCCCAGTGCCGCTGCCTCGTTCCAACCCCCCTCAGAGGGTTGCTGCGAGCGGTGACACTGGTGATCTGAGGATCACAGTGAGTGCGTTTCCTTCGGGGAACCAACCCCCTAGGAACCCTCACTCCTCCTGCACTCCGCAGCCAGCAGAGCTGCCGGAGGAGTGCAGTGGGCCATCTCAAAGGTGTGCACCGCCCGTGTCCTTCGGCGCTCCTCTCGATGACCGGATGTCGATAGCTTCATCGGAGGGTGAGTCAGATTTTGCCGGAGATGACGCGTCGGCGCAGTTACCCCCTTCGGGTACGGTGGCTGTGCCCGATACAGATCCGGAGTTGATGGCTATGCTTTCCCGGGCCGCCAACAGGGTCGGGCTCGTGTGGAATCCTCCACCGTGTCCTGAACCCTCAAGGCTGGACGATTGGTTTCTCGGTGTGGCACGAGCTGGTTCTCAGCCACCCACCCCGGTTCCTTTCTTCCCGGAAGTGCATGAAGAGCTCACTGGTACGTGAAAGGCACCTTTTACTGCCCGAAACCGCGCCAGTGGGCCCTCCTCCCTCACCACCCTTGATGGCGGTGCGGCTAAGGGTTACACGCGCATCCCCCCAGTGGAGCGGGCCGTGGCTATGCAGCTGTGCCCTAACTCCACCTGGCGCGGGGAGCCATCTCTCCCTTCCCGGGCCTGTAAGCACTCGTCGGACCTTACCGGCAGGGCTTACCAGGCCTGTGGGGAAGCCGCTTCCGCCTTACATGCTATGGCGTTGTTGCAGGTCCATCAGGCCAAGGCACTGAGAGACCTGCACGAGGGTGCTCATGACCCACAAGTTCATCACGAACTTCGTGCTGCGACGGACCTCGCGCTTGGGGCGACGAAGGTTATGGCGCGGGCAGTGGGCCGTGCGATGTCCACTCTGGAGGTCCAGGAACGTCATCTCTGGCTGTGTCTGGCCGACATGAGGGATACCGACAAGGTCAGGTTCCTTAATTCCCCCGTGTCCCAGACCGGCCTCTTTGGCAACGCGGTCGAGAACTTCGCCCAGCAGTTCTCGGCTGTACAGAAGCAGTCTGAGGCGATTAGCCTGGGCGACCCCCTGCGACTGCCCCTGCTCCCGCGCCGCAGCAACAGCCTCCACCCAAGCGGCGCCGTGGAGCCAGTCGTAAGCGGGGTCCCCAGCCCGTCCAGGCCCCCGCCAAGAGGGGCGGCAAAGCCAAGAGCAAGAGGCCCTAGGACGGGCGACCCGGAGATGATTGGGACTGCTCTTCAGGAGATGGTGACTGCACCGCTCCTTCCCCCGGAGGAGGGCCGGGTGGTAAATCCTTTGTTTTTTCCTTCTGTTCCGCCCCAGCGGTACCCAAATTTTCAATAAAAGAGCAGTTTCTGTCATCTCCGGGTCCGAAGAGGGCTCGGAGAGTAGTGGGAGGAGCAAAACCTCTCCACTCTCATCCACCTCTTCTGTCGCCAGCGGACAGCAGTGTGCAGTTCGAGATGGGCACCCATCTCTCCTGCACCCCCTGTCCGATTGTGGAACCAGGTAAGTGTTGCACAGCACACTCAGACCCCGCTACGGGCCGCCTCCCAAAGAGAGCCCCCCGAGCTGCGTCCCTGCGTTCCACCTCGCTGCCCCACTGCGGGTACGCCGATGGTCCCCTTGGTCCCACTTGTGCGGTCTCTGCGAGCCTGGTTAGCGCTCCCCAGTCCATCTCGCTGGCTCATTCGGACCATCAGGCTCGGCTATGCGATTCAGTTCGCCCGGCGTCCCCCCAAGTTCAGGGGTGTCCACTTCACTTCAGTGAAAGCTGTCGATACCCATGTCTTGCGTGCGGAGATCGCAGTCCTACTGGCGAAGGACGCGATAGAGCTGGTCCCTCCTGCCGATATGAGGTCAGGGTTTTACAGCCCTTACTTCATTGTACCCAAGAAAAGCGGTGGGTTACGACCAATCTTGGATCTGCGAGTTTTGAATCGGAGCCTTCACAAGCTACCGTTCAAGATGCTCACGCAGAAACGCATTTTTGAGTGCATCCGTCCCCGAGATTGGTTTGCAGCGATCGACCTGAAGGACGCGTACTTTCATGTCTCGATTCTTCCTCGACATAGGCCGTTTTTGCGCTTTGCGTTCGAGGGTCGAGCATATCAGTACAAGGTCCTACCCTTCGGGCTGGCCCGCGTCTTCACGAAAGTCGTGGAGGGAGCCCTTGTTCCCATGAGAGAACAGGGCGTCCGCATCCTCATCCGCATCTCAACGACTGGCTCATTCTCGCTCAGTCTCGGGAACAGTTATGCGAACACAGAGATTTGGTGCTCAGTCACCTCAGCCTGTTGGGCCTTCAGGTCAACTGGGAAAAGAGCAAACTCGCCCCAGTGCAGAGGATCTCTTTTCTCGGTATGGAGTTGGATTCGGTCGAACAGTCAGCATGCCTCACAGAGGAACGTGCTCAGTCGGTGCTGAACTGCCGAATACATTCAGGGGCAGGACAGCGGTCCCACTGAAACTTTTTCAGAGGCTCCTGGGGCATATGGCGGCCGCAGCGGCAGTAACCCCGCTCGGCTTGCTTCATATGAGACCGCTTCAGCACTGGCTTCATGGCCGAGTCCCGAGATGGGCGTGGCAACGCGGCACGTACCGAGTGGCAATCACTCCGGAATGCCGCCAAACATTCAGCCCATGGTCAGACCCCTTGTTTCTTCGGGCAGGAGTAGCCCTAGAGCTGGTGTCCCGGCATGCTGTAGTCTTCACAGATGCCTCTGCCACCGGCTGGGGGGCCACGTACAACGGGCAGGCAGTGTCAGGGGTGTGGATGGGCCCCCAACGGCATTGGCACATCAACTGCCTCGAGTTGCTAGCAGTATACCTTGCCCTGGGCCGCCTGAAGGGGTCGTTACGGGGCAAGCATGTGCTGGTCCGTACGGACAATACTGCGACCGTTGCGTACATCAACCGTCAAGGAGGTCTGCGCTCCCGTCGCATGTCGCAAGTTGCCCGCCATCTCCTCCTTTAGAGTCAGAAGCATCTGAGGTCGCTTCGCGCCATTCATGTCCCTGGTGTGCTCAACCGTGTGGCCGACGAGCTCTCACGAGCTGCGCTGCCAGGAGAGTGGCGACTCCACCCCCAGGTGGTCCAGCTGATTTGGGGGGACTTCGGCGAAGCTCAGGTAGACCTGTTTGCCTCGCTAGGAACCTCCCACTGCCAGTTGTTCTACTCCCTGTCCGGGGGAACACTCGGTACAGATGCACTGGCACACAGCTGGCCCCGGGGCCTTCGCAAGTATGCGTTTCCCCCAGTGAGCCTACTTGCACAGACCTTGTGCAAAGTCAGGGAGGACGAGGAGTGGGTCTTGCTAGTTGCGCCCTATTGGCCCAACCGGACCTGGTTCCCGGAACTCATGCTCCTCGCGACAGCCCCTCCCTGGCTAGTTCCTCTGAGAAAGGACCTTCTTTCTCAGAGACGGGGCACCCTTTGGCACCCGCGTCCAGACCTCTGGAAACTCCATGTCTGGTCCCTGGAGGGGACGCGGAGGTACTAGGTGACTTACTCCCTGAGGTACTTAACATCATTGCTTCGGCACGTGCACCATCTACGAGACGTGCTTACGCCTTGAAGTGGAACCTATTTGTCAAGTGGTGTTCTTCTCGCCGACAAGACCCCCGAAGATGTTCGATCGGTGTCGTGCTTTCCTTTTTGCAGCAAGGGTTGGAGCGTAGGCTGTCTCCCTCCACCCTCAAGGTTCATGCTGCCGCTATATCCGCATATCACGACCACATCGATGGCAAGTCGATTGGTAAGCACGACCTGGTCGTCAGGTTCCTTAAGGGGGCAAGACGGTTAAATCCTCCTCGACCCCCCTCCATACCCTCTTGGGACCTTGCTCTGGTGCTTCGAGCACTCCAGATTGCTCCCTTTGAGCCTTTGCAGTCAGCAGACTTAAGGATTCTGTCTATGAAGACCTTGTTGCTGGTTGCATTGGCCTCCATCAAGAGGGTAGGGGACCTGCAGGCGTTTTCGGTTGACGAATCGCGCCTAGAGTTCGGGCCGGGTGACGGCCACGTGGTACTAAGTCCCCGGCCTGGCTATGTGCCCAAGGTTCCTACCACTCCCTTCAGGGACCAGGTAGTGAGCCTGCAAGCGCTGCCCCTGGAGGAGGCAGACCCAGCCCTGGCTTTGCTCTGTCCAGTTCGCGCCTTGCGACTATACACAGACAGAACTCAAAGCCTCAGGACCTCAGACCAGCTCTTTGTCTGTTACGGAGGCCATCAGAAGGGAAAGGCTGTCTGCAAGCAGAGGATGGCCCACTGGATAGTGGATGCCATTGCCTTGGCTTACCAAGCTCAAGGCGTGCCCTGCCCGCTCAGGTTGTGTGCCCACTCTACGAGAGGCGTGGCATCCTCCTGGGTGTTGGCTCGTGGCGCCTCGCTGACAGATATTTGTAGAGCTGCGGGCTGGGCGACACCTAACACGTTCGCTAGATTCTAAAGCCTTCGTGTCGAGCCGGTTTCCTCCCGTGTTCTCACCTCAGGTCAGAGGCACGGAGAGGTACCGGCTTAGTGTCGGCTTGCTGCGTTACATACGCTTATTGCTCCAGAGAGTCCCTATAGGCAGACCCTGTTGAGTCTTCCAATCACCCTTCGGCAGCCAGACGTGGCGGAGCGCCCGGCGCCAGGCCTTTACTCCGTTGTATCCTTGAGAACCGGATTTAGGCTGGGTCCCATATGTGTGACCCTACAGGGATCCCATATGTGTTATTCCACGGGTTGCTCCTAAACAAACCTGTGTCTTTCCCTCTGGGAGAACCCACCTCTCGTCAGGTTGGAGTCACCCCAGTGCTTCCATATGTAGTACAGCCCTACAGGGCTAGTCCATATGTACTTCTCCACATGACTCCTGCGGGGAAGGATGTGGCTTCCTTTCCAATGAAAGGGTACGCTTTCCCAATGTTATCCAATAGTCTCACTGATTGGGTTGGGGAACAGCAGTGATCGACACTCTCTGTGTTGGCCCTGTCCCACCGTCTTTAAGCAAGGGGGTCAGGAGGCTTGCTACAGAGCGCTGGAAGGGGGCAGCTCCTGGGGCGCTTTGGTAGGGATTCCTATTCGTCGGTCAGTCCAACGTACGTCGAACGTGACCGACTGAATGGGAACGTCTCGGTTACATAGGTAACCCTCGTACCCTGAAGGAGGGAACGGAGACGTACGTCCCGTCGCCACAGTCGCTGGACCCTGCTGTTGCTGCCGTCTTACTTGTTCGGCTCCTCAGCGAAAACCTGAAGATGCAACGCACCTGCTGCTCATTATATACCTGCGCTGCGAGGTGAGCAGCTGCTGCATATGATTGCATGCCAATGTGCATTGGCTCGTTTAGTTACACTCGAAGTAGATTGGCCTCTCTAGCGAGATTCCTATTCGTCGGTCAGTCCGACGTACGTCTCCGTTCCCTCCTTCAGGGAACGAGGGTTACCTATGTAACCGAGACGTTTTCACTTTTATTTAGCTCATTTTTGAATTTGCTCTGAGTAATTATTGATTATATGTTCTCATTTTTATAAATACATTATTTACTTTTAATATTTTATCAACAACTTCTATTGTCTGCTGATTGAATTTGATTCAGGAAAAAGTAATTTTTATAATTTCAGTTTTAATGCAGCGCAAGGGTGATATAATTTTATGATACTTCAAACAATTATAACTGCATGAATAATGTTATGAGATGGGTGTTTTAAATATTAAATACATTTTGAATGTAGGTATATGGAAAATGTTTAAAAATAAGATTATTGATAGGCCTATATTTGAACAATAATTCAAACGGTAGTCTACTGTGCTTTGCAACAATGTCCATGCCTTTTTCCAAATCCACATTGTTAACCAAATTCTCTCGACCCAACATTACATCTCGAATTAGTCTAATTACATATTGTATGTTATGTCATATTGTGTACTGTGAGGGAGAAGTGATTCACAACCGTGATTTGTTGCTAATAAACGACATTTAACTTAAGCTCTGTTGCTTTTATTTGAAAATCAATATGATAATGAGTAAGATAACCAATGGCCGATGTGTCGTTTAATTCCACCCAAGGCAAACCCAGGGCTGGACTCAACATGTTGTTATTAGAGTAGAGCGGGGAAACGCCTACTTCTGTTCTTCCCACAATAACCACTAGATAATGTCAAGATACATTTTTATTGTCACTTTATTCTATGATGACAAGAGTGATGTAGAAGTATTCACCATGAAGCTTAAGGTAGAGTGGGGGGAAATGCCCCCCTCCCCCCCTTAAGGACTGTGTAATTATTTTTGTATTTCTTTTTTTTTTTTTGAAACAAAAGTTAAGTGTGTTGAGAAGTTATCATAGTTCATAGAGTTTTCATGTTATTATATTTTTATCAAAAATGAAATCTGTACCAAGGGGACATTTTGCTCCAGGTGGGGTAAAATGACCCCCAGTCATACAAAGCAATATGCTTTAAACATTTACAGTAAAATCAGTGCTACATGCAGTTTTAGCTTAAAATAAAATATATATATATGTATAATATAATCAATAATTATGAATTACAAAATTATATTAGCCCATTTGAAAATTTGTTAACTGGCTAGACAACTATCTACCTGATGAAATTAAATTAATTACATGACATGTCATTTTTAAATATAAAGTCCAAATATTTTTATTCAACCAACTAGTTAGAATACATTTTAAAGAAAAACTAAGTATTTGATGTTCAGAACAGAATAACTACAGTAATTGCTCATTGCCCCTTGGCAGTTTTACCCAACAGACTATGTTTGAGAAAAAAAAAATCTGAAAGTATAATTCGATTTTTATTAAATAACTGGCTATCTACAG
Source organism: Schizopygopsis malacanthus (assembly GCA_027474115.1). Lineage (NCBI taxonomy): Eukaryota > Metazoa > Chordata > Actinopteri > Cypriniformes > Cyprinidae > Schizopygopsis > Schizopygopsis malacanthus. Next base: position 15,082 of record JAPDDM010000098.1, read on the forward strand.
GCCAGTGGGGTAGGTAGCGTCTGTGAATGCAAGGTATGCAGATGCATATGGGCCCGGGCAGATTGGGGGCCCGCCGAGCCGAGGGGGAACTTTTAATTGAAACAAGGGAACAAATATAGAGTATGTGTTCCTGTGTGGCTCAGTGGTAGAACTTTGCGTCAGCTGAGCAAAAGGTTGTGGGTTCGATTCCCAGGGAACACATGTACTTATGAAAATGTATAACCTGAATGCAATTGTAAGTCGCTTTGGATAAAAGCGTCTGCTAAATGCATAAATGTAAAATGTAGAGTCTTGCACGGGCCCGGTCCTTGTCTGACAGCTTATCAGAATTCTCCGTCTGACCTGAGTCTTTTTTCCTCTCTTTCTTTCTTCCATTACACAGCTGCATTTGCAGCCAGAGCATGTGAGCGGAGTGGAGCGGGAGCGGAACAGGTAGCGTAGCGGTCATATTTCCTTCAGAGCGGAGAGCACCTTTCTGAAGATCACACTCCGCTCGCTCAACCCAAAATGCTTTTGCTAATTTGCTAGTTTGATAATCTGTGGAATTGGCTAAGTAATAGTTTGTCTAAGCTATTAGTCTCAGCTAAAAAATCATGTGAAGATTGACAGACGTTTTAATAGACCGTATTTCCCCATAATTTAGGTCTATTTTAGAAAGTGTGTTTATTTTATTTACGCTACAAACTTTTATTTACGTGCGTGTTTTGAAGGTTCTGTTGCACAATAACTGAAGCTGTGTTTTCATGGAAAAGTATACATTTTCAGTTATTTTTTTTTTTTACAAAGGTTTGCCAAGTGGCTTCAAAAACAAGACACGTTTTTAAATTAATAATTGGAATTTAATACATTTAAATGTATACAATTCTACAAGCTAAACGTCACCCTGAATCATAACCGTTACTTATCGGACTACTGCTTTAATTGAGACATTTTTTCAATAATTTCATTATGAACTGAAAAAACTATATATAATTAGGCCTACTGGAGAAATGTAATGTGAGAGCATGATCTGAGCAGGATTTGGTTTACCGGTGAGTGTGAGCGGAACATTAGCAGAGTGTTTGCTTTGTCTGTGAGCGACTGAGAGGAGCGCATGCCCACAAAGCAGAATATTGAGCGGAGCGATACACCGCTTCGCTTTGCTCACAAGCTCTGGTTGCAGTCATTAAAAAAGTTCAGTTTAGGTTCTTAATGGCAAAGTGGTTATATTTTGTTTCGTTTCTTTAAGTTAATTTATAAGCATGATTGGAACATTTTGTGTTTGTTAAATTCAAGTTGTATTTGACTCCAGTCCAGCGGGTGGCACTAAAACACATGCGTTTATTTGCCAAACACCATTAAACCTCAGAGGAAGAAGTTTAGTTTCACCACACTCTCTGTTGTTTTGTCATGATGCTGGCTTAGTACAAACTTTTAGAAATGTTATTTCTGTAAATAGGAAAGGAAGTTTTTGAATCAGGTCAGTAAACACCTGTAATATTCTCGTCCTCAGAGTTGTGACTAAGTTTTGAAGCAAGCAGGAATATCTGGAGGAGTATCATCTGAACTGAGATCTGGTGCTGTGAAGATGGTGTTTGTTAAAGAAGAGCATGAAGAGAAGACAAGTGAACCAGAAACCTGGAGAATAAAACATGAGGAACCAGAAACCTGGAGAATAAAACACGAGGAACCAGAAACCTGCAGAATAAAACACGAGGAACCAGAAACCTGCAGAATAAAACAAGAGGAACCAGAAACATGGAGAATAAAACACGAGGAACCAGAAACCTGCAGAATAAAACAAGAGGAACCAGAAACATGGAGAATAAAACACGAGGAACCAGAAACCTGCAGAATAAAACACGAGGAACCAGAACCCTGCAGAATAAAACACGAGGAACCAGAAACCTGGAGAATAAAACAAGAGGAACCAGAACTCTGGAGAATAAAACACGAGGAACCAGAAACCTGGAGAATAAAACACGAGGAACAAGGAGGTTGGTGTTTATTCTTCATTCATCTGTAATGACTTTTTGTGGTACACACAAAGCATTAATCTTCTGGGGTCTGAGGGGGTTTTGGGCCCTGGAGTAGTTTTGGCATGTGTGCCGTTTTTCAGTATCTTCAAAACATATTAATGACTAAAGTCTAATTGCACTGTAATCAGCACAAACTGTGCTACTATAATACATAGACACCATGAATGTAGCATTACTAGCATACATGTTTGCGTTTTTGAGAAAAAGTTTATGCTTGGTTAGTGAAAAGAAATAATACAAATATTTAAGTCACTAAAATAAACATAAAACACAAACATAATATTTGTTCACAATATTTTTTGAGAACTGGATGTGGTAGACTAGAGTTTTAAAATCCATTAACATCAAGTATTGTCTGATATCAAAACTGTATTAATAGTCTTCTGTTAACCTAGAAGATGACTGAGCAAAGACAGAGAAGACCAGAAGCAGGAGATGATGTGATGATGATAAAAAGGAGCAAAGCTTATTGATTCATCTTAGTTTTCATATGATTCAATACTCAGACTTCGTCTGACCAGCACAAATCCAAGCAGTGTTTTACCAAACACAACATCCCATAAACCTTGAATTTCCATAAACATGGAATCATAAATCATCTCTTATTCATTCAAACAGAACAGTTAATTAAACATCACAATCATCAGTTTAACAATGGAAATGCATAAACAAGGAAAATAAGAAATACAAAATATAAAAACATCATAAAATAATAAATGAATAAATAAAATCATAAAATGATATACATGCTACAAAATAATCAAACAATAAATTAAATAAATGGCTAATTATTATAAATTAATTAAAAAAAAAGAAAAACACAACATGGTCATTTGATGCAACACACAGTTTGTATTTGTGGATCCTCAGATCCTTCATGTTGTTGATCAAATGTATGTAATAGCTTTACCTATAAAAACATGAGATTTGTGCCCATAATATTTTAAAACTAATAATGTATGTCTAATGAAGCTCAGTGGACCGAACCATTGCTTGTGCTTATAACAATAAATGTCAATATTTAGCAAGTCGTGATGGAGAGCGGGATTGCATCTTTATATATTTTGGATTCGACAGTGTTGTTGGACTATTTTTCCTACTCGCTTATCTGTTTTCTTTTCAGTTTGTGTTGATTGAAAACTAATAATTTGAGGATCAGTGTACCTCATTCAAGGAAAGTTTCAGGGACATATAATTAATAAAGTTACAGCAATATGATCAAAATGTTGAAATGCAATTGTATACTTTCCACTGTTATATCAGGGTTCATTTTATGTCCTTTGTTTTTTTATTTATTAGTTTTTTACGAGTTAATGAACATTTTGTTTTTACTTTTGTTTCAGAGTTGATTGAAGATAATGAGAAAAATGAGTTGAGTGAATTAGAGGAGAATAATTATGTCAAATGTGGAGAAAAACACAAACAGAAAGATGTAATGAAAGGAAGAGCCAATCAATCTTTCACCTGCACTCAGTGCGGAAAGAGTGTCAGAAACAAATATCATCTTGATTATCACATGAGAGTTCATACGGGAGAGAAACCATTCACTTGTGATCAGTGTGGAAAGAGTTTCAGATGCAAATATTATCTTGAGACTCATATGAGAGTTCATACTGGAGGGAAACCGTTCACTTGTGATCAGTGTGGGAAGAGTTTCACACGCAAAAGAAGTCTTGAGCTTCACATGAGAGTTCATACTGGAGAGAAACCGTTCACTTGTGATCAGTGTGGGAAGAGTTTCTCACTATCATCAAACCTTAAGAATCACATGAAAGTTCATACAAAGGAGAAACCACATTCATGTTGTTTGTGTGGAAAGAGTTTTTCACGTCTGCAAAGTTTGAAAATACATCAAAAAATTCACACTGTTGTGAGAGAGTACATGTGCTTTGAGTGTGAAAATACATTTCCTTCAGCATACTGTTTAAAACTGCACCAGAGGATCCACACTGGAGAAAAACCTTATAAGTGTTCACAGTGTGACAAGAGATTCAATCAAATACCACATCTGAAAACACATGAGAGGATTCACACTGGAGAGAAACCTTATAAGTGTTCACACTGTGACAAGAGATTCAATCAAATACCACATCTGAAAACACATGAGAGGATTCACACTGGAGAGAAACCTTACGAGTGTTCACACTGTGACAAGAGATTCAATCAAATACCACATCTGAAAACACATGAGAGGATCCACACTGGAGAGAAACCTTATAAGTGTTCACACTGTGACAAGAGATTCATTCAGACAGTACATCTGAAAACACATGAGAGGATTCACTCTGGAGAGAAACCTTATCACTGCACTGCATGTGGGAAGTGTTTCAATAATTCATCTTCTCTACACAGTCATACAAAACACAATCACAGTAAGTAGATCATCTTCACCAGATTTGACACAGTAGCGCATCAAGCAATGAAATATAATCTGGATAAATCTGTTCTAACCAGAAATTACAAGCAATATGACAAAGAAACATTATTTAAAGTTTTCACAGTGAATAAAGTTAATCTTCATCTTCAAAACCAGCAGATTCAACTCCGATTCAGATCAGCTCAAAGGTGGAGTTCCTCCTCAAAGAACAATGTCAAAATCTTTTATTCTTGTATATTATTTTGCTTCATTGTGTAATTCATATAATTTTAGTTACTCTTCTTTTGGCACTCAACGGAGACGGTCGCATTTTTTTAACTCCCCGTCCTCGCCCTTATTTTCCCTGCTTGCTCTCTTGTCTCGTCTCATCTATTGAGAGACTCTCTCTGCACGGCTCTCCGAACTGAAAGATTATGGATTTGATCAACTGGTCTCTCATCGCAATTGACACCATCTTCTCGACAAGAAGCTTGGGTTCGGGGGAACCTGACTGCCCTGAGGGAACGTTCGCAGCTGGCTATACGATGGACGCGTGGGAGAGGTGGCGGATCGTATGTCTAGCGGCTCTTTCCGTGGAGGACATTGACAGCTGTCCAAAGCCTCACAAGGCTGCCCGTCATGACTGAAGCAGTGGGAAGAGCGGTCAGCATTGAGACTGAGACTATCAACGCAATATGGATTCTATCATGGAGAAGCTCACGGCTTTGCAAAGGAAAATTGATATTGGAGACCAGAATGGACAGAGAGAGTAGCCGTGGAATTGGAATGCGGTTACTCGCCTTAAGACAAAGGCCAAGGTCGCTGCTGGAAAAATTACCCCTGGGAAGGGCACTGCAGTGAGACGCTCTTGCTTCCTCCCCCATTCTACAGACATTGATTATAAACTACTACACACACACACCTCCCCTCCCCCATCCCTCGCCTCCGTCGCTTTGAACCGCCAGCCTGACAGGCGGGTCTGGGACCAGCGCCGAGAATGGCCGCAGGACCGGATGGCTGCCTGCTGGAGCTGGATTACTTCCCCTGTGGCAAAGTCGTGTGTCTATGGTTTATGTGCTTTTTGTTGCTGAGGTGTTTTTCCTGTTCTCACACTGTACTCCCCAAGGAGCATAGTCTGGGGGTTATTTTTTTTCTCCTCACCTTCCTCATGTTATGCTGTATTCTTTTCTTCAATTCCCTGTCTTCCTGTTCTGTCTACCCCCTTGTCATATATGTATGTTGTGTATGTATGGACAGGTTGATGGCTAATTTCACTGGTACTTGTGACTAGTGACAATAAAGGGTTACTACTACTACTAATGGGTTTCATGTTATGTTCAATGGTTTCCTGTTATTTCCAATATGTTTAATAAGCAAGATTGTAAGAATATTAATAGCATTAAAACCTTACCGATACCTATTCTTTCTTGTTAGTTGGAGAGAGAGGTCCATCTCATTAGTTTTCACTTTTATTTAGCTCATTTTTGAATTTGCTCTGAGTAATTATTGATTATATGTTCTCATTTTTATAAATACATTCTTTACTTTTAATATTTTATCAACAAATTCTATTGTCTGCTGATTGAATTTGATACAGGAAAAAGTAATTTTATAATTTCAGTTTTAATGCAGCACAAGGGTGATATAATTGTATGATACTTCAAACAATTATAATTGCATGAATAATGTTATGAGATTGGTATTTTAAATATTAAATACATTTTGAATGTAGGTATATGGAAAATGTTTAAAAATACGATTATTGATAGGCCTATATTTTAACAATAATTAAAACGGTAGTCTACTGTGCTTTGCAACAATATCCATGCCTTTTTCCAAATCCACATTGTTAACCAAATTCTCTCAACCCAACATTACGTCTATAATTAGTCTAATTACATACTGTATGTTATGTCATATTGTGTACTGTGAGGGAGAAGTGATTCACAACTGTGATTTGTTGCTAATAAACGACATTTAACTTAAGCTCTGTTGCTTTTATTTGAAAATCAATATGAAAATGAGTAAGATAACCAATGGCCGATGTGTCGTTTAATTCCTCCCAAGGCAAACCGAGGGCTGGACTCAACATGTTGTTATTAGAGTAGATCGGGGAAATGCCTACTTCTGCTCTTCCCACAATAACCACTAGATAAAGTCAAGATACATTTTTATTGTCCCTATATTATATGATGACAAGAGTGGTGTAGAAGTATTCACCAAGAAGCTTTAGGTAGAGTGGGGGGAAATGCCCAGCCTTTAAGGACTGTGTAATTATTTTTGTATTTCTTTGTTTTAATTTGAAACAAAAGTTAAGTGTGTTGAGAAGTTATCATAGTTCATAGAGTTTTCAAGTTTCAATATATTTAAAAAAAAAAATGTAATCTGTACCAAGGGGACATTTTGCTACAGGTGGGGTAAAATGACCCCCCAGTCATACAAAGCAATTTGCTTTAAACATTTACAGTAAAATCAGTGTACATGCCATTTTAGCTTAAAATACAAAATATGTATAATATAATCAATAATTATGAATTACAAAATTATATTAGCCCATTTGAAAATTTGTTAACTGGCTAGACTATCTACCTGATGAAATTAAATTCATTACATGTCATTTTTAAATATAAAGTCCAAATATTTTTATTCAACCAACTAGTTAGAATACATTTTAAAGAAAAACAAAGGATTTGATGTTCAGAACAGAATAACTACATTAATTGCTCATTGCCCCTTGGCAATTTTACCCAACAGACTATGAGAAAAAAAAATCTGAAAGTATAATTAGATTTGTATTAAATAACTGGCTATCTACAGGCCAGTGGCGTAGCGTCTGTGAATGCAAGGTATGCAGCTGCATATGGGCCCGGGCAGATTGGGGGCCTGCCGAGCCGAGGGGGAACTTCTAATTGAAACAAGGGAATGAATTGGCGCTTTTCCACTGCATGGTACGGTTCGGCACGGCTCGGTACGGGTCGGTTTGCATTTCCACTGCAGTTTAGTACCGCTTTAGAGTGGGCGGGATAATTCACGCGTCGTTATAATTGCGCCGCCTCTACTGCCGTGACATCATCGTAAACGTGCCACAAACAAACTCACAACAAAGAAAGGAGATGGAATAGTGTTCTTCATTCTCGGCATGTGGATGTGTTTAACAGCAATGGAGAGGTCTATGAGAATGCTTGTGATTTACCCCCAGCAGCAGAGACTGTGGTGACAGTGACACGGGCTGTAGAGGAGGAGGACAGGGATGTTCGTGCAGGTGTACTGCGTTAATTAATTAGTTAATTATTCATGCAGCGTGTTCTGTAAAGTGAATTATCAATAAACCTTTGAATATTTCAAAATTTACAATGTATCTCTTGTTTTTTTATTTATGTGATGGTTTTTATAATCGTGGCATTAATAATTTGTCTTTTTCAAGAGGTTCATTACGTGCTCATACAATAATACATATTTAATATAGTCTGGAGGTACACTTATTTGATCAGATTGTTTTTAATTGAAGCAAAACACACATACAAAGGTAAAAACATAAACAGAAGACATAGTCTGAAAATATAACAAGTTCAAATGTAACGTTATATACATAAGGCTTTTTCCTTCGGCGTTGCGCCATCAAGCTCTCACTGGATCCGCTCCTTGGCTATCAAGGAGAGGAACGTCTGTACTTCCTCAACAGACAATGAAACAGATATTTTGTGGTTGATACAAAAAGGTGCATTTGTTGAAACAAAAGCTGCGTCCGATCCTTCGCTGGCTGTGCTGATTTAAATCTAGCGGGTCGGACTGTAGAGGAGGGTCTCGTGTCGCAAGTTCAGTGACGCAGTAATGACGATTCTCTCCGGCCAATCAGTGAACAGCAGAGTTTACACGTCACGTTTTGGTAACGGTACAGTACGCTTGGAACCTCGGCTGAGGTGGTACTAAAAAAGTACCAGGTACAGTACCCAGTGGAAAACCCCCCAAAAGTGAACCATACCGAACCGTACCGTGCCGTACCATGCAGTGGAAAAGCGCCAAATATAGAGTCTTGCACGGGCCCGGTCCTTGTCTGACAGCTTATCAGAATTCTCCGTCTGACCTGAGTCTTTTTTCCTCTCTTTCTTTCTTCCATTACACAGCTGCTGTTGCAGCCAGAGCATGTGAGCGGAGTGGAGCGGGAGCAGAAAGGGGAGCGTAGCGGTCATATTTCCTTCAGAGCGGAGAGCACCTTTCTGAAGATCACACTCCGCTCGCTCAACCCAAAATGACCTTTGCTAATTTGCTAGTTTGATAATCTGTGGAATTGGCTAAGTAATAGTTTGTCTAAGCTATTAGTCTCAGCTAAAAAATCATGTGAAGATTGACAGACGTTTTAATAGACCGTATTTCCCCATAATTTAGGTCTATTTTAATTTTAGAAAGTGTTTATTTTATTTACGCTATAAACTTTTATTTACGTGCGTGTTTTGAAGGTTCTGTTGCACAATAACTGAAGCTGTGTTTTCATGGAAAAGTATACATTTTCAGTTAATTTTTTTTACAAAGGTTTGCCAAGGGGCTTCAAAAACAAGACACGTTTTTAAATTAATAATTTGAATTTAATACATTTAAATGTATACAATTCTACAAGCTAAACGTCACCCTGAATCATAACCATTACTTATCGGACTACTGCTTTAATTGAGAAATTTTTTCAATAATTGCATTATGAACTGAAAAAAACTAAATATAATTAGGCCTACTGGAGAAATGTAATGTGAGAGCTTGATCTGAGCAGGATTTGGTTTACCGGTGAGCGTGAGCGGAACATTAGCAGAGTGTTTGCTTTGTCTGTGAGCGACTGAGAGGAGCGCACGTCCACAAAGCAGAATATTGAGCAGAGTGATACACCGCTTCGCTTTGCTCACAAGCTCTGGTTGCAGTCATTAAAAAAGTTCAGTTTAGGTTCTTAATGGCAAAGTGGTTATATTTAGTTTCGTTTATTTAAGTTAATTTATAAGCATGATTGGAACATTTTATGTTTGTTAAATTCAAGTTGTATTTGACTCCAGTCCAGCGGGTGGCGCTAAAACACATGCGTTTATTTGACAAACACCATTAAACCTCAGAGGAAGAAGTTTAGTTTCACCACACTCTCTGTTGTTTTGTCATGCTGGCTTAGTACAAACTTTTAGAAATGTTATTTCTGTAAATAGGAAAGGAAGTTTTTGAATCAGGTCAGTAAACACCTGTAATATTCTCGTCCTCAGAGTTGTGACTAAGTTTTGAAGCAAGCAGGAATATCTGGAGGAGTATCATCTGAACTGAGATCTGCTGCTGTGAAGATGGTGTTTGTTAAAGAAGAGCATGAAGAGAAGACGAGTGAACCAGAAACCTGGAGAATAAAACACGAGGAACCAGAAATCTGGAGAATAAAACACGAGGAACCAGAAACCTGCAGAATAAAACACGAGGAACCAGAAACCTGCAGAATAAAACAAGAGGAACCAGAACTCTGGAGAATAAAACACGAGGAACCAGAACTCTGGGGAATAAAACACGAGGAACCACAAACCTGCAGAATAAAACACGAGGAACCAGAAACCTGCAGAATAAAACACGAGGAACCAGAAACCTGGAGAATAAAACACGAGGAACCAGAACTCTGGGGAATAAAACACGAGGAACCAGAAACCTGCAGAATAAAACACGAGGAACCAGAAACCTGCAGAATAAAACACGAGGAACCAGAAACCTGGAGAATAAAACACGAAGAACCAGAAACCTGCAGAATAAAACACGAGGAACCAGAAACCTGCAGAATAAAACATGAGGAACCAGAACTCTGGAGAATAAAAAAAGAGGAACAAGGAGGTTGGTGTTTATTCTTCATTCATCTGTAATGACTTTTTGTGGTACACACAAAGCATTAATCTTCTGGGGTCTGAGGGGGTTTTGGGCCCTGGAGTAGTTTTGGCATGTGTGCCGTTTTTCAGTATCTTCAAAACATATTAATGACTAAAGTCTAATTGCACTGTAATCAGCACAAACTGTGCTACTATAATACATAGACACCATGAATGTAGCATTACTAGCATACATTTTTGCGGTTTTGAGAAAAAGTTTATGCTTGGTTAGTGAAAAGAAATAATACAAATATTTAAGTCACTAAAATAAACATAAAACACAAACATAATATTTGTTCACAATATTTTTGAGAACTGGATGTGGTAGACTAGAGTTTTAAAATCCATTAACATCAAGTATTGTCTGATATCAAAACTGTATTAATAGTCTTCTGTTAACCTAGAAGATGACTGAGCAAAGACAGAGAAGACCAGGGGCCCGTTTCAATAAGGAGGTTCAACCAACTCTGAGTTTAAACTTGAACTCAGAGTTGAGTTACTCTGAGATGGGAAACTCTGAGTTTTCGGTTACAGAACAGCTGAATTGAGTTAGTTTACTCAACTTTAAGTAGGTTGACTCTGAGTTAAGCGCGTGCACCATGACTATGAAAAGTCATGATCAGCGGAGCACCGAAATTACGATTCACCATGGCAACAGCTCCCGCCAAAAAGACGTCAGTGTGCGTAATTTCGTCAATGCGTAACTTTAACTCTTAATAACTGTCAATAACTTAATAACTGTTATAACATCAGAGGTGAAAACTGTAAATTATTGTACATATTCATTTTAATGGTATCCCACGGCCACAAAAAAGTACAAATACGGAATAATGAAACAAGAACGTGCAGCTAAACACGATGTATAAAAACACAATTAACTCAAGGTAAAGCTTTAAGCATGAAAGGTTCATATGTGTGGGCTTAATGACTTTACAAACATTTGACATTAAATATCATTCAATGTCTATTTCAATGTGCTGCAGCTTTTTCCACATAGTCAAACATTCTTTTCACATAGTTAAATATTCTCTAATCCAACCTGTTGCATTTCTTAATTAGAGTAATACAATTAACTACTGACTTGACGACAGCAAGAAGGCAGAGGGAGAACCAGCACCACTGACAGATGAAGAGGAGGTGGTCAAGTATTGGAAGAATTCTCAAATCCAAAATTAAAAAGAATAACTTTTGCTTTTGTATTAGGAAATAAAGATGATAAAAATGAGAATAATTTGTTTATTTAACAGCAGTGGAGGTGGTTACGGCTTGTACTACCCCTCCATCTAGAATCCTTTCATTCCATACAGTAGTTTAATTTTCAGAAGGTGCGATGATGGTGGAGATATGCTTGTCATCAATGCATCCAACCACATTACTTCCAGCCCGATCTCACGGCAATCCGTACATATTTTACGAGGTGGCTAATTCAGCGTTACTTCCAGATGTCACAGAAAGATGTTATCAAGTGAACATCATTTATCAGATTAGCCTCATTTAAACCGAATTTTTCACCACTGACCTACAGTCCTGTGAAACTCCTCTTTGACGGATTTGTGCCCAGGACAAATGATCAGAATGAGTATGAGAGCGATGCACACTTTCCTTAAAATCTGCATACAGGACTTATAATGTGCTCTGCATCTCCGATGTTTTAAAGTGCATTTTTCCTATTTTGCTAAATATCTTCCAATGGGGTAAGGCATTAAACATATTCTTGTTTCCGTTTGCATTAAGATTATTTTTCTTACCCAATGGCGGACAATTTTACTTGTTTTATGTAAAATGCACTTAAAAAGGAAAATCCCCCAGGAAACAAGACTAAATATTGACAATTTTTTCATATATAATTTTACATTTTTAGATATTTGTACTTGAAATAAGACAAAAAAATACTCAGTGAGAAAATAAATTTTGCAGTTTGAATTAGGCATTTAAACCTCGCTAAAACTATAAAAAGGGAGAGGAGACCGAAATAAACTAAACTCCGGGGTTCACGGAGTAAGTTACCACGGTAATTGACTCTGAGTATAAGTTACCTCTCTTTCAGAAACGGGCTTGACTTACCCTGCTTTCTCGGGTTTGACAAACCTCCCTTTTTGAAACGGAAAACCCAGAGTTTCCCTCATTTCAGGGTTAACATACTCAGAGTTTTCACTTAACCTCCTTTCTGAAACGGGCCCCAGAAGCAGGAGATGATGTGATGATGATAAAAAGGAGCAAAGCTTATTGATTAATCTTAGTTTTCATATGATTCAATACTCAGACTTCGTCTAACCAGCACAAATCCAAGCAGTGTTTTACCAAACACAACATCCCACAAACCTTGAATTTCCATAAACATGGAATCATAAATCATCTCTTATTCATTCAAACAAAACAGTTAATTAAACATCACAATCATCAGTTTAACAATGGAAATGCATAAACAAGGAAAATAAGAAATACAAAATATAAAAACATCATAAAATAATAAATGAATAAATAAAATGATATACATGCTAAAAAATAATCAAACAATAAATTAAATAAATGGCTAATTATTATAAATTAAAAAAAAAAAAAAAAAAACACAACATGGTCATTTGATGCAACACACAGTTTGTATTTGTGGATCCTCAGATCCTTCATGTTGTTGATCAAATGTATTTAATAGCTTTGCCTTTAAAAACATGAGATTTGTGCCCATAATATTTTTAAACTAATAATTTATGTCTAATGAAGCTCAGTGGACCTTGCGCTTATAACAATAAATGTCAATATTTAGCAAGTCGTGATAGAGAGCGGGATTGCATCTTTATATATTTTGGATTCGACAGTGTTGTTGGACTATTTTTCCTACTCGCCTATCTGTTTTCTTTTCAGTTTGTGTTGATTGAAAACTAATAATTTGAGGATCAGTGAACCTCATTCAAGGAAAGTTTCAGGGACATATAATTAATAAAGTTACAGCAATATGATCAAAATGTTGTAATGCAATTGTATACTTTCCACTGTTATATCAGGGTTCATTTTATATCCTTTGTTTTTTTATTTATTTGTTTTTTACGAGTTAATGGACATTTTGTTTTTACTTTTGTTTCAGAGTTGATTGAAGATAATGAGAAAAATGAGTTGAGTGAATTAGAGGAGAATAATCATGTCAAATGTGGAGAAAAACACAAACAGAAAGATGTAATGAAAGGAAGAGCCAATAAATTTTTCACCTGCACTCAGTGTGGAAAGAGTGTCAGAAACAAATATCATCTTGATTATCACATGAGAGTTCATACGGGAGAGAAACCATTCACTTGTGATCAGTGTGGAAAGAGTTTCAGATGCAAATATTATCTTGAGACTCATATGAGAGTTCATACTGGAGGGAAACCGTTCACTTGTGATCAGTGCGGGAAGAGTTTCACACGCAAAAGAAGTCTTGAGCTTCACATGAGAGTTCATACTGGAGAGAAACCGTTTACTTGTGATCAGTGTGGGAAGAGTTTCTCACTATCATCAAACCTTAAGAATCACATGAAAGTTCATACAAAGGAGAAACCACATTCATGTTGTTTGTGTGGAAAGAGTTTTTCACGTCTGCAAAGTTTGAAAATACATCAAAAAATTCACACTGGTGTGAGAGATTACGTGTGCTTTGAGTGTGAAAATACATTTCCTTCAGCATACTGTTTAAAACTGCACCAGAGGATCCACACTGGAGAAAAACCTTATAAGTGTTATAAAATGCATGCATGTGATCAATGTGGAAAAACATTTTTGAGTGCTTCAAACCTGAAGAAACACCTGGAAGTTCATACAAAGGAGAAGCCACATTCATGCTATTTGTGTGGAAAGAGTTTTTCATGTTTACAATATTTAAAAAAACATCAGAAAATGCACACTAGTGTGAGAGAGTACGTGTGCTTTGAGTGTGAGAAGATTTTTACTACAGCATACTGTTTAAAACTGCACAAGAGGATCCACACTGGAGAGAAACCTTACGAGTGTTCACACTGTGACAAGAGATTCAATCAAATACCACATCTGAAAACACATGAGAGGATCCACACTGGAGAGAAACCTTACAAGTGTTCACACTGTGACAAGAGATTCAATCAAATACCACATCTGAAAACACATGAGAGGATCCACACTGGAGAGAAACCTTACAAGTGTTCACACTGTGACAAGAGATTCATTCAGACAGTACATCTGAAAACACATGAGAGGATTCACACTGGAGAGAAACCGTATCACTGCACTGCATGTGGGAAGTGTTTCAATAATTCATCTTCTCTACACAGTCATACAAAACACAATCACAGTAAGTAGATCATCTTCACCAGATTTGACACAGTAGCGCATCAAGCAATGAAATATAATCTGGATAAATCTGTTCTAACCAGAAATTACAAGCAATATGACAAAGAAACATTATTTAAAGTTTTCAGAGTGAATAAAGTTCATCTTCATCTTCAAAACCAGCAGATTCAACTCCGATTCAGATCAGCTCAAAGGTGGAGTTCCTCCTCAAAGAACAATGTCAAAATCTTTTATTCTTGTACATTATTTTGCTTCATTGTGTAATTTATATAATTTTAGTTACTCTTCTTTTGGCACTCAACGGAGGCGGTCGCATTTTTTTCACTCCCCGTCCTCGCCCTTATTTTCCCTGCTTGCTCTCTTGTCTCGTCTCATCTATTGAGAGACTCTCTCTGCACGGCTCTCCGAACTGAAAGATTATGGATTTGATCAACTGGTCTCTCATCGCAATTGACACCATCTTTTTGACGAGAAGCTTGGGTTCGGGGGAACCTGACTGCCCTGACGGAACGTTCGCAGCTGGCTATACGATGGACGCGTGGAAGAGGTGGCGAATCGTATGTCTAGCGGCTCTTTCCGTGGAGGACATTGACAGCTGTCCAAAGCCTCACAAGGCTGCCCGTCATGACTGAAGCAGTGGGAAGAGCGGTCAGCATTAAGACTGAGACTATCAACGCAATATGGATTCTATCATGGAGAAGCTCACGGCTTTGCAAAGGAAAATTGATATTGGAGACCAGAATGGACAGAGAGAGTAGCCGTGGAATTGGAATGCGGTTACTCGCCTTAAGACAAAACAATCGCAATCTTATCTTTTTGGCTCCCTCGCACAGTGGCCTTGGCCAAGGTCGCTGCTGGAAAAATTACCCCTGGGAAGGGCACTGCAGTGAGACGCTCTTGCTTCCTCCCCCATTCTACAGACATTGATTATAAACTACTACACACACACACACATACCTCCCCTCCCCCATCCCTCGCCTCCGTCGCTTTGAACCGCCAGCCTGACAGGCGGGTCTGGGACCAGCGCCGAGAATGGCCGCAGGACCGGATGGCTGCCTGCTGGAGCTGGATTACTTCCCCTGTGGCAAAGTCGTGTGTCTGGTTTATGTGCTTTTTGTTGCTGAGGTGTTTTTCCTGTTCTCACACTGTACTCCCCAAGGAGCATAGTCTGGGGGTTATTTTTTTTCTCCTCACCTTCCTCATGTTATGCTGTATTCTTTTCTTCAATTCCCTGTCTTCCTGTTCTGTCTACCCCCTTGTCATATATGTATGTTGTGTATGTATGGACAGGTTGATGGCTAATTTCACTGGTACTAGTGACAATAAAGGGTTACTACTACTACTAATGGGTTTCATGTTATGTTCAATGGTTTCCTGTTATTTCCAATATGTTTAATAAGCAAGATTGTAAGAATATTAATAGCATTAAAACCTTACCGATACCTATTCTTTCTTGTCAGTTGGAGAGAGAGGTCCATCTCATTAGTTTTCACTTTTATTTAGCTCATTTTTGAATTTGCTCTGAGTAATTATTGATTATATGTTCTCATTTTTATAAATTCATTCTTTGCTTTTAATATTTTATCAACAACTTCTATTGTCTGCTGATTGAATTTGATTCAGGAAAAAGTAATTTTATAATTTCAGTTTTAATGCAGCGCAAGGGTGATATAATTGTATGATACTTCAAACAATTATAACTGCATGAATAATGTTATGAGATTGGTGTTTTAAATATTAAATACATTTTGAATGTAGGTATATGGAAAATGTTTAAAAATAAGATTATTGATAGGCCTATATTTGAACAATAATTAAAACGGTAGTCTACTGTGCTTTGCAACAATGTCCATGCCTTTTTCCAAATCCACATTGTTAACCAAATTCTCTCAACCCAACATTACGTCTCGAATTAGTCTAATTACATACTGTATGTTGTCATATTGTGTACTGTGAGGGAGAAGTGATTCACAACTGTGATTTGTTGCTAATAAACGACATTTAACTTAAGCTCTGTTGCTTTTATTTGAAAATCAATATGAAAATGAGTAAGATAACCAATGGCCGATGTGTCGTTTAATTCCTCCCAAGGCAAACCGAGGGCTGGACTCAACATGTTGTTATTAGAGTAGAGCGGGGAAACGCCTACTTCTGTTCTTCCCACAATAACCACTAGATAATGTCAAGATACATTTTTTATTGTCACTTTAAGAGTGATGTAGAAGTATTCACCATGAAGCTTAAGGTAGAGTGGGGGGAAATGCCCAGCCTTTAAGGACTGTGTAATTATTTTTGTATTTCTTTTTTTTTATTTGAAACAAAAGTTAAGTGTGTTGAGAAGTTATCATAGTTCATAGAGTTTTCATGTTATTATATTTTTATCAAAAAAATCTGTACCAAGGGGACATTTTGCTCCAGGTGGGGTAAAATGACCCCCAGTCATACAAAGCAATATGCTTTAAACATTTACAGTAAAATCAGTGTATGTGCCATTTTAGCTTAAAACAAAATATATATATATGTATAAAATAATCAATAATTATGAATTACAAAATTATATTTGCCCAAAATTTGTTCACTGGCTAGATACTTATCTTCCTGGTGAAATTAAATTCATTACATGACATGTCATTTTTAAATATAAAGTCCAAATATTTTTATTCAAACAACTAGTTAGAATACATTTTCAAGAAAAACTTAGAGTCTTGCACAGGCCCGGTCCTTGTCTGACAGCTTACCAGAATTATTTTTTCCTCTCTTTCTTCCATTACACAGCTGCTGTTGCAGCCAGAGCATGTGAGCGGAGTGGAGCGGGAGCAGAAAGGGGAGCGTAGCGGTCATATTTCCTTCAGAGCGGAGAGCACCTTTCTGAAGATTCCACTCCGCTCGCTCAACCCAAAATGCCCTTTGCTAATTTGATAATCTGTGGAATTGGCTAAGTAATAGTTTAAGCTATTAGTCTCAGCTAAAAAATCATGTGAAGATTGACAGACGTTTTAATAGACCGTATTTCCCCATAATTTAGGTCTATTTTAATTTTAGAAAGTGTTTATTTTATTTACGCTACAAACTTTTATTTACGTGCGTGTTTTGAAGGTTCTGTTGCACAATAACTGAAGCTGTGTTTTCATGGAAAAGTATACATTTTCAGTTATCTTTTTTACAAAGGTTTGCCAAGTGACTTCAAAAACAAGACACGTTTTTAAATTAATAATTGGAATTTAATACATTTAAATGTATACAATTCTACAAGCTAAACGTCACCCTGAATCATAACCATTACTTATCGGACTACTGCTTTAATTGAGAAATTTTTTCAATAATTGCATTATGAACTGAAAAAAACTATATATAATTAGGCCGACTGGAGAAATGTAATGTGAGAGCGTGATCTGAGCAGGATTTGGTTTACCGGTGAGCGTGAGCGGAACATTAGCAGAGTGTTTGCTTTGTGAGCGACTGAGAGGAGCGCACGTCCACAAAGCAGAATATTGAGCAGAGTGATACACCGCTTCGCTTTGCTCACAAGCTCTGGTTGCAGTCATTAAAAAAGTTCAGTTTAGGTTCTTAATGGCAAAGTGGTTATATTTTGTTTTGTTTCTTTAAGTTAATTTATAAGCATGATTGGATTTTTTTATACAAGTTGTATTTTTTTTATACCAAGCTGTCAGCGCCAGACAGTGAGTTGAGCATATGTTTGATCAGTTTAGCCATCTCAAATAAACACCATTTGAGACATAAAAAAACTTAATGCAGTTCACAATATAAATACAAAATTAAGATAAATGTGTGATATCAAATATTTTCTGCTAAAAGCGGAAGCTTTTGCAAGTGGAACTCAGCAAATACTTGCGTCACTGACATGATAAATATATTTATAAAATTCTATAAAATACTATTCTTTACAACAAAATAATTCAAACAAAATTTTGATAATAAATAATAAAAACTATTTCATTATCTTATGTAATTCAAAAAGATGCATAACTCCCTAAAGGCCAACCCGGTATCACGCCAAAGTGTGTAACAGACACGCTGGTCCACTCGAAGATGCATGTGAGTGTCACGCTTTGCCTCCTCTAGGCGTGAAAATGTCACGCATGTATGAAGCTGGAGTTAGCACTGGAGAACCAGCAGGGGCGATTATAACCCTGGTTAAATAATTGTTCATATTGTTTCTAAGATTGCTTGACTAGATTATTATGCCCATCCATATATCATAAATTCTACGTAAATCTATAAATATGTATATCTGAAACTGTTTAAGAAATGAGTAACAACCAATTGGAGCAATGCATTGTTAGCTCTGCCTCTCTTGGTTATGGATAGCGTCGAGCAGTTAGAAGACAGACGCAGAGCGACAGAGAAACATGTTCTAGTGTGAGAGTATTAAAATGGGAGAATATAATCCATAAACTGTTAAAAATACATATAAATTGAATGAATCAGATTGTCACTTCAAGATCTTGGATCATCAGGTGTTAATCGGCAATCCAAAACTTGTGTTGACTCGGCCAGACCGCATGGTGTATTGCATGTTCGCAGTTGCTGACACCATTTTGGTTGTACGTGCCTGTAAAAAAAATAAAAGGGAGAGAAAAGGACTTGAATGGACAGGCCAGGTTTTTTTCTGCATGGATATTCTTCTGAATTGGATTCCTTTAATTGATGGCGAGCCACCTACCTTGATGCGTAAACTATAACGGACCTTGAGTAAAGGACACTTCTTCTCACTTTAGAATTTCTCTTCAGACAAGTAAGAGAGTTCGTTCACATAGAGTGATTATTTGACTTTATGGGACTGAAACATTTCAGGAAAACTTCTAAAGGAACTTCTTATTGAAACTTAAACTGAACTCAGTGTGGGTAACATAAATCCCTGATTTAAATGTTTTTTTTTGTTCACTTGATTACAGTGATTGTGTTTGAAATTACTACTAAATGAAGGAAGATTTAGTGGGTGCAGCCAGGGTATGTTTATACATATAGTTATTGTGTTTTCTATAGTCATTGCCTTTGTTATGGTGATGTGAGAAAAAAATGTGAAAAATACACCACTAAAGATTCAATGTAAAGAAAACATTTATGGTTAACCTCCCTTCTGCCTCTGTCTATTACTCAACATCACTGCCGCCTCTTTTTGCGTATCTTGTAGTCTTCTGATAATATTGTCTGGTCCAATATTAACTGAGTTAAGACCTATTACAATTGTGGCGAGCCACCCAGGAGGTAGCGCTGTTGCTGAGAATGAACTACTGTGCAATTGAGTTTATTTATTTAACTCTTAAAACACAACAATGGATATTGTTGAGGCAGAGGGCATTAAAATGCCAAACTCTGTGATCGTGAGTGGCTTGACTAACATAGAGCATGACAATGGATTAATTGACACCCTAAAACGTATGGCTCTTTTGTCAGAACCCTCACTATTAGTGACAAAATTTCAGAGTTTTATCAGAGCACAATAATTGAATATAACAGTGGTCAAGCCTTACAATCTCTAGAACCCCAGCTGCCTTATACCCACCAATTGTCCAGCTATCCAGGTATCACTTACCACATGATGGCATTGTCTAGTGTCTTTACACAACTATTGGGAAGTAGCGTCACTAAATCCTACCTGGAAGGATTGAAGAAATAGCCAAAGTGAGTGGAACAAACTTTGAAGCAGTATTGAGTCAGATGTTGTCGTAAATGAGTGCAGAACTCACACCAATGTCCACTGATCTTGAACCTGGAGATGGAAACCCATGTGAACAGCCATCCCAAGTGCTTTCTAGCGAGAGCTGTAGTACTAAATTTGCTAAGCCAAGTCAGGTAGATGAACTACTGTCACAGCACACGCCTATCAAATCAAATGCTGCACCTTTCTATACTTCTCAGCAGGTGTTCAATCCACCCGAAGTCCAGAAACGTATCGTTGAACATGTTGTGGGGAGTGGTGAAGTGACTGCTCAAGGGCCTGTACAATCACGGGTAAGGGTGTTCTCTGGTAAATGTCCTAGACCTGGAAATGAAGTTGATTATGATACTTGGCGCTCCAGTGTTGAGTTTATATTGAAGGACCCTGGCTTATCTGATTTGCATGTGTCCAGGAAGATAGTGGACAGTCTTTTGCCACCCCAGCAGATGTTATAAAGCATCAAAGCCCTGAAGCTCCATCCTCAGCTTACCTTCAGTTGCTGGATTCGGCTTTTGGTGTTGTTGAGGACGGCAATGAACTCCTTGCAAGATTTATGAATACTCTGCAAGACACTGGTGAGAAACCATCAGCTTACCTTTATAGATTGCAGACAGCCTTGAGGATGACTATCAAGAGAGGAGGCATTTCTCCAGAAGAGGCAGACCGACATCTTCGCAAGCAGTTTTGTAGGGGCTGCCTGGATAATGATTTGATCACTGAACTACAGCTCGAGCAAAAGCGCAAACTTTCTCCTCCTTTTGCGCACCTTCTGTTAATGGTAGGTACAGAAGAAGACAAACATACAGTGAAGGTCAATCGTATGAACAACATCTTGGTTCTTCTAAGCAGAGAGCTCTGATGCATTCTCAAAGAAAGTGGGTCTCTGCTGAATTGGAACAAAAAGAGGCTTCAAATATGGGCTCACTTGCCACTAAAACACAGGGGCTCAAGAAACAGATAGCTAAGCTCCAAAGTCAGCTAGCCAATCTTAAAACCAAACCTAAGATCCAGAAGGAATCCACACTGCCAGAAGCAGTAGACAGACAGGACAAGAAGAGAGTAAGAACTGCTGGTACCGAGAGTGTAACTACAGTAAAAAAAAAAATCAATAGGTAGACCAAGACCATGGTACTGTTTTACCTGTAGTGAGGACGGCCACGTTGCATCTTCCTGCACTTCTGAACCTAACCCTACAATTGTCACCACAAAGCGAAAACTCCTAAAGTAGAAGCAGCTCCTGTGGTACTCTCAGAACCCCAACCCTACTTTAAACTAAAGCCAGCCCTTGTTGTGGGACAGACTGGGGCTGAATTTAAATCAGACCGTCCTACTACTAAACGTGTCTCAAACAAATGTCAATTTTCTAGAAAGTCAGAAGCTAGCCTCCCAATGGGTTTAGTTTAAGCTAGATACATTGCAGAGATCAGCATAGCTGGTGAAAAGTGTCATTGTTTATTGGACACAAGTTACTACAATCCCCAAGTCATTTTATGAGCAGCACCTCACTGAATACCCTATTAACTCCATCAATGGAAGTGTAAGGCCCGGCTCGATCGACCCAATGACGGCAGTCGTTCAGCGGGTGAAGGGCTTTGCGTATTACAGTCTTTCCTTTTCACGACACAACAAGAACATTAAAATGGAACACTTTTTCTTATATATTTTATCTCGTTATTTCATCTGACTCCATAAATGAAAAGGTTTTAATGATATCTGTTCATCATTAAAATATGAACGAATCATTGGTTATTCTCTTCAGCTCTTTTTAATACTTTACCCGCTCAGATATATCTCACGGACACAATCTCGTCAGGCCCGGTCATCAATCAGAGGTAAATTATGGTTATGTATCTAAGATTTGCCGTTAATTCACACGTACATAATCAGAGACATCGAATAACCCTCTTGGAGCCCCCTCAGAACTTTAGTTCAATCGTTTACTTCAGTAAAGGTTTTTGGCCACTATCAGATATGTTAGCAGATCAATGTACTACACTCATAATAGCTTTGGGTTGGTCAAATCCTTGTTTAAAATAACATTAAATCAAAAGTCAGAGGTATGGGCGTACCCGAGTTTAGTCTGATCAGACGGCGTTCGCCGTCCCTAAATGGAATTAACCCGCCCCTGCATCCAAGTACACTTAAAAGATGCCGGATATTAGCCGTCGCTAAAACTGACGCAGGCTTGCGGAAATATACGAATCCACTAATCTAATAGAGAGAAAGCAATCTTTAGAGGCAGTTAGAATAGAATCAAACATTACAATTTATTGACCAGGTAATCGAAGCAATAATTCAAATCTCCAATGTTACAAGAATAGAATCATCAATTAATCATACCTGGCAATGAAAACTACACACAAGTGATTTGTGTGGGCAGTCAAACCTACAGACGCCCAGAACTTTGTGTCCCCTTTCCTTATATACCCAGATAATTCAATAACCCACCAAATGGTGGTATCTTTGTTATTTTGATTAGACTTTAGAATTTGCAACCAAATGGCTTCTTGAGATCCTGTGGCAGGGAATACTTATTTACATACAGGAGGTGGTTTTGACTAGAAGAATCAGGGGGAGAGCACACCTTTAAGTTGTAGGACTTCTCATACTTTAGAACTTCT
This sequence comes from Schizopygopsis malacanthus, assembly GCA_027474115.1. NCBI lineage: Eukaryota > Metazoa > Chordata > Actinopteri > Cypriniformes > Cyprinidae > Schizopygopsis > Schizopygopsis malacanthus. The sequence continues at coordinate 37,926 of JAPDDM010000098.1, forward strand.
TTTAGCTTTTCATTATGATTGGGAGAATGAGACCATTTTACCAGGCGCACTGAGACATTTTAAATGATATCAAACATGTATGGTTACTTTTTTGTACATATTACATTGCATGGGTTTTTCAGTGAATTTTAGGTGATGAGGGGAGGGGGAAATGATGAGACTGTCAGTACAGGGTGTGGACCACCCAGTGTGTTGCGTCTTGGATGTTACTGTTACATATGCAAGAGACAGTTTTGTGGATTCCCAGGGGGGGGCCTTTTGTCCTCTCGAGGGGGGGGGGGGGGGCAGACATCCTGGCACCAGGCTTACAGTTGTATAACTACTAATGCTATGGTAGGCACCTGAACACTGACAGCCAGGAACTGTTGGTCTTTCAGTTCCATATGAGGGGTGCATAGAAGTAGACATTACCTTTCCTGAGGAATTCCTGGGTGTGAGTGTTCAGGTGCCTATCATAGCATTAGTAGTCCCTAATGTAAAACCCCACAATCAATCTATGGTTTTACTAGGCACAGACACCTTGGATTTTCTCTATGAGCAGAGTTTGAAACTGCAGGACAGACTACAGTTGTGGAAGGTTACGTCACAGTGCCCCCTGGGGTTGACAAGTGTGTGGTGGTGGAGCATCATCTAACTCGTCTTTGCCTGGTGGGGTGTTTGTTAAACGATGCATACTTTATCTTTCAAAAACTCTGCCTTACCATTTACCAGTTGCTTACAAACGAAACTGAACATGATATAGCTATCCCACCAAGGTGTACAGTAGCAGAGCTCCATGTGGTGGAGTCTTTGCTCCCTCCACCAAACTCCCCTTCAAACGATGAGTCTTTGCCTGTGAAGGAACTTGATTTCACCATACATTTTGGTAAGTCCCAATTACCACAAGAGTGGAAGGACAGTATCACTAAACAACTCAGAGAAATGTGACAGGTTTTCAGCCAGCATGACTTAGACTTTGGTCACACTCAAGAGGTGAAACAATGTACACAGTTGAATGATGAAACCCCTTTTAAGCACAGAGCACGGCCAATCCATCCAAAACATGTTGAGGCCGTCCGCAAGCATCTGCGTGATCTCCTTGCCAGTTGAGTCATTCGAGAGTCCCAGTCACCCTTCTCATCACCTATAGTAGTGGTGAGAAAGAAGAATGGAGATGTGCGACTGTGTATAGATTATAGAAAGTTAAACCTCCAGATGGTGAAGGATGCGTATGCTCTACCAAATCTTGAGGAGACTTTCTCAGCTCTTACGGGATCCATATGGTTTTCTGTGCTTGATTTGAAATCTGGATACTACCAGAAAGAAGTTGAGGAGTCAGACAAACCCAAAACCGCCTTTGTCTGCTCATTGAGGTTTTGGGAATTCAGTCGTATGCCCCAAGGTGTGACTAATGTGCACCAAGTATTTTCCTAAGATTGATGGAGAAGTATATGGGAGATATTAATCTGAAAGTAGTACTGGTCGTTTTGGATGACCTGATAATATTCTCGGACACTCTAGAGGAGCATGAGAGACGTCTGTTGAACGTTCTGTCTCGCCTAAAAGAGTATGGACTGAAACTGTTTCTGGAGAAATGTAAATTCTGTCAAACCTCCATTCGCTATCTAGGACATATTGTGTCAGAGCGGGGAGTGGAGACCGACCCCGAAAAGATACAAGCCTTAAAAAGCCTGGCAGTGTCCCAAGAACCTTAAAGAACTGAGGTAATTTTGGGGCTTTTCTGGCTACTATCACCGGTTTATTAAAGATTATTCAAGGGTCATGAAATCGCTCAATGACCTTACCTCAGGTTATCCACCATTAAAGAAAGGTGGTAAAAAGACAGACAAAAAAGGCCCATACTGCCATTCTAAGGATCCCTTTGGAGACCATTGGACTACTCTTTGTGAAGAAGCTTTTCAGTCCGTTACCGAAATGTTAACTACCGCACCAGTATTGGGCTTTGCTGACCCCAAACTCCCCTACTTCCCCCATACAGAAGCCAGCACCAAGGGATTAGGAGCTGCATTGTATTAGAACCAAGGTGGACAGGTGTGCACTATTGCGTTTGCGAGTAGAGGGCTGTCACACAGTGAGTCTAGGCATCCTGCTCACAAACTTGAGTTTCTTATCCTTAAATGGGCAGTAACTGAAAAGTTTAGTGATTATCTATATTGCAGCCAATTCACTGTCATCACTGATAGCAACCCTTTTATTCATGTTCTTAACACTGCAATATTGGATGCTACTAGTTGTTGTTGGCTTGCAGCCCTTTCAAAATTTTCATTTAAGTTGCAGTACAGGGCAGGCAAGTTGAACATTGATGCTGATAGCCTTTCAAGGCGACCTCAAGAACCATTTCCAGAGAACTCCATGTCCCAAAAAGAAAGAAAAATGATAGGACAGTTCATACAGCATCATTTTACCAAAGCAGAGGATTCTGTCAGTGCCATGGATGAAGTCGTCCAAGCAATCTGTGAGAAGCACCTCATTAGGCAATCAGCTGATTTTGGGGGGGTATTGCTCTAATAAGCTCTCTCTCGCTCTGTTCTGATTCTGTACCTGACTGTTATGAACATAAAGGTAGTTCTAATGGGTCATTTGTTCTGCCTCACCTTTCAAAAGACCTTGGTGACAAACAAAGAGCCAATCCAGTTCTTCAAGAGGTGATGTCACACAGTTGGGAGAAAAAAAAACCCACCAACAGTTAGGAAGGAACTTCCTTGTCTTCTGTACTTCTTAAAGGAGTGGAACCGCCTTGAGTTAAAGGATGGAGTACTTTACAGGAGATGGAAAGATAAAGATTCCATTATTTACCAGCTAGTGCTCCCGGAAGAACTAAGATCATCTGTGATGAGCAGTTTACATGATACAATGGGTCACATGGGGATGGAGAGGACCTTGGATCTGGTAAGAGCCCAATTCTATTGGCCAAAGATGGCTGCTGACGTGGAACAGAAGATCAGGAGATTGGGACATGTGGTCGTTGTGTGCGAAGGAAGTCCCCACCTCAAAAAGCAGCACATTTGGTCAACATCCAGGCCACCAGACAATTACAATTAGTCATCATGGATTTCTCTCCTTGGAACCAGATAGATGTTACACGAGAGACATATTAGGGATCACAGATTTTTTCACTAAGTTTGCTGTGGCAGTCCCTACACCCAATCAAAAGGCAAGAACAGTAGCAAATTGTCTTTGGGAGCACTTCATTGTGCATTATGGGTTTCCTGTACGCCTTCATAGTGACCAGGGTCCTAACTTCGAGTCATGCACTATCAAAGAACTTTGTGAAATATCAGGCATTCAGAAAATCCGAACATCGCCTTTTCATCCAAGGGGGAATCCTGTTGAACGCTTCAACAGGACTCCGTTGGACATGCTTGGCACATTAGAAGAAAAAGACAAAAGTCGGTGGAGAGATTTTGTCAAGCCATTAGTTCATGCTTATAACTGTGCAGAGAGGAATAAAATCAGGTTTAACAAGCTTGTGACAAATTCATCTTTGGAAGTCAATGGCCATGTGTTGGTGAGAAATCTTCAGCTACGTGGTAAGCACAAGTTAGCAGAGAAGTGGGAGTCTGAGGTGTATGTAGTAGTAAAGCGAGCTGGCGACTGGCTTGTTTACACAGTTCGTCCTGAAACAAGGGATGGTCCTCTTCGTACACTTCACAGGGACCTTTTGCTTCCTTGTGGATTCTTACCAGCATCGGAAGTTTCAAGTCCTACCTTGACCAAACCTACTTCTAAACCTAGAACACGGAGGAGACCTGGTATCGAACCATATGATGATGACAACTCTTTCTCTGATCCAGAGAATGAATATTCTGATCGAAACAGTACCGTTCTCTTCAGTTCATGACATCTGTAGATCAAAGGGAGCTTCAGATGTTTCTTTAAATATAGACTCAACTAATCCTAAACGTTCAGATGGTTATACTGCTCAAGCAAATCCAGCTAACGACTTACCTGTCAATGCTCCAGATATATACTTACCTGTCGATGCTCCAGATGAATACTTACCTGTTGACACTCCAGCGGATAACTTACCTGTCGATTCTCTGGGAGTCCTTTAAACAAGTAAGATACCCAACAAAGACATACTGAATCAGAAAATATCTTAACCATTCCAAGAAATAAAGTGACAAATGTAGCTGAAATCCAAGATGCTCCTGTCAAAGGGAGAGAGCAAAAGCCAGAAATTGAGGAAGAGCAGAATTTGAGTATTCCGCTCAGACGTTCTAGGAGGCAGAGAGGTGAACCTGAAAGACTCACCTACTTCTAGTGTGGAAACCCCTTGTCTTATGTTGTTCAGTCTTTGTTACAGGGGTTAAGCACTGCCTTTGTCAATTCCCTAAATGGTGTTGAAAATCCAGGTGTCCTTTCCAATTTACCTAATGCCTCACCAAAAGTAGTGAATAATCAGCCACACAGAGCATGCAAAGGAGCTTGCATGATTTCGGGGGGGGGGGGGGGGGGGTGTACTGGTTAAATAATTGTTCAAATATTATTGATTATAATATTGCACAAGCCTATCCATATGAAATTCTTCATAAATCAATAAGATTATAAAGGGAGCAAATTATGACATACTCAAATATACAGAATATAATCAGGTAAATGTAAGTCGAGGGAAAACAGCACAACACAAGAAAATACAAATATAGGTAAAAATAAGGAAAATTAATAAAATAAAATGTGCAATAAACGGGTAATAAATAATAATATACAAGAAGAGGAACATACAAACATACAGTATAAACATACGGTGGGGTCAAGACAAATTATAAAATCTCGAAATTTATTAGGTGTTGCAGCCGGCAGCTCTACAAATGAGAGCACGTGCAACACCTCTCGTAGAGTGTGCACACAGAAAACTAGGACAGAAGCCACGTGCTCTTTGTTTGGACATTCCCCTTCCACTGTCTTCCAAACAAAAACACAAGCACATGGCCAGCAAACAAATCTGGGTCTGCCTCCTCCTGGGGCACCAGCCATGTGCAAACTTTGGGCACAGGCCGGGGTCTCACATGAACACGCAGCTAATGAGAAAACTCATAAGCCACGTGTTCAGGGAGAATACACAAGACAACATTCCACTTCAGAAAGCACGCAGCCAATGAATATACAAGCTGTGTGCCACACAGCACAACACCAGAGGGTGCCCCCTCTTTGAGAAAGGAGATCCCTCCTCAAGTAATTTTCATAGGGGCTGTCGCACTGCACGCAGCCGATAGAAACACGATTCTCTCTGACTGCGCGAGAAGGCTGCAACACAACTGTGTGCCAGTGCGTCTGTGCCGAGGGTCCCCTCAACAGGGAATAAAACACGTGGACAAGAGACCGGACCGCTGCGCGGTGCCGTGCGGCGGAGCGAACTCGAGACCGCGCACTCTTGTCGGCCTCCCTCACACAATGTGGCGTTCCTGACAGAAAAGGGCCCGCGTGGACTTTCATTGCGCGAGTGCAGCCCGGGAAAGCATCCGAACCCCCACTCTACCTGTCACGCAGCCGAATGACCAAAACTCAAGACATGAGTGCCGGGATTATAAAAGCCAAACACCGTTCCTCGTGGTGACGCTGTTGTGTTTTGTATTTGCTTATGAGTTAGTATTATTTTCAACATGAAACAAGGAGTAATTACACGCAGACGAGAACAAACTCCTGAGCGCGCGACTCGAGCACACAGCGGGACAGGGGTCGAAGCCGCGCGCTCACATGAAAACACGGACATGATGGGAGTATCAGGGCTCTGTATAAAAATACACAAAACCATTACATTTTGAATAACACTACATATCCCACAGATTAGGAAGAAGCCGAAGTGACAGGTTTCTTTGAACCCTGACAGTTGGGTCTCTTGTTTCTCATTTTCCTCTTGACAACATCCATAGATTCTCTATAGGGTTCAGGTCTGGTGAGTTTGCTGGCCAGTCAAGAACACCAACACCAACACCATGGTCATTTAACCAGCTTTTGGTGCTTTTGGCAGTGTGGGCAGGTGCCAAATCCTGCTGGAAAATGAAATCAGCATCTTTAAAAAGCTGGTCAGCAGAAGGAAGCTTGAAGTGCTCCGAAATGTCTTGGTAAACAGGTGCAGTGACGTTGGTTTTCAAAAAACACAATGGACCAACACCAGCAGAAGACATTGCATCCCAAATCATCACAAACTGTGGAAACTTAACACTGGACTTCAAGCAACTTGGGCTATGAGCTTCTCCACCCTTCCTCCAGACTCTAGGACCTTGGTTTCCAAATGAAATACAATACTTGCTCTCATCTGAAAAGAGGACTTTGGACCACTGGGCAACAGTCCAGTTCTTCTTCTTCTTAGCCCAGGTAAGACGCCTCTAACGACAACTGTAGTCAAATTCCTTGACATGTCTGTGAGTGGTGCTCTTGATGCCTTGATTACTTTTAATCTTCATTTTCACATTATTTTCTGTCTTTGGGATTTTTAAAATTAGTTTTAATCTTCATTTTAATCTTATTTTCTGTCTGTGGGATTTGTTAAATTAATTTGAATCTTCATTTTCATATTATTTTCTGTCTGTGGGATTTTTAAAATGATTTTATAATCTTAATTTTCATCTTATTTTCTGTCTGTGGGATTTTTTAAATTACAAAAGAAAAACTGGAGAACAGAAATATTGATAATAAAAGTCAAGTCAATTCAAGTTACCTTTATTTATATAGTGCTTTTAACAATACAAATTGTGTCAAAGCAACTGGACAATATAAAAATAGGAAATTGTTTGAGTTAAAGGCATTTCATAATTTAATTCAGTGATGTCATTGTCCAGCTCAGTTCAGTTTAAATAGTATCTGTGCAAGTCAATGATATTGCTGGAAATGAAGTGTCCCCAACTAAGCAAGCCAGAGGCGACAACGGCAAGGAACCAAAACTCCATCGGTGACAGAACGGAGAAAAAAAAAGACTCAAGACACTTTGTTTTATTTGCCAACATTCTTCAAAATATTTGCCTTTGTGCTCAACAGAACAAAGAATGACCAGCTGAAAGACTGCTCGATCTTGCAGGTTTGCAATACACAACATCAGAAAGATCAGGCCCTTTCTGACAGAGCATGCTGCACAACTTCTTGTCCAGGCCCTTGTCATTTCTAGGCTGGACTACTGCAATGCTCTTCTGGCTGGACTTCCATCAAACACAATCAAACCTCTACAAATGATTCAGAATGCAGCGGCACGACTGATGTGGCAGATTTTGATGGAAATTAAGACTGGATGCATCAATTTCTAAAATAAATCTGCATTTCAATTGAAAATAAAATCATACTTTAATAGAAAAACTACTTTTTTGGCCATTTTCCATTGTTGTACACTGTTGCCATATGGCATGGCTTTCATAAATACCCTCCATCCTACCCCCACAAAAAAATTTTTTTGGTAGTTTTGTATTGCTTTGTATAATTTAAGCTATTTCATCTAATAAAATGGTCATGTTTAGAACATAATGCATACCAGAGAGGGTCAAGGCAATCAAATGAAAAGTTAACTCAAGTTTTATTTTAGTGCATTGAGTGGATTACAGTAAATAACTTAATCTAATTGTAACAGTTGCAGAATTTTACCGTTATCTTACAGTGTATGAGTCATATCATGTGTTTTTAAAAGACAAAAGGAAAATAAAGAATTATGTTAAACATACAATTCTAGAGATAAACTTCAATCTTCATTGCAGCGTGAAGTTATTTTACACTACATCAATATCAGTGTACTCAATCAATGATACTACAGTTATTATATATTTTTTACATAGAATCAATGAAAGAAGTTTGGCCAGTCACAACATTTCCGTGTCACCATCCATGGAACAACAACATTTCTTAAGTATTTCTTTAAAGGTCACTTGAATAGAGCACAGTTCAGATAACTTCTTACTCCACTGCTTTTCAACACAAACACGGTTTCACACTCAATATCTTTATGAGTACTTTTGGTCTTGACTTCAATGACTTTAAACTTCTCATATGGAGGAATCAACACCTCTTCCTCACCAGGAATCTTAGAATATTTTGTCAAAACAGCACTGTAACAAGTTTTGATTTCAAAGCATGACTTGTTTGAAAAACTCTGTGATACTTTCTTATTAAAAGACGAAGATGTAAATGAGCCAAAACGAACTTCAGTGTTCAGAACGTTCTTATCAAATTTGCGATTTACACCACGATAAGTTAAATAGCATTTCGACTTTTGCATGTTCTTCAATATCTGTATAGCTTCTGTTAACAAAAAGTGAAGTGAATACCATTTGTATGTCTTGTCTATATATTTTTTTCTATCATTACGGTCAGCCATATTAAATTGTGCATACAGATAATCAGTGTACACATAAATGGCGTTTAAATGATTCTTTGACAGTTTATCTATTGGTTCCATGGAATTGAGTTGTCCTTTTTGCCAAGCCTTGTTAAATTATTTTGAGTTTCTGAGCTCTGCCTGTAGAAGTGTTGTCTCTACCAGTTCTGCCATTCTATTTCTACAGTAGCGAAATTGTGCAATATCAGTAGCAATATCATTCTGTTGATGATATTGATCATCAACAGAATTCGGTTCATATCCAATGGAAAAATTGATTCTGCAGTAGGAGCACTGTGAACCTGAATCAACATTATAATCATCAGTCATCAGTATTTATGACTGTAATAGTCATACTAGAGTACAAACTTACCTGCTTGAGAGCAGCTGAAATGAGAAGAAGAGCTTCAATGATCAGCAGCATCTTAAATCTGATCTGAAAGATGTTGAAAGACAATGAGAAACACAATCACTCCATTAGCAATATCTGGATTTGTACAACTGTGTTCACCAATTTCTTTTTCAATTGGTGAAACTGCTGTTGAGTATCAAAGCAGTGTCGAATATGCAATTAAATCTGTTATGAATGCTGATGTATTGACCTTTCACTCCACCCCTAAATTTAACTGAGAATTTTGTTGATTATTTCTCAGGAGCAATGACAAGAGACATAAGAAAAGTCAGTCATTCACAGCCAGATGAGCACTTGGAGATGGGAAAGTTGGCTTTTTATATGGGATGTGTGATGTGAGAGAGAAATAGTATGCTTTGTGTCACATAAAAATGATTTATTACCCTCATAAAATACCACCCAAAACCAGACACCTGTTTGTACAGCCCCCACCCTTACGTCTAGTCTCCCCATGTGGGGATCTTAGATGTGTAACCCACGTGGGGATCTTAGACGGCTAACCCACGTGGGTTATCTGATCCGGAGGAGGAGGGTGGGGTTGGTGTGGAATGTTTTTTGAAAACTTTGTTTTGTGAGTTTAAACAATAAATTGTGAAACTGTGTAAAATGGTTAGAAAAGGGGTAGTTTTTATTAAGTTTTTTTCATACACATACATGTGAAGAAAATGCATCGTATACACACGTAAAATGAGCGATATCTATTTTTTCCAGAAAGCGTTGTTTAAAAATAGGTACAATGCAGTGTAAGAAAGCAAATAAAAATCTAGGTTTAGTCTTATCTTACTACGTTATAAAATAAAAAGGAGTCAGACGCGTTTGTTAAAACCTAGTAATATTGTAATTCAAAAAGCAGTTAGTTTGACATAGTTAAAGAAAAAAATACAAAATCAAAGCAAATAGACTAGGAAAAAAGACATCAAGACGCGTTTGTAAAAAATTCATAATACTACAATTTTAAACTAGTTCGTTCGACAGAGTTAAAGACAATACAAAATCAAAGTAAATAGTCAGAAGTGTGTTACAAGGAAAGCGGGTAAAACAAAGGTAAAAAGTTTAATACATTTACCAAGGATCTAAAAGAAGACAATCTCAAAGGCGTTTGTTAAAACACCCCGCAGTCAAAAGATAGTCTCGGGGGTCATTGTACGGAAAGTTAAACCAAAGAGAGTAAGTCCTTATCGCATTCGCGGTGTCCGTAGAGAGGTCCATTCGCATCGACGGTCAAGCTCGAAATGAGCTACCGAGCACAGCGGGGGGCAGACCACGCCTACGTCCCACCCCCTAGATCCGCAGGAGGAGGCACCAAAATGGAGATTTAGAGGAACTGGACTGTTGGACTGTTTTTAAAATGTTAGAAGTTATTTTTAATAAGTCTTTTAACATGTCTTAATTAATTAACCTGTGATGGAATTTTCCTTCTGGGCAGTAATCAAACAGTGAAACCTATATTCAAGATGTATGCATTATATGTTTTCTCACTCGTAGTTAGAAAAGCATTCTATGTGTGATGATTTACTATGATTGAGAAGTTATAGAGGTAAGGAAACGCAGGGGGTCAAGGGGGCATTTGCCTCCCTTTTCCGTATAACCATTAATCGGTAAACAAACTGGTATCTCTCCCTGTAGAGGAGGGAAGGAGGAGGCCTTGGAAGGAAAGGACTATAAAACAGACCGGCACTGCTTCTCCTTACTTCTTATCTCTAGCTTCTCTCTCTCTCTTTCTCTCTCTCTCGCTCCTCACTGACTCACAGCTATGTGTGTTATTGACGAGGGATCTTCTCCTGCAGGGGAATAAATACTTTATAATTATAATTTGGACTCAGAGTTGTCTCTTACTCAGTGATGATGTTTGTTAGAAAGAAATTGCCACAACAGTTTGGTGTCAGAATAGTGGGATTCCTTGGACGTGACTTCTGGACCTGACAGCGGACGGAGGCAGGCCACCTTGGAGCTGAGAGTTCCAACCCTACCTCGCAAAAAAGATTGAGAGACGAGGGACCGTTTCCGCTGTTGGGACCGGAGGGATCGACCACTGGAATCAAAAAGAACCCAGGTGGCACAAAACGACATCTCTGGTAAGAAACAATTAAATTCAATTTAATGAGGGTGAAATTCAGTTTAAAGAGTGAAATTGAACCATATTGGCTGAAAATTGTTTCTGTGGTAGAGTAATCTGAACACGAACGTTCAGATTAGGTAACCTGAGATTAATTTGAGATCTGTACGGATCAAGAGGGTTTCAAACAGGTACCGAGGTTAATTGGGGTTAGAAAAAATCGAAAGATTTTGGTAAATCACAATTAAGAGGGCACTGATAGTGCAACCCGATCCGATTGCGGGATAAGAGAAAATCGGATCTGCTGGAGACGTCTAGCAGATTAAAGAGACGCGCGTGAGTAAATCCACAGAAAGCAGAAAACAGCCAGTATGGGGAAGTCTCAGAGCAAGCTTGTGAAATATGATACACCGGTGTACTATCAAATGAAAAAATATTATGGTCAAAAATGCATGCAAGATATTGAAAAAGCCCTATTGAAAAATCTCTCAGATATTGAAAAATTAATCAAGCATCATGATTTTCCCGAAGAGGGAACATTGAGCCTCACAAGACTGAAAGTGGTGAGGGACTCAGTTGAACAGAGAAGCGACAAACAACCAGGTTGTTGTTGCAAATGTGTTAAACATGTATATTAAGAATGTGAACAAACAGTAGATGGTTGGCTCAAGGAAGTAGATAACAGAGAAAGAAAGCAAGTGCAGAAAGTTAGCAGGAAGGGAAAAAGCAAGTGCAGAAAGTTAGCAGGAAGGAAAAATGAAAAGTGCAGAAAGTTAGCAGGAAGGAAAAATTAAAAGTGTGAAAGTCTACTTGTATGTGTCTGCACCACCAGAACCGACTGACCCACAGTATGTTTGTGTTTCCCACATGAAAATACGGTGAGGTCGGCACCGCCAAAACACCCATCTACCCAATGGCTCAGCTGGATGCATTGGAATTCGCCCCGACCTCAAATGTTCTCCGTCCAAGACAACCGCAGCGCGAGACGCTGAATGAACAAGCAGCGCAGGCAGCGCCGCGAAAGACAGAGAGATGCAGCTGGCTGTTGTACAGATTAAAGCAGCACGAGAGGCAGCACAGACAGCACAACTGTGTTCGAGGGGTGAACATGACTTTTCTGGCTGCACGGAGTGCAGGTTGTCCAAGAACCACGGACACTGGGCACAGGATTGTCCAGAGGCGCGTAAGGCGGATTGAAACGAGAGGAACGGAGAACACGAGAGGAGAGGGCGGGTGACAGGCATTCAGCCAGCTACGAAAAAGGGAAGTAAAAATTTATTGACACACACACACAACACGCTCACATACACTGATTCAAATAATGCGACCTGCAATGAAGACATGCTTGCAAACCTTTATGTGTGATTGTTGAAGTTTTGAATAAGGCTATGTGCAATGAAGAAAAGCTTGCAACCCTTATGTGTGACTGCTGAAGTTTTGAATAATGCTGTTACTGATGAATGTCTGAGAATGTACAAAAGTTTAGGGTTTTTAAGGCTACCGAGATATCCCATGTTAGTTAGCGGGACAATGATAGACTTTATGGTTGCTTCGAGGGGAGCATGTGAACCAAGAATGACGGATTTAGTGTTTGAAAGCACTTGAAGTCAGGGCATAGAATATCAGAAAACTGCGCTGTGCCGTTGAAATGTGAGACGGAGGGGGGCAGGGCATTGAAACATGCGTTTTTGTGCTCTGAAACCTGTCCGGTTCCGTTAATGGCCAAGGATCTAATGTGTAAATTAAATCTGAAACTCACTGCTGGTTTGGGATCGTTATTGAAGAGGAACAGCAGATGAGTTGTGCAAAATTTGAGCCACAGTGGGCATACGAGTGGCAGATAAGTGATTCTGATTGGGCACAAATGATTTTGAAATTGGCAAAGATCGAACAGTATCAGCTAACACAGAAAATATGTGGCCTGACAGATTGCATTGCACAAATGATGTTGAAATTGAGCGAACCTCAATATGAGGAAGAGTGGTTTAACGGGGTAGAAAATGAGAAAATGTTTTTGACAAGGGTTGATAAGATTTTCTGGAATGAAAATGTGTGTGCGCTTTCAGCTTGCCTGTCAGGAAAAACAAATGCAGCTGTATTTGATAACAGAGGACTCTGCGCCACGCTTATCAGTAAACCAAGGGCACAGAGCAGACATGGGCCTGTTTGTGAGAAAATGCATGAGAGCCACAGATGGGCTGAAAAGCTGAACGGCGCTATTGAAATATGTAGATGATTTATTGATTTGTGCGCGAGATGAGGTTACGTGCGTGGCTGACACTGTAACTCTCTTGAACCACCTGGCGAGAGAGGGTCACAAGGTCAGTCTGACAAAACTACAGTTTTGTGAAGCAGGAGATAACATTTTTGGGTCACACTAACACCAAACAGTAAAGCTATCTCTGAGAAACGCATAAAGGCTATCAAAGATGTACCAAGACCAATAACAAAAAGACAATTGTTATCCTTCTTGGGAATGTGTGCATATTGTCGAACGTTTATTCCAAATTATGCATTTCTTGAAAAGCCCTTGAGAGCCCTGACAACAGGGAAAGGGCTGAGGTCATGTGACAAGATTGAAAGGCCTTTTTACACAGATGGTAGACGCAGTCTCCATGATTTTGCAAGAGCAGAGAACGTCACATTTATCAACAGCCCGATGGCTGAGGTATCACACGATTTTGCTTGACATGCCAAATGTAACGGTGAAAAGATACACCACTGTTGTCTATCAGCAGGAACAGGTGTGTACACCACGTCCAGACCTGTTGGACACACCTTTAGAGAACTGTGACAATGTCCTCTTTGTGGATGGGTCGGCGTCCAAAGATCCACAAACAGGCTTGAATAAGGTTGGTTTCGCGGTGACCACTGAATTTGAAGTCGTAAAGTCTGGCAAATTGCCATCAAATTATTCGGCTCAGGCAGCTGAATTGGTTGCTCTGACAGAAGCGGGTAAACTTATGGCAGACAAGTGTGTGACAATTTACACAGACTCGCGTTATGCTTTTTGGGGTCACACATAGATTTTGGCGCACTTTGGAAGCAGACATTTTTTGAAGTCAGATGGACATCCGATATTAAACGCATCTCTTGTGTCTGAGCTTTTGGAGGCCATTCTTCTACCAGACAAGGTCGCCATCTGTAAATGCGCAGCGCACACTAACGATAAAAGTTTTATCTCCACAGGAAACGCGAGAGCAGACGCGGCAGCGAAGGCCGCGGCAGCACAGGAGACAAAAGAAACGACTTGTGCTTTGGTATCTGTGACTAACCCTGATATTTCCCCTTGTTTACAGAGTATGCAGACGTTTTCCACAGGAGCAGAAAAACAACAATGGAGGTCGTCTGGCTGCAGTCTCCGGGGGGGTGTATGGATGAGTGTTGATGACATTCCTTGTTTGCCCAAACACTTCTTTCAGCATTATGCTAAGTTGACACATGGGTTGGATCATGTGTCAAAGGGGATGAAGGAATTATGGTTTACAAAGGGGTTTACAGTGGTTGCTGAAATTTTTTGCAAAGGATGTGTCACTTGTAATACACACAATGTGGCTAGGGGAATAAAAACACCCTTAGCATCTCAACCAGCACCAGCAGGTCCATTTGAATATCTAATGATGGATTTCATCGAATTAACCCCTTGTGAGAAACAGAAACACTGTCTGGTGATGGTTGACATGTGGTCAAAATGGGTTGAGGCCTTCCCAACCTCGAAACAAGATTCGGCGGCAGTGGCAAAGGCCCTGTTAACCGAGATTGTCCCGAGATGGGGAATTCCAAGAAAAATCAGTTCTGACAATGGCAGACACTTTGTCAATGATGCAATAAAGCAGATGGGTCAGTTCTTGGGAATTGACATGAGAACACACTGCAGCTACGCGCCCTCATCAGGAGGGGCAGTAGAGAGACAGAACCAGACCATTAAGAACAAATTGGCAAAATGCTGTGAAGAGACGGGTCTGACTTGGCTTAAAGCCCTCCCAATCGTACTGATGTACATGAGAATGAGAAAAAGAGTGAAAACAAATCTGAGCCCATTTGAAATTTTGTTTGGCAGGCCACCATTCATGGGCATAGAAGGGGGTAAGCAAAGGCTGCCATCAACGGATGTGTGTGAGAATGACATGTTGAATTACTGCAAGGAAATGTCTTGTCTGTTGTCAAATATTTCTGTGCAGGTAAAAGCTGCCCAGGGGAAGGTTGCTGACAGATTCCTGCACGAGGTCAGACCTGGTGATTTCGTGGTGATTCGTGATCACAGGAGAAAGAGCTGGAAATCGAAAAGGTGGCTAGGGCCTTTCCAGGTGCTTCTGGTGACGCACACGGCGAGGAAGGTTGCAGAGAGGGCTATGTGGGTTCACGTAAACCATGAAGGAAGGTGCTGCCCATTGCGGAGGCGGAGCAATCGCTGGAGGAGGTTCAACGCGAGTGTTAATAAATGCTAAGATCCAGTTTGAAAAAACCCTTGCATTGCAGCTGTGTGTTTAGGCGGAACCAGATATCAGCAGCAAGGAGGAGATTGAAGGGAGGAGGCAACTTTGATTGCGCAACCGGCATACGGGTGGACACTGTAATCAACAGAACAGATAAGACTCTTAGTGTTTCAAAAACAGTACTTTCTCACATTCTTTGGTCATAACAGCACCTTTTGATACAGAGTAACTGAGAGAATGGAGCGCCCAAGACCGTGGCACCCATTCAGAGTAACAGGAATGTGTGGGCTGTTTAAGACCACATGTATAATAACTTTGTTGTCAGTAACAATTTGCTTGGTAATACTACACTTCACAACAGGTCTGAAGGTGTTACCAACAGGAGATCAGAAAAAAAAAATAATAATTATTATGATGACACAAGTAGCGGAAGTTACAGTGAAATGTGTTAATTGAGTTATGATGTTTCTATTTTTCTTCCTGAGGATGATTGAAATGTAAAGAAGGTTAAAAGCAGCAACGAGATGACGTACAAGGAGAGGGGTGGAACTGAGTGATTTTCTACATACTTTTAATATTTACATTTGATAAATTGATATGTTTATTTCCTACTTTGAACTATACTATTTATTGTTTATACTATGGTGACTGAGGGTTCGGTTTAGGCCGAGAGTGCGACCGCAGGGCCTGTCCATTCAGCCCGGCCATAGAGTAAAATCTTTACGTTGCTTGCTAAACATTTACAGCCTAAGCATTTTTCCAATTTTCAAAAGACTTACTTCACAGGTTCAAGGAGAGTGATCATTTATGTGAAAATCAGAGATGAAGAGTATAAGTGTGATTAATGACCTGAACTTGTATTTATTATTATTTTTACTATTATTATTACAATGTTTGATTAATCAGTTATCAGAGAATGATAAACAGGGAGGAATTGTGATGGAATTTTCCTTCTGGGCAGTAATCAAACAGTGAAACCTATATTCAAGATGTATGCATTATATGTTTTCTCACTCGTAGTTAGAAAAGCATTCTATGTGTGATGATTTACTATGATTGAGAAGTGATAGAGGTAAGGAAACGCAGGGGGTCAAGGGGGCATTTGCCTCCCTTTTCCGTATAACCATTAATCGGTAAACAAACTGGTAT
Organism: Schizopygopsis malacanthus; assembly: GCA_027474115.1. Classification (NCBI taxonomy): domain Eukaryota; kingdom Metazoa; phylum Chordata; class Actinopteri; order Cypriniformes; family Cyprinidae; genus Schizopygopsis; species Schizopygopsis malacanthus. The sequence continues at coordinate 54,278 of JAPDDM010000098.1, forward strand.
CTCTCCCTGTAGAGGAGGGAAGGAGGAGGCCTTGGAAGGAAAGGACTATAAAACAGACCGGCACTGCTTCTCCTTACTTCTTATCTCTAGCTTCTCTCTCTCTCTTTCTCTCTCTCTCGCTCCTCACTGACTCACAGCTATGTGTGTTATTGACGAGGGATCTTCTCCTGCAGGGGAATAAATACTTTATAATTATAATTTGGACTCAGAGTTGTCTCTTACTCAGTGATGATGTTTGTTAGAAAGAAATTGCCACAACAAACCCATTCAACATCGTAAGTCGCTTTGGATAAAAGTGTCTGCTAAATGCATAAATAAATGCAAATCCTTCCTTTAAAAGCTGTTCTTTTAAACAAACATAGGTTCCGGGAAAAGTTTTGTTTTAAAACCAAAGTTTTGCTCAAAACCAAAGGTATTGTCATGCTTAAGACTTCTAGGGTTATATAATGTGTAATATAGAGTGCGTTTGTGTATGGAGACATTGAAACGTGAATACGTGTTAAATGGGGGAAAACTTTTTTTTATTAAAGTTATTTTTTCATACACAACAATGTCAAGGAAAAACTTCAAAACAAGAAAGTCAGAGTATAGCATTTATAAAAGAGTGCAAAAATAGACGACGTAAACCGCGTAATAGAAAACAATAAAGCCAAAGACAAAGAAAACTAGGACTTGAATGTGGATAACCTAACAAAGGTTAACTTGGTTTATATTAAACAAGTTCTAATATAAAGAAAATGCATCGAATATACACGTAAAATAAGCCAAGGTTTTTTTTTTTTTTTTTAGAAATCGTTGTTTAAAATTAGGTAAAATACAGTGTAAGAAAACAAATAAAAATAAAGACAGGTTATTTAAACAATAAGACAATATTAACATTAAATAATATAGAGTAACCTTACTTACTGTGGTATAAAATAAATATCAAGCCGTTAAAAAGATACGTTTGTCAGAAGGTTGTAATATATACAATTTAAAACTAGTTAGTTTGACAATGAAAATAAAAAAATCTAACTTTTAAGAAGACAGAAGTTTTGTCACAAGAAAAGCTGGGAAACAAGGAAAAATAACATCCGAGCTTAATTTGTTGTATTTGTAATTTGTATTGTTGTACATATCTCGCCGATACAGATATGTTAAGATGTTTAACATCTGTAAAAAATAGTCTAAAAAGTCATCTTTTTAGCTTTCACATAGGAGCCATGTCCGCACTCAATGGTTTTGAGAGTCCAACAGAGTCCTGAGACAAATGAAAATAAAATGTGTGAAAGACTGATGACAGGAAGAGCGACAGACTAAAAGCTTCAGATTTATTAAAACAATCGAGCGTGTGCATTTTCTCTCTTGAATATGTATGTATACAGTAGCCTAACCAGTGAGTACATGAATATGTATAATACATAACCGCATAATTCAGTGATTCTATCAAATTAATCATTCATTTTAAATACATTTTATTTAAAGTCAGATTTGATTTCTCTTCAAAACACAATAAAACTTTTTAAAAACATTAAAACTTTCTTACGACTTTTTAATTCTGTTGAATGTAGCGAATGTTAAATATAGGGTTATGTTTTTAGTTCGGGATGTTTGCACGTTAATCACATCTTTAACCTAAAACATTTTTCATTCAAACTCTCTCTTGCGCGCACACGGCGCACAACTGCCAACAACATCCTTAACTTGGTTTTATCATTCAGCTGTAGCTGAAACTCTATACAAACTCTTGATGTTCAATTTATGCATCAATGCAGCTATAGATACTGGAAGAGCTCATTGAGCAGTTTAACTGTAGAAAATGTAAACAATGACGCGTAAAACTAGAGCGACAGACCGAGTGTACGCTCCTAGAACAAGCCTGGAACCATTTCAAACCATTCTAACACTAAGTGTGTCCGCGGTAGAAAATGTGTTATAGTACAGCAGTAAAACACTGGACGTGCGAACGACCAAATAACTACAAGACCTACTTAAAATCTACGATGAAACTAGAAAATATACAGGTGACCTAACAGTGTTTAAAATACTGGACATGTGCAGTTAGATGAAGACATGCAGAGTTGGTTAACACAACGAAATATGTCGTGAAGCATACGTATAACACGACTGTATAATATATATACGTATAATCTCCAGGACTGACTGACTTTTTTTTTCTTAAGATTTGATTTCAAGAACACACACACACACACACACACACACACACACACAACCAAATCCTTATGCTAGTTCACGAAATGACGCAACAACGGGATGGTCATTTTCGACATATACACGTCAAGTCTGTTTACCATAAGCATGTTCTTCTTAAACATTTTTAACAATTATTTTAACAAATATTCTTGTTTTCACAAAGATACAAACGCTGTCCTACAAATGTTGCAGGCCTTTCAGGTCAGCGAACTACAATACCCAGCATATACCTCAGACTACAAACATGGTTGCCACGGATCCATATCCAAAATGGTCTATACGCGACAGATCTCTAAATCGTCAGACTTCTGGTTATACGTACGTTCGGATACCCGATATAGAAAGACTCGTATTACCAACGATTTTTACGAAGTATACGCTTCTTTAGCCTTGCGATGTTACAAACCCCATTTTTGCGAGATCTACACATCTGTAGAAAGAATGAACAGGTCTTATAAAATCATTGATTTGACTTAACAACTTTAAAACACAATCCGCACGAACGATAAATCAGACGCTCTTAAAATCGATAGTGCACAAAACGTGTGTAAAAGGGCGGATGATCGCAGGAAAACTATTTAACAAAAACAATTTAAGTGTGCTACACACAGGTGAGTGGGCCTGCACAAGCCACCTGTAGTAACACTCTCCTCTAGTCGCACTAGACACTTTCACACACTACTGTGTGTACATAACCCCACAAAAGACTGATTGTAATATACGACTGATATGTGTATGTTTACAGGCCCGTGCACCGCAAATCACCCTACACTGTTCCCCAGCCAGTTGCTTGAATGTCTCTCTTTTGCACATGTACAGTATTTGAGTCATCTACACAGTTGAACAGTTTGTATTTTTAGTTTATTTATAGGTAACCATTTTTATAAATATAGCATCTGTATAGTCAAAGATGACAGTAGGTTAGTTGTGTATAGGTTTATACTGTTTTACGTTGTGTTGTATATCTGTATTCATGTAGCACCGTGGTCCAGTGTGGTACGACATCTCGTCCCGCTGTATGTCCACAGATGTAGCGGGAGGACAATAAAGATAGGGTGTATGTCAGTGTATGTCAAGATAGTGACATACACTTGACTTGGCTACACATTAATGTGATATTTTGAGTCGTGTCTTACACAATTGTGTGTTACTTAACGTTTTTATGCAGTTTTAATATAAAAGATAACAGTCTGTTACCAATTTAAATGTGTTTATTATGAAATCAAACATTAAAAACCTATTAAACAGTCGTTTCAATACAAATATAATTTATCAAATACTATTAAACTATTGAATTTTGCACACCTTAAAACACTTTATTCAATCAAAAACCTGTCCCAAAAGACAGTCGGACAAATCTTCAACGATAGCTGAGACAAAATTATTATTCTTCGTCACAATAACATACCCGTTCCGATACATTTGATAACCTTACTGTAGATTTTCTCAAGATTTTTTATCCTAGTTATTGTTTTCCTCTTATTCATAAACCCGCAAGAGTTAAAGAAAATTCAACAGCTTACAAATTCTCTAAGTGAATACATAAAATCTGATGTTTTATATACAGACTTGTCTGATAATTTTCGGATATATCGTTATTCTATAATTAGGGCTAACAGGATGGAACTCTCAAAAGAAATACGGCAAAATAACTGTTTTTATCGATCAATTAAGTGACGGCTCCTCTACATGACATTGGTTAAGATTAAACAAATGACATTTATTTTGGGACGTCTTTCCGGTCTGCCTACGATACATGCGTTCAGAAGACAAACCACGCGTGAAAAGCGGGTGTTTGTGTTTTTTTTCTGATGCCTTTACAACTAGTAGGCCTACGCTTCAGACTTTTATAACCATTACACTTAAAATGATCCCATTTCACAACAACGCGTACATAGATACGCATTTTCTTTTGCGTATGTCTCTAAACAACGGTTAGGTAAATGACTAGCGGTTGTTACGTCATTTTTTGGGGAAAAGGTAGGACGGATTCATGTATTTTTATTCCATCCACACCAATGCTCTGGCACCGAATGTCTTTAAGGCTTGACCCCAGAAAACAGACGTCTTAATATTCTGTTCTTCTTTTTATGAAAACAAGCGGCAGGTAGTTTTTTGTCCTCAGCTGCAGTTTACCGACACGTTTTAACACGTTGTGAATTCCGATAGTTTGTTACCAAACGCAACTGTTTATTACTGAGATGTCACATCAGAGCCGCGTTCTAGTTTATATTTTTAAACTACTTACACGTTTATATTTTTAACTTAGTTGCATCTTTAACGGGGCTACCGTTCTACGCCTCGTCACACCGTCCCGAGATACTATAAACAATAAAAAATAAGTTAACTCGCGCCTTGAAAGCAGAACCATTTTACATGTTTCCGTGACTTTGTTAGCTCTTTCTGTTTGAAATTGTGTACCGCAGTTTTCGCCATCCTTATCTTATTTTTCCCACCTAATTGTATTTGTTAGGCCTTGGCGTTATAGGCTTTTAAAAACTAGGTCTCCTAGATTTTGGCGTCTCGTTAACGGGGCTCTTTGTTCTTATAAGTCAATAATTATGAAAATTGTTTGATTTAATAAAATATTGCTTCAAATCTTGTCTTCATTCGAGACATTTACGCTACATTATTATATTGTAGGGGATATGAGATACAATATCGTTTTTATTAAATGTTAATTATTATAAAAATTGTTTTTGTTTATTATCAAAAAAACAACTTATCCTAGGCGTGACCATTGTTTATGACTTCCTGGCGTCAACACCCGTCCCCCGGACGCCACAACAGTTTGAGGGCGGGTCCAAATGCTTTCTGGTTCCTCGTGTTTTGTTCTCCATGTTTCTGGTTCCTCCTGTTTTATTCTCCAGGTTTTTGGTTCCTTATGTTTTATTCTCCAGGTTTTTGGTTCCTCATGTTTTATTCTCCATGTTTCCGGTTCCTCTTGTTTTATTCTGCAGGTTTCTGGTTCCTCGTGTTTTATTCTCCAGGTTTCTGGTTCCTCGTGTTTTATTCTCCAGGTTTCTGGTTCACTCGTGTTCTCCTCACTCACCACTTTAACAAACACCATCTTCACAGCAGCAGATCTTAGTTCAGATGATACTCCTCCAGATATTCCTGCTTGCTTCAAAACTTAGTCACAACTATATGGATGAGAATATTACAGGTATTTACTGACCTCTTCAAAAACTGTATTTCTATTTACAGAAAGAACATTTCTAACAGTCTGTATTCAACCAGAACCACAACAAAATAAAACAGAGCATGGTGAAACTAATCTTCCTTTCAGGTTTAATGGTGTTTGGGAAACAATCGTCTGTGTTTTAGCGCCACCCGCTGGACTGGAGGCGAGAGGAGGGAAAATAATACGGGGAAAATTACATAGTGCGTCTGTCTCATTTCGTCATATTTACGCTCTTTTAAATAACTGATTGAACAATTCAGCTTCAAATGATTCAAGATAGTATTTCACAAGTTTGTTGTTTCTGGTTTTGTATTTTGTGCACGTGTGTCTGACAGGGGGGTAAGTAACTGGGGCCCTCACTCAACAAGATATATTGATAATCCATAATATTATCATGATGAAATGACAATTAAAATACATAATTACATGCTGTCAGTAGGAATAACATTTTGTAAGAAGAATTTTGTAATGCAACTTTTACCAGGGGTACCACTGAATCCCCAATGAAAAGCGATTGGGCTGGTTTTGGGCTAGTTTTGAGTAGCAGTTCGGCAGGTTTTGCTGTGAAAACCTGGCAACCTTAAGAGAGGGCAAGAAAGCGGCATAAGCCAGGGTCGGTACGATGAAGATGGATTAACTGGCCAGTCAGGTAAGTTTCAGTTTAGTTTGCGCCAATCCTGGATTTTAGGTACCATGATAGTGGCTTGGTTTTTTGTGGCATTCATTGCCTTAGTAACTTACACTCCACAGCTAACCTGCTCCGGAGAAGGTTATGTTCTGGGTTAGAGATCTCAAACTGAAACTAGATTAATCAAATGTCAGCAAAGTGACATGTCTGATGCAAAAAGTCCCTCCCCCAGTTTCTCTTGCTCCAAATTAAAGTTAAAAAAAAATCTGGCTTTAATGATAATTACTTAAGAGTTATTTCATTTGATTTATATAATTATTATACGACTTATACTATTATTAATCCATACACAAGCAATTTTAGTTTAAGCGCAGTGGTATCTTCAGAGTGGTAGGTGACTAATAACTTCTATTACATTACTGGCCCATTGTCAGATGTCAAAACCACCAAAGGATAAGAGGGTGCATAACTTATCCACTAACTGCCATGTTTTTTGTACAGAGGGTAAACTTTATAGAGAGTTGTCCATGTAGAAGCATTTGTCTCTCATCCTCATTAGGGGTACTGTGCAGACCCACATACTGCTGGAGGGTGAAGGTGAGGTTATATGTTAATAACATGAGTTTATATGTTGATTGGGATCTATCTTCTCTAATACGTTAGAAACTGTTGCCCCCATCAAATTAAAAAAGGTTAGAGAAAAACGTGTTGTGCCATGGTACAACAGTTATACCCATTCTCTCAAGAAAGAAACTCTTGAGCGTGTAAGGCCCGGCTCGATTCGACCCAATGACGGCAGTCGTTCAGCGGGTGAAGGGCTTTGCGTATTACAGTCTTTCCTTTTCACGACACAACAAGAACATTAAAATGGAACACTTTTCCTTATATATTTTGTCTCGTTATTTCATCTGACTCCATAAATGAAAAGGTTTTAATGATATCTATGCATCATTAAAATATGAACGAATGATTGATTATTCTTATCAGCTCCTTTTAATACTTTACCCGCTCAGATATAGGGAAACTATATCGCTCAGAGGTCCTGTTTTCCACAGGTCTCACGGACACAATCTCGTCAGGCCCGGTCATCAGTCAGAGGTAAATTATGGTTATGTATCTAAGATTTGCCGTTAATTCACACGTACACAATCAGAGACATCGAATAACCCTCTTGGAGCCCCCTCAGAACTTGAGTTCAATCGTTTACTTCAGTAAAGGGTTTTGGCCACTATCAGATATGTTAGCAGATCAAATGTACTACACTCGTAATAGCTTTGGGTTGGTCAAATCCTTGTTTAAAGTAACATTAAATCAAAAAGTCAGAGGTATGGCGTACCCGAATTCAGTCTGATCAGACGGCGTTCGCCGTCCCTGAATGGAATTAGCCCGCCCCTGCACCCAAGTACACTTAAAAGATGCCGGATATTAGCCGTCGCTAAAACTGACGCAGGCTTGCGGAAATATACGGATCCGCTAATCTAATAGGGAAAAAGCAATCTTTAGAGGCAGTTAGAATAGAATCAAACGTTACAATTTATTGACCAGGTAATCGAAGCAATAATTCAAAACTCCAACGTTACAAGAATAGAATCATCAGTTAACCATACCTGGAAATGAAACTACACACAAGTGATATGTGCGGGCAATCAGCTTACTGACTCCCAGAACTTTGTGTCCCCTTTTCTTATGTACCCAGATAATTCAATAAACTCACCAAATGGTGGTATCTTGTCATTATAATTAGTCTTTAGAATTTGCAACCAAATGGCTTCTTGAGATCCTGTGGCAGAGAATGCTTATTTACATACAGGAGGTGATCTGAATAGGAGATCAGGGGGAAGGCACACCTTTAAGTTGTGCACTATATTTTCTCATACTTTAGAACTTCTTTTAGCTTTTCCTTATGATTGGGAGAATGAGACAATTTTACCAGGCGCACTGAGACATTTCAAAAGATATCAAACATGTATGGTTACTTTTTTGTACACATTACAGTTTTCAGTGAATTCTAGGACATGAGGAGAGGGGGGGAAGATGGTGAGATCGTCAGCACAGGGTGTAGACCCCCCAGTGTGCCGCATCCTGGACGTTGCCGCCACACACGCAAGAGATAATTCCTGTCTTTTCAGGAGGGCCATTTGTCCTCTCGGGGGGGGGGGCCCAGACAGGCTGGCACCGGGCTTACAAGCGCAATTGGATAGAAACTCACTTGGAAGTCTGAAAGCTGCCAGGACCGAGCATATCCGCAAACTCATAGATAATCATCAAAACAATCCAAGGTTTTTATTTAGCACAGTGGCCAGATTAACAAATAAACAAATGTCACCAGATCTAAATATTCCCTCACAGTTTAATAGTTATGAATTTATGAATTTCTTCACTGATAAAATAGATAACATCAGAAATACAATAACAAATGTAGATTATACAGCGTCTAGTACTTCAGCTTCATTCACCGCACCCAAAGAAAAACTGCAGTGCTTTACAGCTATAGGACAGGATGAGCTAAATAAACTTATCACTGCATCTAAACCAACAACATGTTTATTAGATCCTGTACCAACTAAACTATTGAAAGAGTTGTTACCTGTTGCAGAACAACCGCTTCTCAATATTATTAACTCCTCGTTATCTTTAGGTCACGTCCCAAAACCATTCAAGCTGGCGGTTATTAAGCCTCTTATTAAGAAACCAAAACTAGATCCTTGTGAACTGGCAAATTACAGACCCATTTCAAATCTTCCGTTTATGTCAAAATTTTTAGAAAAAGTTGTGTCTGCTCAATTGTGCTCCTTCTTGCAAAAAATCTATGAAGAATTTCAGTCAGGTTTCAGGCCCCGCCATAGCACAGAAACTACTTGTTAAAATTACAAATGACTTGCTTCTTGCATCAGTTTTACTTGATCTTAGTACTGCGTTCGACACTATAGATAAGACAGATATATCACTTATTGGACCTAAAAACAATACACAGAATATCTTGGATCACAATTTGCAACTAGACGGATGTACTGATACTTCCTCTACAGTCAAAAATATGGGTGTTATATTAGACAGCAACCTATCTTTTGAAAATCATATTTCCCATGTTACAAAAACAGCATTCTTCTATCTTAGAAACATTGCCAAGCTACGGAACATAAGTGTTTCTGATGCAGAAAAGTTAGTTCATGCATTTATGACCTCTAGACTGGACTATTGTAATGCACTGCTGGGTGGTTGTCCTGCATCTAAAATAAACAAGCTACAGATAGTACAAAATGCTGCGGCTAGAGTCCTTACCAGGTCAAGAAAATATGACCATATTACTCCAATTTTACAGTCTCTGCACTGGCTACCTATTAAGTTCCCTATCAGTTACAAAATATTATTACTTGCCTATAAGGCCCTAAATGATTTAGCTCCTGGGTACCTAACTAATCTTCTATCACGCTACAATCCAACCCGCTCCCTAAGGTCGCACATCTCTGGACTCTTGATAGTACCTAGGATAGCAAAGTCCACTAAAGGAGGTAGAATATTTTCATATTTGGCTCCCAAACACTGGAATATCCTTCCTGATAATGTCCGGGGTTCAGACACACTCTCTCTGTTTAAATCTAGATTAAAGACACATCTCTTTAGCCAAGCATTCATATAATGCATCTCACAATATTGTACTGAAGGTATATCTGATCAAACACACATTATTATGCTTTAGCTTGGGTTGTGTCAGGAGTCCAGGCCCGGCGTCCTCCCACTCACCACCAGAGGGCGCCATCTCCCTTCCTCCTGGACTCATCTACTTAACTCCACACACCTGTGCACCCACTCATCACTTCCTAGCTGGTCTCAATCACCGTGGACTATTTAGGAGCCTCACTCCCATGCCTCTGTCTGGCAAGATTACCCACACTCACATGTGTATGTTCACTGTTTTTCCTGTTCACCGATTACATTTGGTTTGTGCGCTCGGGACACCAGCACTACGTTGCCGTCTGGGGTGTCCTGTTTCTGATTATTGTGTTGTTTTTGCCTGTTGGCTTTTTATTTATTAAAGAACCGAAACTTACCTGCATTTGGACCCTGATCTGTTTTTCCACGGGCTTCCTCGCTGTCCCATGACAGGTTGAACAGATCATTTTTGCCTGGATGGAACAACAGCTACGCTAATAGTCCTTAGTTGTTTCTCTGATTAACATCTGAACCAATCTACAACCTTAAAAACCACGGCCCTTAACACAAACAATTACTCTTTTCTGCTCTTGTTTCCTGATCTAGCTTTGTAATGAACCTGTTGATTTGGATTAAAAGCGTCTGCCAAATGAGTAAATATAAATGAAAATGGTTCATTTTTTATGTTTATTCACTAGTTCATTGTTTCTAGGGTATGTTGTGTAATGTACAGCTGAAATAATGAAAAGGAAAAGTACTCTAAATTACATGATTTCCGATGTTCTTTCAAAACTTAAAACTCTTTTATCAAACTCTTGCTCTTTTTAAACTATATATGCATATTAGTTCTCGTTGTATGATTTACTTTCTTCTATGAAAGCTATACCTCGTTTTACAATTATAGCCAGGAAAAGAAGAGTTGATGTCGGTGGATAGTTATTTAAATAGTCCAAATCTAAGTTGTGCTTCTTGAATACCGGGGTAACAGCAGAACCTATTTAATGCAGCTGGGACAACAGCTGTACTTAAGGACTCATTAAATAATAATGTTAAGCACTGCTGGGCACAAATGCTCAAAGACTTAAACAAACCATTTGGAAGAGGATCAAGTATACAAGTAGTAGATTTCTTACTTAAAACAACTGTAGTAAGTGAGGCAAATTTAAGTTTCTCAACATTTTAAAATAGCACCCAAAGAAACTCTACAGACTACAGTGATAGCTATTAAGAGAGGAAAGCATAGAAATATGCACAAGCATAAGCGATTTTGGTATTTTTATTATTTTATTTATTTTTTTATTAGACAGAGCATCAGTTACAGACTTCTATAATCCCGTCCTTGACCATGTGACTAAAACCAAATGTAAGACATTCGAACTGACTACTCAGCAGATTACGGTTTCACCCACTGTGCAAAAGGTGTGACAATTTGAAGACCCCTGATGTATACACATGTTGGCCTACAGGCCTTGATCACAATCAACTCTTTCTGTGCCTTCAGAAATGCCAAATGTCCCTTGTGTTACTCCATATTGGTTTGGGAAAGGAAAGCAGAAGTCATTGATTATTTTCAACCTTACAACAGTAGTAAAGTAGAAGTCCAGTGACAGTTTTGAACAATTAATGAACAGTTTACTAAAAAAAATCTCATTACGCTACATCTCCATCCTTGTTTGAGGGAAGCTGACTAACATTGCAGGAAGTAATTGCTTTTCAGCAAACGAAGGAGATTTCTGTTGCTGGAGCTGAACTCAAACAAATTTTCCCACTGAAGAGATAAATGTTATCTGAAATAAAAAAGTAGGTGAACTTCATGAAATTGTACATGCGTGCTAGAATAATTTTGTTGTATTGTTGCAGATCTGTAGAAAATGAAGTTAAAAACACTTATCATTGGAAAAGTGGGCTGCTGGGACCTGTCCAGTCAATCCTGGAAATCTATTTTCCACTTTTTTGGGATTCCCTTGGTCCATCTTCTTCACCCTCTCATCATACCTATCAAAAAAAGAGAACATTTTAACATCTGATGTATTTTCAGAGCAAATGTTAAGGGCTTTTGATTATGATGCAGCCCTTCCCTAGTAAAAACATAAATATACTGAGATATATTTGAAATACATTTACTTTGTGCTAAGTATATTACAAATGTAACGGAGGCCAGCGAGTAGGTGCTGTGCAGGTAAACCTCACTCCCCTGATCTCAGGAGACGCACTAGCAACTGATGCTAGTGGCTGCAGCATCTAGCCTAGCCATATACATATTTATGCACTTAATAAAAGTGCATAAATACCCTACAATTGTACTTTTAATAAACTAAACTGGTATACTTAAAGTTTGCTAAATAGGAACAACTTATTTTTGAACGTAACGCACTTTACGTAGTGCTGAAGTCCAACTAAAGATAACCTGAAGTACATTTGATTGTGCTAAAGTGGAACTATTGCAAGTATACTTCAGGTACGCTTTAAATATCTTGCATTTAAAGACCGATATTAAAATATCACACAATCCTCATCAATATTGACATTAAAACACATTTCAAACTTAATATTAAGAAATGTATGTTGTGAACAATTAGTATTTCAAAAATTATTATATCAAGTCTCAAGCAATATGTCAGTAAATATGTTATTTGAACAATACTTAGTATGAAAAAAAAGGTATTTTAAATGTTACTTTTATACTACACTGTTAGACTTTGCTGTAATTTTACAGTTACTTACTGTAAAAAAGTACAGTAAAATACCATATATATGATTTACGGTTAACTACTGTAATACACACTGCATTATGGGTATTTCTTTATTAATTTTACAGTAATTTACTGTATATGGGAATTTACAGTATTTTGCTGTAATTTTACAGTTATTTACTGTAAAAAAGTCCAGTAAAATACCATATATATGATTTACGGTTAACCACTGTAATACACACTGCATTATGGGTATTTTTTATTAAGTTTACAGTAATTTACTGTATATGTGAATTTGCAGTATTTTACTGTTTACACAAAAGCAGTAGTGCTACTGTAAATTAAGAAGACAGGTTTCTTGAATGTGCTGCGGACATTTTAATAGGCCTAAAACATACATTTACATTTAGTCATTTAGCAGACACTTTTATCCAAAGCGACTTACAAATGAGGACAATGGAAGCAATCAACAAAAGAGCAATGATATACAAGAGCTATGACAAGTCTCAGTTAGCTTTAGGCAGTACACTAACAAGGTTTTTTTATATATAATAAATAAAAAGAAAACCGATAGAGCAGAAAAAGAATAGAGCAAGCTAGTGTTAGAGGCATTTTTTGCTTTTGTTAATTGTATGATAAACAAAAAGAAAACGGAATACAAAAATATTAGAAATGCTACTGTTAGTTTTTTAAAGCATAGAATTAGAATAGAGATTGCTAGAGTTAGAGGGTCAAATAAAGATAGAAGAGATGTGTTTTTAGCCGATTCTTTAATTCGATCCAATTCGATTTCAATTGATTCTTGAAAACATCAAGACAATATGCACATATAGGCCTATTAAAATGTCATATGATAATGTTTTATAGTTTATAATCTTGTTTGAAAGAAAATCATGAATCTGCATTCATTTTTCTCATTTTAAAATTTATTTAAAAAAATCACACACCCATACGCATGTTCTATTAGTATTTATAATAAATAACGAAATAATAATAAACAATAATAATAATAATAAATAATAATAAATCCACAATTGGGTTCCCACCGTTTTTCAAAATAGGCTATCAGAAAAAAATACAGACTGGTATAATTTAATTTTATTATTATTTGTGTAATGTCATGGTAATACACAAGTGGTGATACAAATGTAATTTGTAAATTATTACAAACAAAAATATATATATATAAACTTTACTTACACATCACACAATTTAAACTGTTACTCGCGTGCAAAGCCCGCGCAACAACCTGGCAGAGGTTATATAAACTGAGGTTTGTGTCCAGTGCGCGCATAACGGACGTCCCTTATGAATGGATCGCCAGACGCCAGCTGCAGATTTTCCTGAGGTAAGTAGGCTACTTTTATTTATGTTTACAAACTTTCAACAAATGTATTTTATTAGTTATTTTTTGATCGTAAAGCATTACCAATATCAATTCAATAAAAATATATGAAGAAAGCAAATAATAAAATCGAATTATTGGCTATGACAAGCAGGACTGTTCGTTTTCCTCAAAAACTGCTGCTTTGACTGCCATTTCCAGTAGACGTACCGAATGTAATATTTACACGAATAATGGTTTTCCGTCTTTTTTACGGCCAGTTATGGTGTAGGCCTATTTTACTCGTCAATTAAACGAATAACGTTACCGTTAAATGCCGTTAAATGCGTGTGACGTCATTTGAAGTAGCGCGTCTCAAAGGCTCTCTCTCGTGCGCTCTTAACCCCTTGCGCGCGCGCTCTCTCTCGTACGCTCGTAACCCCTTGCTCTCTCTCTCTCTCTCTCTCTCTCTCTCTCTTTCTTCCTCTCTCTCTCTCTCTCTCTCTGTGCGTCTGCTCTATTCGGGGAACACACACAAGTTCAAGTAGCTTTACTGGCATTACATTTTAATTAAAGTATTGCCAAAGCATTTGAAGTATGTGTAAAATACAGAATATATTTACACCACCAAAGTAATAAAGCAGATAATAAATGAGTACAAAATGAGAGAGAGAAAAAACAGCAGACAGTATCTCTAACATATACATTACTTATAGCAATTCCAATTAAATGTAATTTCATGAAAAATTACAAATCATTAAATAATTAAGAATCGTTCTTTATTATGGCTTCTTATTTGTTAATAGAAGGAATGTCTCAAAGTCAGTGCATTTAAATTTTCATAGTACCAGTAATTACATTTTACATGCTGTTGTATGCTAAATATTCTCTTCTATCTTTTCTTTCAGTGTTGACTGTCATCTTATTGTGTAAGTGATACATTTAGCAGTCAGCCTAGATCTGTGATTTATCATGTTCATATCATATGGTGATAGTCAATAATCACTGATGAAAATTATGTTTATTCTTTCTCTCTCTTTTGCTTTTGTGTCAGGCAGGCACTACACCCTAAATACTCTTTTAAGGGCCACACCACTGAGCATCTTTGGCTTTGTAAGTATATGTTTTGACTTACTATCAGATACAGTATTTGACATTAGATTAACTGCATGTTATGCAACAACTAGAGTCATCAGAAATGTATTGTAAAGACAGATGATCAAACATCCCACATCTGTGATGTTCCATGTTCATAACATACAGATTAGTAAATAGTCATTGATGGAAAAAGTTTTACACAAACATATACAACATCTCTCCCATGTTCAGTGAAGTTTCCTCATTTCCTCTCTTTTGCTTTTGTGTCCACAGGCACTACCTACGAACCCAAAGGCTCTTTTAAGGGCCACACCAGAAAACAGAGAGAGAGAGAGTAAGGAATAGTTTGAGAAACGGACAAAGGTGGACCAACACATCCACAACACGTCGCAAAGCCACCAGGAAAAAATTTAACAAAAAAAACAGAGCACATGCAAGTATGTACAGGTGCAAGTATTGCAGCTTGTGTGTTTCAGATTTAAGAATTTTCTGCAGTCATGTTGTCACGGTCCTGCTGGTGTGCCCAGGCTGGCCACCAGATGTCTCTGTGTTGAGCACATGGCTTGTTGTTTGTTGGTGCCATGTGCTCCCATGTCGATTGTCTGTCCCCTCCCATCTTGTTACTTAATCATTGTTTCAGTGGCTCCACCTGTGTCTCCCTCGTTACCCTCGTTTGTCTCTCTATATAGTTCTCCTTGTGTCTGCAGTCCTGTGCTGATCCGTTGTCTTTCGTGTGTCTAATGTCATGTGAGTTTCATGTTTGACTGTGCCCCAGTCTTCTGCCTGCCTGCCTGCTTGTTTTTCCCCTTCGGGGTGGTTTTTGTTCTTCTTTGTTTTATTTTATTATTAAAAAGAACTTTTTCCCCTGCATTTGAGTCCTCGACCTCATCTCACGTGACACATGTGAAAAAACATCAGCACACAGCAAACCATAGGTTTGCTTGTGGAAATGAGCAATGTCCTGCTTCCTTTAAAACTTTTTTTGGCATTTAGATCCCACATGCACCGAAAACACAGACATTGTTATATATAGTCAACAGAATGTCTAACCATCAAAAATACAGTTACAATGTTACTGAAAGCAAAAAACACTTGTACTTAGTGTACCTTTAACGTCATTGTACATTCAGGCAATTAATGGCGTTTTCTGACAAGGATGTGCAAAAAATCTATACTATTTAAACAGAAACAATACTGGCAATAACTGCTGTTGCACAAGTTGTTACCTAAGTTGTTACGTAAAGTATAACATAACGAGATAAACTAATTTCTCCCTCATTTTCCCTCTGTTTTGTTTCAGATCAGCCATCAGTGTTTTACCCGTATGGTGGCCAGCCAACTGGGATGCTTTGTTCATGTTTTTTGTTTAGATATTGTCATGATTTGTTGTTATGAATTCAGTTATATAGCCATCAGTGGCTTACCAGCATGGAGGCCAGCCAACTGGGATGCTTTACATGTTTGTTTTTTTGTTGTAGTTTTTTTTTTTTTAATGTATTGTTAACACATTGTTATGATTTAAATTATATAAATTCAGTTCTATATGCGATTTGTTATGAATTTAGTCCTATATATTAATATATATATATATATATATATATATATTTGTAATGTTGCATCACAATGATTAAATAAGTAAATAAAATAAATGTAATTGACAGTGAATAAAAATTTACTGCTGTGCATTGACTCAAGTTACTTCTTTGGAATTTATTAAATTCAATAGCATTCATGTAAAATATTCAAAATAAAGATATAGTATAATAAATAGTGTAAAATAAATTATAGTAAAATTGCTGTAGCAATATACTGTAAAACTAAGTTGCGGTAAGGGTATTGTACTGTAAAATGATACTGCGGTAAGAGCATCATACTGCAAAATGAAACTGCGGTAAGGGCATCATACTGTAAAACACATTTACAGTTAAAGTACTGTAAAGGGACAGTTACAGTAACTTACTGGCAACAGTGCTGCCAGTAAGTTACCACAAAAATACAATAAAAAGTCTAACAGTGTAGGTTTGACCCACCTGTAGTAATATTTTCCGAAGAACAGCAGTGTTTTTCCTGAGTTCATGTCATGGACAGCAGCATCAACTTTTGTCACAGATGCAGGCAGACCAAAGCTGCTGGGAGGTTTAGGAGAGCCGGACTGAAGATTTTTGCCATTAAAAACCCAGATCTGTTTACCTATAAATAAAGATAAAATATAAAATAAGAGTTCTTCTGAGCACGGGTATAGAGATTTGTAAGTGTGATTGTGGTTTCAGCATTCCCAGATTGTTTGAGAAGATACCTTTGAAAAAGAAAACTTTATCTTGCACTTGATCCTCATAAGCAGAATCTATTTTATCAGGAGCGTTGGACCAGAAACGGTTGATCGTATTATTTATGCTTGAAGAACTATTCCAGAAAGAGCTGCAGAGAGAGATTTGATTTTAATATTTTATGTTTATACTGTATATAAAAATACACAAGTTTGGTCTCTGTTTTTCTGTATTACCTGTCATTGAAGAACACTGTTTCTCCCTTAAAAGTCGTCACTGCATCCCAGACCAGGTTAGGACAAGATTCAGTAGTGGTCGATGGTTCTAGATACGATGCAGACCTGATGGGATTACCAAATAGTAAACAAACAACTTAATATTTTTGACTCAGAAATCATAGATATTCTCTTAATGATCATATTACCACAGAGCGACTGAATCCCTTCAATGTCATCACTGGACAAAGAGAAACGATCTGGATTAATAAAGCGGTATGTGGGAAACATCAGAGCACCAGGAACACCCGAATGAGAAAGACCCAAAGAGTGAATGGCAGTGAATTCCCATGATGTGAGCTGCTGCTTCTGCTCGTGTGCTTCGTTTCTGATTAATTAGTGTCTGATGACGACCTTTCTACTCTTAAAACTGTGAGGTATTGAGCAACAGGTGAAATTAAACCATAAAATGGACAGACGAGTAATAATTACAGGATTTTCAACTTGACACATCCTCTTCCTCCTCACCCAGATATTAATATGAATTATCTCCTTCATACTTTATTTAACAGCAACATTTTTTTTAGCATTTCTACATTTTATGAAAACAAACTAGCTTCAAAGCAGGAATCAAATCTGAAGAGATTTAATGTTAAAATATAATTTAAACATTATATATTAAATTAGTCATAAATCATGTTCTGTCACAATTCTACTTACGTGATTTATTTATACTTTTTACTTATGAAAGCAGTGTTTTAACATTGTTTTACCTTAAATGTAAACATGTTTCTTGTTAAGAATACACAGTTGCAGCATATATATATATATATATATATATATATATATATACGGTCTTGTACTGTATCGTGTCTCTTGTCAGTGTCTGCGCTTGCTTGCCCATTTGTTGTGATAAACAGGAAAGTGTATTCTGCTGAATTCAAAGTGATTTGTTAGACGGGTTTAAAAAGGTTAATATACCGCGGTAGCGGTCGCGGCAGCTGTCGTGTGAAGCCCTCCCTGTGTGAAGACCGAAGAGTGTAAAGACCATCGACTCTACCATGCAACTCCACCGGGCAGGGACACCAGCAAGGGATATAAGTATTGCTTTTTATTTATCCTCTTTCCTACTACTTGTTTCACTTCTGTTTTAGTTTGTATAACCAATTCTTACTATGTAAAAAATAAGTATACTTAGGCCTTTAGTGTTATGTTAGAATTATTATTATTATACTCATACCTTTTCTTGATTTAATAGTTTGACTTTTATTTAGATAATTTTTTTAAATTGTTTTTATTTAAATGTTTAGTTTTGAAATGCTTTTGTATGCATTTGTAATTTTATTTAATTTCTTTATTTTCTTAAATATATATATGAAGAGCTCTTTTCCAAAACGCTATAAATCCATTTTAATAGTTTTAGAGAAACGGGCATTTTTTTACCTAGACCCATACATTTTGTTAATATTCAATTTATCCTGTTAAAATGGTCTGTTGGCTCAGTCTGAACATGTTAAACAATGATTGTTAAATTAAACAACAATATTGTCGATTATAAATTCCAAGTTTTATTTTTATTTTTTCAAAACGCTACAAATCCATCCTTTTTTTCATGTTGGTTTATGTCTTTAAAAAAAAAAGAGAACATGCAACATATGACATAAGGGACTCATATTATAAGCTGGTCGCACCAGCCTTGTGTTGATGTGTTGATGTAAAATAGATTTATATTGTAGAAACTCAATATAATTAACTTCTCGGATCATTTAAGGGTTGGATCCCTTAAGTCTGAAGCTTGTGTAATTATGGGATACTAATCCAGAAAAAGAAAAACAAATAGAGACATAATTAGCGTAGCTGTTGTTCGATCCAAGCAAAAATGATTTGTTCAACCCAAGCTAAAGAATAATAATGTGCATTTGATAAGATATAACTGCAATACAAGATTATGAGATGCATTATATGAATGCTTGGCTAAAGAGATGTGTCTTTAATCTAGATTTAAATAGATAGAGTGTGTCTGAACATCATCTACATCAGCGTCATTCATTCTATGAAGATGCGGGCGCCATCTTCGGGTGAGATGCAGGAATTCATTCAACTGAACTTTCCTGTTTGAGGAATGGAGTTTTTTAATTATGTATTTATTAGGAGAACAAGATAATAAGATGTGTGTGTGCGTGTGTGTGTGTCCTTGCCGTTGTCGCCTCTGGCTTGCTTAGTTGGGGACACTTAATTTCCAGTGATATCACCGACATGATTGCACAGATACTATTTAAACTGAACTGAGCTGGGCGATGACATCATTTACTTAAATAATGAAATGCCTTTAACTGAAAAAAATTTAATCTTGTCATTTGACATTATTGACACACTATTTTCCTATTTTGATATTGTGCAGTTGCTTTGACACAATTTGTATTGTTAAAAGCGCTATATAAATAAAGAAGATTCATTTTCTTGTAACTTACAGTTAACATTCGTTGAAACCTTGTGTTAAACAATAAATATCATGCCGCAAATAATTTGGTAACCGCAAATGAACCATGGTTGTGTTACTTCTAATACTAATATGCAAAGAAGTATTACAAATTTTTTGTGTGTGTGTGCTTATAAAAACAAACCTAAGCCAACAACAGCCTTTAAAATTACTTAAAATGTATTATCTAAAAACAACGAGGCAACCCTGCTGAAAAAGAACATCACATACATTTATAACACCATCAAAAATTTATCACATTTTTAACCATTAAAAAGGGTTTTCTGTAGTGTTTTGGGACATGGTTCCATTAGGATTTATTGGCTTTAACAAGCCACCAATAGAAGGTGACCAAATACAAGTAGAGACCAACAGGGTCCATTATGTTTCCGTTAAAACCAATACAAGTCCCAGTATAACCAGTAAAACCATTACAAATGTTGTGATGGTTCTTATTATTATTATTTTTTTTTCAACATTACCTGTTATAACAAATGCCTGCAATGGGAGCCATAGGCCTGGTCATTCCACTTGTTACACTTACAGGACGATCATATCCTTGTTTAATAGGCAATTGACCAAACATTTAATTCAAATATCCACTTAATCTTTCTTTTTTGCCACCTTTTCCTATAGACGGAACAGCCTCTATAATTTCTTCAACAAAAAACATGTGGACATCACAACCCTTACAAAAATTAACCATGGTTTTCATAGTAAAACTGCTTAATTTTATTTTGTGTGATTTCTGAATGCTTGAGGCTATACAATCAATCAGACAACTATATTAATAAAATCACAGCCATAGGTAACTGTCTGGAGCTACAGTTGTAATTGCACAACAATACAATCCTGCTCAGGGCACCTATTTGGCAGCAGCGGCCCTGTGTATCATATTGGATGTATTGTCTTTTAAAGTGATCGCCCCTAATTTACTATAGCTGCTGTCGGTGCCTTTAATGTTAATCCAAGAAATTAAATCAGAGAAAATCACTCACAGCTCTTTACTGAACTTCTTTGTAGTTTAACAATAATTAATATTTAATGTATTCAGTGAAGACTATGCCATGCTATTTTATGTTTGAATTTACGGTTTCTGTACCTGGACACCTACAAACTTGAAAAAAACATTGTGTAAATAGCACAAATTAATATAATTTCACACAGTCAACAGTATGTTGACTTTCTCAGGCCAACATAACTAGCTTATAACGTAAAGTAACATTAGTGGGTGGATCAATGAATGCAGGAGAAGGGGAGGGATAACACAGATATGTGTGTGTCTGTGTACAGCAGTTAAACCGAATACAGTGTTTATATCTCCTTGTTTCAGATGATGAGAGAGATGAGAACTCCTGGCCAGCCTTGTGGACTGTAGGTCAGGCTAGGGAATTTAAGAAAAGGCACTCTTAAATGTGCATTGAAAATTGTCAGCTGATATAACCTGTGCTCCAGGGACCAGATTCAGGAAAGATGTAGCTCTTAACTGGCTGAGTTACATGATTAACACAGTAGAAAATCAGTGTAGTCTCCCCAGCTGTAAATGTCTTGTGTTGCTTGTAATAAATTGACATGTTGATATCACACAAGCAGTCTTTCAGAATGCTGTCAGTTACATGTATATGCATACTGTACACATTAGTGAGAGGTGCTTATGGGATGTCGCTTTGGGACAGGCGAGGGAGGGAAAAATCACATGCTCACTACAAAAAACTAGACTACACCACTGATTAGAATCATTTTATATTTGAAGATTTTTATACAGTTATTGAGTCAACGCAGATTTCAACTGAACAATGACACTTTTTTACAGTTTAGAGCTGCTTCACAGCTGAATTGAGTTCTGCTTGCATCATTATTTGTCTTTTTAATACTGTAAAGCAGCTTTGAAAGTCTGTATTGTATAAAGCGCTATATAAATAATGGTGACTTGACTTAAATTTATTCAGATCTTTAAAATAAAGTGCATGAAACACAGGCAACCTGAATAAACACAAAACACACAAAATTCAGTTTATTAATGATAACTGTACTTGTCTTTGGTTTATGTTAATTTTCTTAGGGATATCTGGCTATATTTATTACTGGATATACTCACAAATAGAATAAATCAGGATTTTGTTTTACAGCACTGTATACCATTTATGCAAGCATTTATGTTCAGTAGTGTGATATTAATGTGTGGAAATGGACATTTTATTAGTGTGTGATTGCTACTTTCATGAAAATGCACTGGTAACAACAAAAAAAGAAGACCAAAAATATAATTCAACAGAAGATGATAGCTGTGGTGAAACAAGCACTCAAATAACGGTGAGCAGTAATATACTTAATTTATTTGATCTTTTGTTAACTATTGTCTTCATAGTTTTGAATACATAATAATTGCTATTTTATTTCAGGAACTAAGACACATGGGAGTTCTGGATAAATCAACTGTATCAAGTCCTCTGTTTTCTCAGCATGGAAAAGATATTTAGACATGAAGAGATTGAGGAGTTAAATGAAATCAATGAGCTAAAGGAACATTTACAATATTAGTACCAAATCAGATAAATTATATCTAGTTGTATCAGCAATTATTCTCAATGCTTAACACCAGCTCTCAAGTTTTTTTGTTTTTTTTGGTGGACTCTTTGATTCTCTATGATTGACTGGAAGGTGTGCATTTAAACAATGAATGCATTACATTATTTTAAATATTACATTTATAATTTACAACGTAATGTTTGAGTGCTGTTTAGTGCTGAAAGGAGTGAAATGATTAGTAATTAGATAATGACTGAAAAGGAATCTGCTTTCAACAGCCCAAAGAAATAAATCAACAAAAACACATTTCTGGAAGAATATTTTCAAGAGTCTGTTTGTCAGTGTTACGGTTAAACTGTTACTAGTCTCCTCTTCATACAGCATGAACACACGCTCTGTTGGATATATATGTACTGGGGTTATGGGTTGTCATTTGTATGTTGTATTTTGCACCCCATAAAATATGTACAAATTGCTGTAAGATCATGTTGCAACACTTATGATAAGCTGTTAAAACCCAGCGGGCACCTAGATATAAAATTGACATCAAATGTTAGTCAAGACTTGATCAAGATTCTGTAACATCATGTAAAATTCCTGCAGCGCACTTTCAGAGTATCTCCGGAACCCCCCACCTTCCCCAGCTCCACCTGTATAGATCTGTATAGGCTCATGACACCGTATTGCATTGACATTAGCAGGATCCCGTACTTGCTTGCAGCAGCAGCATTAATCTACAACTACAGCAATAACCAACAGCAGAAGCAATTCAGCAGCAGTGTAGCAGATCTATTCCACCAAGACCAAATACATTAATATTGTCATATCCATCACCTTGCTAAAATCTTCCAAGAGTTGTTATGATTGAATTCAATTTTACTGTTGTGGATAGAGAAGTTTGACAATCAAATATAATTGAAAAACTAGAAAATGTAGCTCATCACCCTGAGAGGAGTGTAGAAGTACCTGATAAACGGTTTCCTCCTAAAAACATAGGAACATGTCTCCGAACGTGTCTCGACCCTGATCTCCCGTGTGGGAGGCGGACGCACTAACCAGGAGGCTAAATAGCTGCAGCTACTAGCATCAGTCGCTAGTGCGTCTCGTGAGATCAGGGGAGTGAGATTTACCTGCACAGCACCTACTAGCTGGCCTCCGTTACACA
The DNA here is from genome assembly GCA_027474115.1 of Schizopygopsis malacanthus. Taxonomy (NCBI): domain Eukaryota; kingdom Metazoa; phylum Chordata; class Actinopteri; order Cypriniformes; family Cyprinidae; genus Schizopygopsis; species Schizopygopsis malacanthus. The sequence continues at coordinate 77,707 of JAPDDM010000098.1, forward strand.
TGTTCTCTGCTCAAAATTTAGCACAGTGACGGCTACCAATAGAGTGAGCTAGAGCGGTAAACACGCACACACAAAATTCACAGTAAATTATATCAATTGATATTCATACGATATTATATAATAGAAAATCTTCTGTGCACAGTTTATCCTTTCTCTCCATCTCCCCTCGACCTGTCTGCAGGTCTCAAGTTCAGCTCTAGGACGAGAGGGAGAATCACCCACCGGATGTAACAATTCAGCCAATAGCTCTGAACTTGTTCAAGATATGACTTCAAATTGAGCCAATCAGCATCCTCTAATCTAATCAGAGACATCTGATTATTGTATCACTCTTAATGAGCCGCTGTTAAAGACTAGTTTGTAGGAGCACAATCATCATGCTGAAATTCTCCACAGTTCTTAATAAATATCTTTCTCACTCAGAATCTCTCAAGAGAAGACCATCTCTGCTGAAGCAGAACAAGTTTCCATGTTTCAGGATGCCACGGCATCCAAATGAAAGAAAATATGGTTATTTTAATAAAAAAAACAAAAAAAAAAACACTATTTCACCTTGACCAATATTGTCTGCAAAAACTGAAACACCACCCGTCAAATGGCTGTTTAACAATTGCATTCACTCCCACATTACTGACGGTGTGATTTTCAGTCACTGACCTGCTTTTCATAAATCTGTCAGTAAACACCAGGTGTCTCATTTATAAAACTCTCCGTAGATTTAATCCTAAAAGTGTACGTACTTACAAAAGGTAGATTTTACGAAAGCGTTAATTTTTTCAGATTTATAAAACAATACAAGCTCCAAAACCTGCACAAAAATCCCTTTATAATACCCAGTCAGGGGAAGAATGTGCGCACGTTCATCTCCACCTCGACTCCTTCCATAAATCACCATATATGGAGCGTACAACACCTAGTTTTACTATGCATAACCTCATCTGCATATAATTTACATGCATATTACCATTCATGTAACACGTGTTTAACACCGTCAATGGTACAAGACGTTAAGGAAATATGAGATCCTGACTGTAATTCCATTTGGACCATAGCCTACACATACATTTTTATTGCAAAAAAAATATCCAGTATCCTTGTTACATTTTATAATGGAAATATCCATTAAAACAAAACGGTTTAAAATAGTTGATCTCATTCTTTTACACAGGTCATATAGTATTTAAATAATTTTACACAATTAAAATCAAATTAAATGTATGCAGTTTTGCCGATAAGGTGAACATAAGCTGAACATATATTTTTAGTGGAAACAGCTGATATTGTCACGAATCCGGTTCATGAGCTTCCCTTAACTCACCACCAGAGGTCACTCGCTCACCACATGGACTCTTGCACTACACTCACTGTTGCACTCAACCTCAGACTACAATTCCCATCACCCATTGCACTGACGATACACGCACTGAACACACAGCTGATTGCACCGATCACACAACCTACTTAAACCATGGACTTCCTCTTCCTCTCTGCCGAATATTGTTTAGCATTTTCCTAATATTAGCTACGTACCAAGCCTTTCCGTGTTTGTTTTTGTGTTCAGTCTCCTGTATTGTTCTGCATTTTTCACTCTCCCAGTGTTAGCTGCTTTACGGAGCCTTTTTTTGTTTTCCGTGTCTCATTTTAGTGTAGTCTAGTCCTTTCGTGTTGCCTTGTTGTCTGGTTCCTGATCTCCTGCCTCGTACCTGGATTACCCCTCTTGTCAAGCCCTCTGGATATTGTTCGCCGATCGAAGACCATGCCCGTTTACTCTATTACTCATCTGCCTTGCCCTCACTATACCTGTTTGCCAGTTGTTGACCTTGCCTGTGTTTTTGACAATGCCTAATAATAAAAGCTTGCTCATGGATCCGCACGCCTCTCGTCTTGTTGGCCCCATTACAGATATAATAGGCCTATATTTTTTGCAGTGCAAATACAATTGTCTGACTCAGCAAATTACTGAAAGTATTTCAAAAAGGAATTGTGCAAATCTTTCCGTTGTCCTTTAATTAAAATACAGTGGTATTTTTTTATAATGTTTTGGAGATGGCTTTACATGACATATCCATGTGGTTAGGGATGGGTATCGTTAAGGTTTTAACGGTATTACTACTCTTATCGATACTGCTTATTGGTCCGGTACTTTAACGGTATTCTTATCGGTACTTTTTGTTATTTATATATATATACATACATACATACATTCACATATGTATGAAATATATATTTATATGATAGATTAGCGGCTTAATTAACATGGCTTTATATTCTGAAATGTTAAATAAATATTTTATTAAATAAATATAAAACATCAATTTGTAAATGCACCGCAAATGCGCAGGCATTTTTTGTGTTTTATATACATAAGATAAGATAGAGTAAGAACATGAACAAAGAAACAAAGTTAAATAAACTGACAAATATACCATTTGTCATACCATAAAACAAATGTAAAAAAAAACACAGTGCTTTCATTTATCTATGATGGTCTACTAACATTAATGTTCAGATAAGTAATAGCTACAAAATAAATCTAAAAGTGATCAAATACAAATGAACACTGCATAGTTTTCACTGTATATATTGATAGATTAATGCTTATTAAAGCTATAACTTTATTCAGATTAAGAGCTCTGAGTGATTTTGTCTTTGTATTTTGTTCTTTGATTAACATTGAAGAAGCTCCAATCTGTCACTAAAACAAAATATTGACACACAATTTTCTCCCAACTGTTCTTGTTCACTTGAAGATATAAACTGTGTTTTAAGTGAATACTCTCCAAGCCGTCCGTTTTTACATGCTTTGTGTGTATTTGATCGTTTGGACACGCCCGAAGCTCAAAGTGTATTTTGCTTGTCAGTTTTAGAGCGCGCCGCGCACGCGCACACACACTTCAGCCTGAGGAAAAGCGTCTCTCGTGTGGATTGTACTTTCAACGTTTTATTATCAAACATGTCCAGCAATTTAGTAACTGTAAAGATGGCATTTTACAACAATCGACAGACGATTGATCTGATTCTGATGTTAAGGTTTGGTCAGGGATGAACGAATGCGCGCCGCTGTGAAGAGAAGGAAGTTGTTCTAGAAGAAACACGGCTATAATCTTTAGAAGCTAAAAAAAACATTAAATAAACTCAGTTTAATATAACAGCCACAGGCCTAAAGTGTAAGCATGTTTTAATGGTTAGTTCTCTCTTCTATCATAAACAGGGCTTTCATGTTGCGCGTGCTGAACTCATCCACGTGAGCGATCTCGCTTCTGATTTGGGAATAGCAAAAATGCATCAAGAGTTTGAATATTATTGCATATAAAAACAGCTGGTGACTCTGGCGGGATAGAATTTGCAAGATAATGTGTATATATATATATAGCAATAATAAATGTATGTGTGTTTTCTTGATTTCTCCAGTACCGATAACAGAACCGTTAACGTCAGAGCTTATCGATACTCCGGTCTTTTATAATTTAGCCCCGAGACCGATTAAATACTGAGTTTCGGTACCCATCCCTACATGTGGTGCAGTGGGTTGTACAGTAATATATAAGATAAGTTATCATTGGTCCTATTCAAACCGGACAGTGGACTGACCGTTATACCACCATATTCATCGGTGTCCGCCATAATATTAAAAATATAATTGTTCTTGCTAAAAAATGTGCAGTAACTACACATATAAAATTATATTTTACTCACTGCACAGCTTAACAGCACCTGGATACGTTAGTATGTAAAGTTAGGGTTTCATAAAAGAAAAATGGAAACAAGATTAAACTATCAAACACTTGTGCCACTGTACGTCCGAAACAATGGTATCTTCTCTGAGTTTTCTGTCAGACAGGGTCCCCCAGCATCTTCTCTGTTTGTCTGTCTGCTACCTGTAAGAAAATAGAACAAATCAAAGGTGAAAAAAGACTAATGACTGCTGATGTTACAACTACACAGTTAGTCTGCAACACACTGATTAAAGGGAGTAAAAATCAGGGATTTCTGCCTGATTTAAGTCAAATATTAGTACTGTATTTTACATGTATAGGCTGTTTAAATGTTTTATTTGTAATTCTGGGAAACTGATTTAGGACATCTAAAGTTATCCTAAATTATTTTATATTTTTTACATAATACAATCAGCCGTCTATTGTTTGCAGAATCCATTTACAGTGGGGCAAATAAGTATTTGATACACTGCCAACTTTTCAAGGTTTCCCACTTGCAAAGAATGGAGAGATGTGTGATTTTCATTGTAGGTACACCTCAACTGTGAGAGACAGACAAAAAAAAAGTCTGGGTTTTTGGCCCACTCCTCCATACAGGTCTTCTCCAGATCTTTCAGGTTTTGGGGCTGTCGCTGGGCAACACAGAATTTCAGCTCCCTCCATAGATTTTCTATTAGGTTCAGGTCTGGAGACTAGCTTGGCCACTCCAGGACCTTGAAATGGTTCTTACTCCTTAGTTGCCCTAGCTGTGTGTTTGGGGTCATTTTCATGCCTTAAGATCCAGCCAAAACCCATCTTCAATGCTCTTACTGAGGGAAGGAGGTTGTTGGCCAAAATCTTGCGATAAATGGCCCCATCCATCCTTCCCGCAATACGGTGCAGTCGTCCTGTCCCCTTTGCAGAAAAGCACCCCCAAAGCATGATGTTTCCACCTCCATGCTTCACGGTTGGGGTGGTGTTCTTGGGATTGTACTCATCCTTCTTCCTCCAAACACGGTGAGTGGAGTTTACATTTACATTTATGCATTTAGCAGACACTTTTATCCAAAGCAACTTACAATTGCATTCAGGTTATACATTTTCATTAGTATGTGTGTTCCCTGGGAATCGATCCCACAACCTTTTGCGCTCCTGACGCAATGCTCTACCACTGAGCCACACAGGAACACGTGTGGCTCAGTGTATAACTTGTTTATACCAACAAGTTATATTTTGGTCTCATCTGACCACATGAACTACTCCCATGGATCATCCAGATGGTCTTTGACAAACTTCAGACGGGCATGGACATGTGCTGGCTTGAGCAGAGGTACCTTGCGTGCACTGCAGGATTTGAATCCATGATGGTGTAGTGTGTTACTAATGGTAACCGTTGAGACTGTGGACCCAGCTCTATTCAGGTCATTGACCAGGTCCTCCAGTGTAGTTCTAGGCTGATCCCTCGCCTTTATCAGGATCATTGATACTCCACGCGGTAAGATCTTGCATGGAGCCCCAGTCTGAGGGAGATTGACAGTCATCTTGAATTTCTTCCATTTTCTAATTATTGTGCCAAAAGTTGTTGCCTTTCCATCAAACTGTTTGCCTATTGTCCTGTAGCCCATCCTAGCCTTGTGCAGGTCTACAATATTGTCCCTAGTGTCCTTAGACAGCTCTTTTGTCTTGCCCATAGTGGAGAGGTTGGAGTCTGATTGAGTGTGTGAACAGGTGTCTTTTATACAGGTAACGAGTTCAAACAGGTGCAATTAATACAGGTAATGAGTGGAGGATAGGAGGGCTTCTTAAAGACAAACGAACAGGTCTGTGAGAGCCAGAATTCTTGCTGATTGGTAGGTGATCAAATACTTATTTCATGCAATGAAATGGAAGTTAATTATTAAAAAATCATACAATGACCAAGTTTTTTTTTTTAGATTCTGTCTCTCACAGTTGAGGTGTACCTACGGTGAAAATTACAGATCTTTCCATTCTTTGTAAGTGGGAAAACTTGAAACATCGGCAGTGTATCAAATACTAATTTGCCCCACTGTATAACTACTGAAGATTGATTTAATTTAGTGGAAAGTTGTGTGCATGATACAGCATCTTCACAGAGATCTGATCTACATAAGATCATATTATAATAATCATAAACATGATCCCCTCACCAGAGACAGTCACTCTGAATCGCTTGTATTTGGTCTCGCTGCTGCTGCTGATCTTGAGTTTGTAAAGTCCAGAGTCAGTGTTTGTGGTGTTTGTGATGCTCAGAGATCCAGTCTGACGGTCCAGCTCCAGTCTGTCCCTGAATCTCCCACCAACACCATCATATGTTGATATCTTATTGTTCTCCATATCAGCTTTAGCTATAAGACGGTCTCTGGGGCCGAACATCCAGAGTATCAAAGCGTCTCTCTGTAGTTCACTAACATCAGTGTTTAGTTCGGCGCGATCTCCCTCCATCAATGACACTTTGTTTTCTTCATCTGTCATAGAAGCGTGTAGAAGAGAAAGAGACACATGTGTGCAGATGAACATCTCAGTTGCACCGAAGGCTCAACAGGCTGAGCAATCTAACACAAAATACATCTAGATGAATGAATGTATCCTTATTTAAGAGGTTGATTTATCAACTTGAAGATGATGTTTCAACAACATTAGCAGCAAAACTTGTTTGCCAGTCATTTTACTTTCTTATTTAATCTCAGTACTCGTTCAAAGTTCAAGGTTCTTTTATTCGTCACTGTGGCGAGGGGGGCGTGGTTCAGCGAAGCCTGCAGCGGGAGAAAGACTCAGGAGACAGCGGTAAGTAAGTGGGTCAAGTGCAAAATGAGGAACACCTGTGTCTGATTGCAGTAATTGGCGTGGAGAGACCCAATAAAGCCACCGTGGAGCGGGAACTCGAGGAGAGAGACGGAGTGGAGACTCGGGCGCATGATCTGCGATCGAGAGAGTCAGCGAGAGCGAATGCTGAGAGTGAACACTGAGACGACCGAGAGAGTTGATGTAGCGAGGAGGCGCAGAGTGCGCACCTGTTTAAGTTTATCTGTTAATAAATTACTTCACAAGTCTTCACAAGCCAACCCTGTCCGCTTCCTTCCTTCTTACGAACCTTGTTACACTGGTGCCAAAACCCGGGAAGGAAGCCGGATCGCTGCTGCCATCATGTCCTCACCGACGGGATCGCCATTTGCGGATGTCATCCAGTCGCTCACGGGACTCCACCAGGAACGCTGCTGGACATGAGGACGGACCAGGAAAGACGTTTCTGTGCCCTCGTCCAGAACCGGCTGCCCCCGATCAGGCTGGCGGGTACCAAATACCTGTGAGTATTACGGCGGGGTACTTATTGGGCTTTGGTGGATTCAGGATGCAACCAAACCTTGATCCATCAAAGCCTAATTCAGCCCGAGGCATTGGATAAGAGCTGCATGGTTCGGGTGAGGTGTGTACATGGGGACGTGGTGAAATACCCAGTAGTGCTGTTAACTATCCAATTTCGGGGGCAAAAGCATAATGTGGAGGTGGCCGTTAACCCCCACCTCCGGCATCCGCTGATTTTGGGAACTAATTGGTCAGCGTTTAAAGTTTTATTGTGGGTTTTGTATGTGGATGCCTCCTGCGGAAAAGAGAAACCGGGGAGGGAGGCGGCCGTGCGAATGGGGGAGGCGGAGCCAGGACCCGCAGAGGCAGCACCAGGGGAACGTAACGCCGTCGAGAGGCTAGTCCTCACGGAGCATGATGATTTTACCCTGGAGCAGTCTCAGGACGCGTCACTGAGAAACGCGTTTGATCAGGTCCGTTCCATTGACGGCCAGCCTCTCCAGTCCGCACGGCCCCCTTCCTATCCCTATTTTGCTATCTTAAAGGATAGGTTGTATCGAGTGACCCAGGACGCTCAGTCAAAACAAGATACAACCCAGTTGTTGGTACAACAACCATCGGGAAATGCTTTTCCAGGCGGCTCATTGTAATCCTATGGCAGGGCATCTGGGTCAGGCAGCAACACTGAACTGTTTAATGACCCGGTTTTATTGGCCGGGCATTCACGAGAATGTACGCTGGTGGTGTGCGGCTTGTCGTGAATGTCAGCTAGTGAATCCCCCGGCCTCCCCAAAAGCGCCTTTGCGCCCCCTTCCGCTAATGCAGGTCCCCTTCGAGAGAATTGGTATGGACCTCATCGGGCCATTGGAACGGTCGGCACGAGGGCATCGGTTTGCATTAGTTCTAGTGGATTATGCAACCCGATACCCGGAGGCAGTGGCCCTCTGCAACATTTCTGCAAAAAGTGTAGCGGAGGCGCTGTTCAGTATGATCTACCGGGTGGGAATCCCAAAAGAGATTCTCACCGACCAGGGCACGGCGTTTATGTCACGGACTATTCGCAAACTTTATGAATTATTGGGAATTAAGTCGGTTCGCACCAGCGTCTATCACCCACAAACGGACGGCCTGGTGGAACGATTTAATCGTACGTTAAAAACAATGATTCGAAAGTTCGTTCACGAAGACACCAAAAATTGGGACAAATGGCTGGAACCCCTTTTGTTCGCTGTGCGGGAGTTCCCGCAAGCCTCCACGGGGGTTTCCCCCTTCGAGCTCCTGTATGGGCGCCAGCCCCGCGGGGTCTTGGACGTCCTGAGGGAGACTTGGGAGGAGGGACCTTCGGAGAGCAAAAACGAAATTCAGCATGTGCTGGACCTGAGAACAAAGCTCCACACCTTGGGGCAGCTCTCCATGGAGAATTTGTTACAGGCCCAGGACAAGCAAAGCCGGCTATACAATCGGGGGACCAGATTACGCAAGTTTGGCACGTCAAATCTACCACCTCAATCTCCTTAAAAAATGGAGCGAGGTGGAGCCGGTGATGCTGGCGACGGCGGTAAGTGGCGAGGACGATCTCGGGCCAGAGGTGATCACCAAAATCCAGTCACTCACTCTGGCCCCTGGGGGAGATCACCTCTCGCCCTCCCAGCTCACCGATGTAGCCAGGTTGCAAAAAGAGTTTGCAGACGTGTTCTCGCCCCGGCCCGGGCGAACCAATCTCATCCAGCACCATATTGAGACGGAGCCGGGCATCGTAGTGCGCAGCCGGCCGTATCGTTTACCGGAACAGAAAAAAAAAGTGGTTCAGTCAGAATTAGAGGCAATGTTAGAGATGGGAGTAATAGAAGAATCCCACAGTGACTGGGCGAGCCCGATCGTTTTGGGTTTCGAAGTTCGACGCCTATTCAATGCCGCGGGTTGACGAGTTGCTTGATCGGCTGGGTACCGCTCGTTTTTATTCGACGCTGGACTTAACCAAAGGATATTGGCAGATCCCCTTATCGCCCTTATCCAAAGAAAAGTCAGCCTTCACAACGCCGTTTGGATTGCACCAATTTGTCACACTTCCGTTTAGGTTGTTCGGGGCGCCCGCTACCTTTCAGCGCCTCATGGACAAAATCCTCCGACCGCACACCACATACGCCACTGCCTATCTGGATGACATTATCATCTACAGTCAGGACTGGCAGCGGCATATGGTGCACCTGCGGGAGGTGCTGAGAGCGCTGAGGGGAGCGGGGCTAATGGCCAACCCAAAGAAGTGTGCGATTGGGCGAGTGGAGGTTCGTTATCTGGGTTTCCACTTGGGTCACGGGCAGGTGCGTCCCCAAATTGATAAGACGGCAGCTATTGCGGCCTGCCCGAGACCCAAGACCAAAAAGGAGGTGAGGCAGTTCCTGGGGCTGGCGGGGTATTACAGGAGGTTTATTCCTGACTATTCTGAGCTAACCAGCCCGCTGACTGACCTCACTAAAAAGGAGGTCCCAGATACGGTCCCGTGGACGGAGCGGTGCCAGCAGGTTTTCACCCAAGTAAAGGCTGCTCTGTGTGGCGGGCCGCTATTGCACTCTCCTGACTTTTCTCTCCCCTTCTTGCTGCAGACGGACGCGTCGGACCGGGGGCTGTCCTGACCCAGGAGATAGGGGGGGAGGAGCGCCCGGTGCTGTACATCAGTCGGAAGCTCTCTAAGAGAGAGACGATGTACAGCACCATTGAGAAGGAGTGTTTGGCAATCCGGTGGGCGGTCCTCACACTCCACTATTATCTCCTGGGACGGGAATTCACCCTCTGTTCGGACCACGCGCCCTTGCAGTGGCTCCACCGCATGAAGGATACCAACGCGCGGATCACCCGTTGGTATCTGGCATTACAGCCCTTCAAATTCAAGGTGATCCACAGGCCGGGGACGCGGATGACTGTAGCCGACTTCCTCTCCAGGAATGGGGGGGGAGGGCTGCAGGCCGGAGGGCTTCCCGGCCTGAGTCGGGCGGTGGGGGTATGTGGCGAGGGGGGCGTGGTTCAGCGAAGCCTGCAGCGGGAGAAAGACTCAGGAGACAGCGGTAAGTAAGTGGGTCAAGTGCAAAATGAGGAACACCTGTGTCTGATTGCAGTAATTGGCGTGGAGAGACCCAATAAAGCCACCGTGGAGCGGGAACTCGAGGAGAGAGACGGAGTGGAGACTCGGGCGCATGATCTGCGATCGAGAGAGACAGCGAGAGCGAATGCTGAGAGTGAACACTGAGATGACCGAGAGAGTTGATGTAGCGAGGAGGCGCAGAGTGCGCACCTGTTTAAGTTTATCTGTTAATAAATTACCCGAGTCTTCACAAGCCAACCCTGTCCGCTTCCTTCCTTCCTTCTTACGAACCTTGTTACAGTCACATACTCAATTATACAGGATATAATCAGTAGTGAAATGTAAATAAGAAAGAAACCATTTTGAATAATGCAGTGTATATTCTCCTATAGTGAAGAAACATCTGCTTGCCCTAGCTGCAGTCTGTCTCTGAATTTCACAGAATTAATGTGATACACTGAGCTCTTACTGCTGACTCGGCTGATTTCACCAATGTCAGTGTCATTATCTCCATCCTTTGGTTCAGTAACATCGGTGTTCAGAGTGACGGAGTCTCCCACTCTCACTTTTACTGTGTCTACTTCATGTCACGGCACCACATGCAACAGAAAACATATACAAATATGAGTGTGCAGGTGAACATCTCAGTTCACTGAGTACTGAATATTAACAAAAACATGATATGAAAATAAAGGCTCAAGCTATACTCACAGCACACCGTAAACTTCTGATATAAGACTTTATTTCTGCTGCTGATTTGAAGGTGATAAACTCCAGAGTCTATGCTTTTGGTGTTTGTGATGGTGAGAGATCCAGTCTGATCATCCATCTGCAGCCTGTCTCTAAATTTCCCATCATCAGCATAATTTGAGACCTGATTGGAGTCTCCACCTCTTTTAGCTATAATTGTGTCTTCAGATCCAAAGCTCCAGAGAATCTGATCGTCCCTCTGTAGTTCACTAACACCAGTGTCTAGAGTGACGTCTTCTCCCTCTGAGAATCGAAGTGAGTCCACTGCATGAGCACGCAAAACATGAAGAAAAGTTAAGATGAGAGCAAGGCTAGCATCACTAATAATGCTGTTTACATCGACAGATCTTCTAACCATAGAGAAGATGTATGGTGATTCTCTCGTCATCTTCAGGGAAGATCTCTCTGTTCCTTAAAGGAATCCGAGCGATGAGAGAGTCTTGAGGTCCAAACCTCCAGAGTATTTGATCATATCGCTGTGGTTTGGTAATAGCAGTGTGCTGAGTGACAGTATCTCCCTCCGTCACTTCTTTTGTTTTCATTTCATCTGTTAACATCACCCAGAAATTAAACACATAATGGTCAGTAAACAGTCACAAATTTAGGTTAACTTGCTTAATAAACCACATGTGGACAATAACTGTAGTTATAACAACTTAAAATCTGTTGAGAACTTAAATATCTAACTTAAACAAAATTAAAGTTAAATAAGCTTATCATTTAAGTCAAGCACAAACACTTCTTTAAAGTTGAAACAACACATTACTCTGATGTTGAGTTAATGTTAAGTTAATCGCAGCAATATTTTTTTATAGTGTATAATACAACCATTTAGATCTTCATTGGTCCAAAGTCACATTTAACCCATATAAACTAAATAAAATATAGAACAGAAATGTAGAAATTAACTTAAAACAGCAGCACATGAATTGTAAGTATTTGCTAAGTTTATTTGAAATGTGAAAACTTATTTTAAAAGAATGCTGATGACATACAGCACTAATAGCAAACACTTTCCCTGACTCAATCATATCAGTGTCATTTATATTTTATGAATGAAGAAACTGAAAGAAAGCATCACCCAGACACACACACACACTTAATAAAAACAAAATACAATCAATAACTCCACAGATGTTAATCTCAAAAGTTGTAGTTCAATAGCTTGTAAAAGAACAATGTACAAAAATAATTTTATAAATCTTTCGGTTTGTGTGTTTTACATGGAAATGAATATAAAGGAGATTGAAATGTAAAGGGGACAAGCAAAAAGTAAAGTTCACTCATTTATGTAAACACTGTTTAAGGAAAGGTGATTACACTTGCCTTTTGAGTATATTTGGGTCTGGACATCTATTAGGATACAAAAAGAGAACAGTGTTAAAACTATCACAATGAATTAACTTGGTGTTTAGAGATTTATCTATTATATGTTTGAGAACTAAATATTGTAGTTTTTTATTTTATTTATTTATTTGTATTTTCCCCCTGTTATAATTACAGTCATTGAGTTAAAAATCTTGAATTCAAACAGGATAACACATTCAGATAAACCTTATATGTTGTGTAAGTGGTAGCAGGCAAATTTAGGGTGAATCCCATTTCTCCGTCTTACCCCTTCCCCTACCCCTTTGTCTTACCCCTACCCCTTGTCCCTTGAAACCGAGTGGTAAGCGCTAGGGGTGAAAAGCAGGTTAGTGCAGCGGTGTCCAATGTCCAAAAGTGTTTTTTTGTCGTATATAAATAGTGCAGTCGTTACACGTGTAAAAAGAGAAAGTAAAAATACATAAAAAAGTAGATGAAAGCACAAATTGAGCGGACCGATCATAACGTCAACTGTACAAAGCAACGCCGGAAACGTCATCATACATCGTCGCTAGCTTGCTGCTTGCTGCTACACACACGGCAACGGCAAACATGCTGTTTATTGATGTAGCCGCTGAACTCATCATGGAGTTTGAAGAAAGCCAAGCTAGTGTCTACCTGTGGTGGAATGTAAACGGCAGTAACGGCGATTGATGAAAATTCCCGGGGCAGATAAAATGGGCGGCAGATAATGGAGAGATGTTCCAGATGAGGCGAGCAGGAACTCGACAGAATGGAAATATTCCTGACCCACACCATTTCTTGTTAATCATGAAACACACTCCACCACCTTTGGTTTTTCCGGCCTCTTCGGTTCTGTTCATCCGTAAAACAGAAAAGTTATCAGATGGCCTTACAGGCGTGTCCGGGACCGACGGCGTGAGCCATTTACAGTCAAACAAAAGATGTTACAGTCCCTAATGTCCCGTTGGAAACTTATCCTGGCTCTAAGATCGTCCATCTTGTTCTCCAAGGATTGGACATTAGCGAGCAGAATACTCGGTAGAGGAGGACTGTGAGCCCTTTCCCTCAGTCTGTTGCGGATTCCAGCACATCTCCCGCTGTGTTTCTTTCGCCTCCTGCGGTTATTCAGGTGGCCTTTGTTCACCTCAGTGTTCCGAAGTATCTCCAATGGCCACGCTGGATCCATGGATAAAGTGTCCTGAAGCAGGTTAGTGCAGCGATGTCCAATGTCCAAAAGTGTTATTTTGTCGTATATAAATAGTGCAGTCGTTACACGTGTAAAAAGAGAAAGTAAAAATACATAAAAAAGTAGATGAAAGCACAAATTGAGCGGACCGATCATAACGTCAACTGTACAAAGCAACGCCGGAAACGTCATCATACATCGTCGCTAGCTTGCTGCTTGCTGCTACACACACGGCAACGGCAAACATGCTGATTTACTTCCGGTTTGTCGTTGACGCGTGTTCTGAGCTGAATCTCCGCCAAGCCAATTATTTATCGTCTATTTTCTATCTTAAATTCCGATTTTATACACAATAATTTGTGTTTCTATAACGTGTGAATATATCCCCGATCGCATTCTGCAACGAGAATAATCAGAGCGGCTTGTTATCGCAAGTTTTATTTTGATTTCACAAGTCCGCTATTAGCTAATAGCCCGTTAGCAAAGCCAGCGCGGGTTCCGCTAACACAGCTAATACCCCTTTTTCACACACGCATACACACATTTAACATTGTTTCACTGTTACTTGCTTAAATGGCGGATTTGTGTCTACCTTTGTGTGCAGGTGAGGACACGTTCGAGCTGCATTCGGCGCAGCTCGAGCTGGAGGCAGTGGAGAGACGGATCCGCGAGCTGCTTGGGAAACAGGCCCAGCTGAGGAAACGGATAGCAACGCTGAAAACATCTCGGGCTGACGCTCATAAGTCCGGGGTAAGTATGCAACGCGCTGCTAACGCTCCCACCACCTCTACTCCGTTCTCTGCACAGGCCCCGTGCACCCGGGACGCGATCGTCACAGATGGCCTTCACTCCGGCGCCGGGAAACCACGGACCCTGGGTGCAGCAGCGGAAGACGCGATCCAGGCCCCGGGCGACAACTTCTCCCCCCCCCCCCCGGTCTTCGACATCTCATCCCGGAACCGCTTCGCCCCTCTCTGCGAGACTGATCGTGACGCTGTGGTCATCGGAGACTCAATCGTCCGGCATGTCCGTGCTGCGTTAGCTGAAGGTAAAGTGCACACTCATTGTCTCCCTGGTGCTCGTGTTCTTGATGTTTCTGTGCAGATACCCGCGATCCTGAAGGATGACGAGAGCGTTGCAGCTGTTGTGATTCACGCGGGGGCTAACGACACCAAGCTGAGGCAGACGGAGACACTGAAGAGGGACTTCAGGAGCCTGATCGAGACGGTACGCAGCACATCGCCCGCGACGACGATCATCGTGTCAGGACCTCTTCCCACGTATCGACGAGGACACGAACGGTTCAGTAGACTGTTTGCTTTAAATGAATGGTTGTTTTCATAGTGTACAGAGCAGAAAATTCTCTTTGTCAATAATTGGAATCTTTTCTGGGAGCGTCCTAGGCTATTTCGTGCTGATGGCCTGCACCCCAGCAGACTCGGTGCGGAACTCCTGTCGGACAACATCACCAGGACGCTACGCTCTATCTGACTAGTAAGCCAATTCTCCAATAACAGCTATGATGACTTTTGTTCTACCCACTTAAATGATAAAGGTACTTGCAGTGTCTAATCTATACAGACTGTGTCTGTTCCCCGAATATTGAGTTCAAAATATAAATTTAATGCAGGATCTAGAACAAATCTGATCGTGATTAAACCAGAAAAATGCAAAATAAATGAACAAAAACAATTTTTAAAACATGGGCTCCTAAATATCCGATCACTCACACCGAAAGCAGTTATTGTAAATGAAATAATCACAGATAATAGTTTTGATGTACGCTGTCTGACTGAAACCTGGCTTACATTTACATTTACATTTATGCATTTAGCAGACGCTTTTATCCAAAGCGACTTACAATTGCATTCAGGTTATACATTTTTCATCAGTATGTGTGTTCCCTGGGAATCGAACCCACAACCTTTTGCGCTGCTGACGCAATGCTCTACCACTGAGCCACACAGGAACACAATGGTTAAAACAGGCTTAAAACAAATGATTATTTTGGTCTAAATGAATCTACTCCACCAAGCTATTGTTATAAGCACGAGCCTCGTGAGACTGGTCGTGGCGGCGGTGTCGCAACAATATATAGTGATATTCTCAATGTTACTCAGAAAACAGGATACAGCTTTGACTCATTCGAAATACTTATGCTCAATGTTAAACTGTCAGATAAGCAAAATAAATCTGTCCTATCTCTTGCTCTGGCTACTTTGTATAGACCGCCAGGGCCATATACAGATTTTCTAAAAGAATTTGCAGATTTCCTCTCAGACCTATTGGTTACTGTTGATAAAGCACTAATTGTTGGAGATTTTAACATTCACGTTGATAATACAAATGATGCGTTAGGACTTGCGTTTACTGACCTAATAAACTCTTTTGGTGTCAAGCAAAATGTCACCGGGCCCACGCATCGTTTTAATCATACGCTAGATTTAATAATATCGCATGGAATTGATCTAACTGATATAGATATCATACCTCAAAGTGATGATGTTACTGACCATTTCCTTGTATCATGCATGCTGCATATTACTGATATTAACTATATGGCTCTGCGTTATCGCCCAGGCAGAATTATTATTCCAGCCACTAAAGACAGATTCACAAATAACCTGCCTGATTTATCTCAACTGCTCTGTGTACCCATAAATACAGATGAACTAGACACAATTACTAGCAACATGGGAACTATCTTCTCCAATACGTTAGAAACTGTTGCACCCATCAAATTAAAAAAGGTTAGAGAAAAACGTGCTGTGCCATGGTACAACAGTTATACCCATTCTCTCAAGAAAGAAACTCATATTCTTGAGCGCAAATGGAGAAAAAGTAACTTGGAAGTCTTTAGAATTGCGTGGAAAAACAGTATGTCCAGCTATAGACAGGCTCTAAAAACTGCAAGAACCGAGTATATCCGCAAGCTCATAGATAATCACCAAAACAATCCAAGGTTTTTATTTAGCACAGTGGCTAGATTAACAAATAAACAGATGTCACCGGATCTAAATATTCCCTCACAGTTTAATAGTAATGACTTTATGAATTTCTTTACTGATAAAATAGATAATATCAGAAATACAATAACAAACGTAGATTCTACAGCGTCTAGTACTTCAGCATCATTCATCGCACCCAAAGAAAAACTGCAGTGCTTTACAACTATAGGACAGGATGAGCTAAATAAACTTATCACTGCATCTAAACCAACAACATGTTTATTAGATCCTGTACCAACTAAACTATTGAAAGAGTTGTTACCTGTTGCAGAACAACCGCTTCTCGATATTATTAACTCCTCGTTATCTTTAGGTCACGTCCCAAAACCATTTAAGCTGGCAGTTATTAAGCCTCTTATTAAAAAACCAAAATTAGATCCTTGTGAACTGGCAAATTACAGGCCCATCTCAAATCTTCCGTTTATGTCGAAAATATTATAAAAAGTAGTGTCTGCTCAATTGTGCTCCTTTTTGCAAAAAAATGATATCTATGAAGAATTTCAGTCAGGTTTCAGGCCCCGCCATAGCACAGAAACTGCACTTGTTAAAATTACAAATGATTTGCTTCTTGCGTCAGACAAAGGCTACATCTCGTTGCTAGTTTTACTTGATCTTAGTGCTGCGTTCGACACTATAGATCATGACATACTGATAGATCGATTACAAAACTATACAGGTATTCAAGGGCAGGCTTTAAGATGGTTTAGATCCTACCTGTCCGATCGCTACCACTTTGTTTATTTAAATGGGGAGTCATCTCAATTATCACCAGTAAAGTATGGAGTACCACAAGGATCTGTCCTAGGTCCTCTATTATTTTCATTATATATGTTGCCCCTTGGTAATATTATTAGAAAATACAGGATTAGTTTCCATTGTTATGCTGATGACACTCAACTATATATCTCAACAAAACCAGATGAAACTTCTAAACTATCTAAGCTAACAGAGTGTGTTAAAAATATAAAAGATTGGATGACCAGTAATTTTCTCCTATTAAATTCAGATAAGACCGAGATATTACTTATTGGACCTAAAAACAGTACACAGAATCTCTTGGATTACAATTTGCAACTAGACGGATGTAATGTTACTTCCTCTACAGTTAAAAATTAGACAGCAACCTATCTTTTGAAAATCATATTTCCAATGTTACAAAAACAGCATTCTTCCATCGTAGAAACATTTCCAAGCTACGAAACATGTTAAGTGTTTCTGATGCAGAAAAGTTGCATGGTTTCTCCCAAGGTTTTTTCTCCATTCTGTCATCGATGGAGTTTTCGTTCCTTGCCGCTGTCGCCTCTGGCTTGCTCAGTTGGGGACACTTCATTTCCAGCACAATCATCGACTTGATTGCACAGATATTATTTAAACTGAACTAAGCTGGACAATGCCATTACTAAATTCAATAATGAAATGCATTCAGCAGATAATTGAATGTTAAATCCTGTCATTTTACATTATTGACACAATTTGCCTATTTTGATATTGTGCAGTGCTTTGTTACAATTTGTATTGTTAAAAGCGCTATATAAATAATGGTGACTTGACTTGACTTGACTATGTCACCAGAGGCAACTAGTGTTGATCACAAACTAGCCGTCTGCAAGTGTGTGTATGTCGATTGCGTGGGTTTTAGTGATGTTTTCTATAGTCAGAGAAATGCAGGACTGTTGCGCAAATTAGCAATGTAACGTTAGCATGGAAAAATAGCGATTTTTTTAAAACGTTTCAATTAAGAACATGGTTGCAAATATATATTCACGGGACTGTGTAGAGCACAAAACAAGACTATCGTAATTTTAAAACAATTATTTAAGCCAAAAATACTTATATTTATGGGATCTCAGGATGATCTGGCCGCAGTGTGTTCTGTGTACCCCTTGGTTTCAAGTAAGCTCGCAAAAATGCTTGATTTTAAGGGGTATCTACCCCTTCCACTTAGCCCTACCCCTCGATCAAAACGAGAATTGGAACAGCCCTTACTCTCACCTGGATGCGCAAAACTAAGGGGAAGGGGTAAGACAGAGAATTGGGATTCACCCTTAGTCTTTGGATTTAACTGGGCCCTACTGTGTCTGTACCAAACTGATTGAAGTGTTAAAATCAACAACGACTTTTGCCTCAAACTCCTGTTTTGCTGCTTATTAAAAGTTATTAAGGCAGTTGATGCGATTAGGTATGAGATAGATTAAGGGATCTAAAATATGGTCATGGGGAATAAGACATAAATATGGGATTTAAAAGTACTAATAAACAGCCAATATACCAGTAATATACATGCTAATAAGCTACTACTTAATAGTGAGAATATTTCCTTTTAAATCACTCAAGCAGATCAAGTAGGAGACTTGATTCTGTGATACTTACGCTTTAGTCTCGAGTACTTGCGGCGATAGTAACACACACCAATGGTTACTGCTGCAGCTGCACAGAGCATCACACAAATACAGGTCAGTGCTACAACTCCTGAAGACAGACCTGGTTCAGGAACAGCTAGAGGAGGCAGTCACCCATGTTAGTCTAGTTTAACAATGTTATGCAAATCCCACAATATTTCCCACAAACATCATACACATTAAATCCTCTTCACACATTCTATAATTACATTATCATAGAATTGGTTATTAAAAAAAATGTTAGTAAAAAGTTGTATTAAAATGTAAATGTACTCACCGACATAAACATTGTATCTCTTGTAGGAGGTCTCTTTACTGTTGGTGATCTGTAGTTGATAAACTCCTGTGTCTGTGGTTCTGCTGTTTGTGATGGTCAGAGATCCAGTCTGATCATCCAGCTGTAGTCTATCTCTCAATCTCCCATCTTCACTATACAAGATCTTATGGAGTGCTATGTTGATTTCAGCCATGAAAGTGTCTGGCCTCAAAGGTCCAAACATCCACACAATCACATCATGTTTCTGAAGTTCATTAAAACCAGTCTGTAGAGTGACAGATTCCCCCTCCTTCTTGTTTGTTATACCAGCAAAAAACACATCTGTAGAGCAAACAGGAACTGTTTTTTAGATTTCACTGCTTGAACAGGTTTAATGAAAGTCCATCTTACTATGATTATTTATATATATATATATATATATATATATATATATATATATATATATATAAAATCATAGTAAGATGGACTTTATATATATATATATACAGTCATTTAGCAGACAAGTTTAACCAAAGCGACTTAAAAATGAGGACAATAGAAGCAATCAAATCCAACAAAAGAGCAACAACATGCAAGTGCAATGACAAGTCTCGGTTAGCCTGATGCAGTACACATAGCAAGGTAGCTTTTTTTAAGAAACTAGTAGATAGAATAGATTTAAAAAAAAGTTTTAAAAGAAAAGCTAGCAGTTAGAGAATAAAAATGCAAACGATAGAGATAAACTAAATAAATAAAAAGAAGAGAGATACAATTAAATCAGAATAGAGAGTGCTAGAATTAGAGGGTCAAATAAAGATGGTAGAGATGTGTTTTTAGCCATTTCTTGAAGATGGGTAAGGATTCAGGTGCTCGGATTGAGTTAGGCAGGTCATTCCACCAGATGGGAACAGTAAATGAAAAAGTCTGTGAAAGTGATTTTGTGTCTCTTTGGGATGGCACAATAAAGCGACGTTCACTTGCAGAACGCAAGCTTCTAGAGGGCACATAAGTGTGAAGTAATGAATTTAGATAAAGGGGTGCCGAGCCAGAGGTGGTTTTGAAGGCAAACATTAATGCCTTGAATTTTATGCGAGCAGCTATTTGTAGCCAGTGCAAATTGATGAATAGAGGTGTGATGTGTTATTTTTGGCTCATTAAAGATTAATCTTGCGGGTGCATTTTGGATTAATTGTAGAGGTTTGAAGGAATTGGCTGGAAGACCTGGCAAGAGAGCATTGCAATAGTCAAGTCTGGATAGAACAAGAGCTTGAACAAGGAGTTGTGAAGCATGTTCTGAAAGATAGGGCCTAATCTTCCTAATATTGTATAAAGCAAATCTGCAGGACCAGGCAGTTTAGCAATGTGATCTGAGAAATGTAGCTTATCATGAATCAAAACTTCAAGGTTTCTGGATGATTTTGAAGGAGTTATGGTTGATGAGCCTAACTGGAATGTGAAATTGTGATGAAGTGAAAGATTTGCTGAAATTACAAGCAGTTCTGTCTTAGCTAGGTTGAGTTGAAGGTGATGGTCCTTCATCCTGCAAGAAATGTCTGTTAGACATGCTGAGATGTGAGTAGCTATTGTCGGATCATCAGGATGGAATGAGAGGTACAGTTGTGTATCATCAGCATAGCAGTGATATGAAAAGCCATGTTTCTGAATGATAGAACCTATTGGTGCCATAGAGACAGAGAAGAGAAGTGGTCTAAGAACCGAGCCCTGAGGCACCCCAGTAGATAGATGTTGCGAATTATATATGTTAATGTTATATATATATATATATATATATATATATATATATATATATATATATATATATGAGACTATTGATTGAAATGGTATAAAAATCTTAAAAAAGAACCATTAAAATATGAATCCTTGCTAATTCACATTAATAGTGTCATATTAAGCACAAAACTGTGAACATTTTTCCTTTTAGTTAAGAAAATCACACAAGTACACATTTTATCCGCGAAGAAGGTGCTGCATCTGTAACTTTAGTTGTATTTGTACATCAACTACAAAGCTCTGAGCTGATTAGATGTAAGCCGCTCACCGTGGACGGTCAGACTGAATGTCCTGTACGAGGTCTCGCTGCTTATGATCTTCAGCTGATAATCTCCAGAGTGTTTGGTCCTGATGTCACTGATGCTCAGAGAACCCGTCTGATTATCCAGCTGAAGTCTGTCTCCGAATCTCCCATCATCAACATCATAAAGTGAAATCAGCTGACTTTTTCCATTGAGTTTAGCAATAATAGACCCCTGAGCTCCATACATCCACATCATCAGATCAACCTTGTGTATTTCAGTAATGTTAGCGTGTAAAGTAACAGGATCTCCCTCCAAAGTGGATACTTCCTTTCTTTCAGCTGCCTCACCAAACACACCTGTGAACAGGAACAGTTCCACAAACATTCATCCCCAAAAAGGCTGATGTCAGTAAGCAGATCCAACATTTATTCTTTAACTGCAACTGTGCAAATTATTACAGGTCAAGTACATATTTTGGGACAGTTGCAATTTATATGTTCAAGGAGACGGTTTAGAATAGAAGAGGCCCTAAAAATGTCAAAGAGCTATATAACCATCCCGAAAGACTGCATGCACAATCTCTTATAGAACAACTGCAATAAATAACCTTTCTACAAAGGAACATAATTACCTTTTTTTAGCCTGACAGGTTGCAAATTAAAGCCTATGCTTGCAAGCAAAAGTGGACTATTTCCTCAATTTATAATTGCATCTTTCCTCCACTCTACTTCTTAACAAATAATACTTAGTGAGATTATGCTTAAAATAAGTACCAATGCAACAAGTCAATTCAAAGATACAATCTCTGAAAGCAAGTCAAATACATTATGAATATTTACATTGCAGAGATTTAAAATATGTTCACTGTAAAACAAGAAAAGCAAATTCTCATTTTGCAGTATTATATGTCATTCGGCCTTTCAAACAGACTGGAACTCCACTAGCACACAAACGTGTCTTTGTAAACTCTTAATGTTGGATATTAGCTTTCTCATGCTTGCTGACAGTGTTTAGATGAGAGAAAGAAAAGATTATCCTGGGATTCGTTGATCTCAAAGTGGTACTCTGTAACTGCATTATATTTGGTTTCACATTCACATATTCAGAGTTCTGCTCCCAATAACGATGTATGCAACGGTTCATGTGACTAAATTATTAGTATTGCCAAGTACAAATTAGGGCTGTAGTACTCGAGTCCGGACTCGAGACGTTTTTCTGTCGTCTCGGACTTGTCTTGGACTCGTTGGTATTTGGACTCGGACTTGTCTCGGACTTGGTCATCGGACTCGCCAAATGTTCTAGTTGGTCTCGACCGAGTCCAGCAATATATGCTTTTTTTCTCTCTTTCAAAACAAAACCATTAATCTAGCTCGCTTGTTCCGCAAATGGGTAATGTAATTGCCATTGGTTTAACTCCATCTAGAACGGGCATTGTCATTGGTCGCCTGTTAAATGCAAAGCTGCGTCATATGAGTGTGCGCGCTGCGTGGAGGCATAAATAATCTTTATTTTGGCCACAGGCACGCTGTCGGCAAGTTGCATAATACAGTTTGGTTTTACAAAGTTCGTTGGAGTTTTCCCTCTCATTTTCCTTCACTTTTAAATACCTTATTAATGCCCGTGCACATTGTGCTTTCACTTTCATTTCAGGTCAATTGCTTATCTATAACTAAAAACAACAACTTTTCTGCAATAAACATGGGACTTTAATGAACAAAACGAATACAAATACACGATTACCATGCTATAAGCCTAATATAAAATTACAAACTTGCAAAATGTTTAAATGTAAAAAAAAAAAAAAAAAACTGACAATCATCAAACGCCGTGGCACCAAATGAATAAGAAAAAGAACGAATAAGAGCAAAACGAATAAAGCCTGGAGGAACGGAATACAACTGGATGTAAAATAAAATGAATATATTACACAACAATTTACATAAAGTAAAAAATAAGCAAACACTGTGGCAATGGCTGGGCGATTTATCAGATTTTATCGATTAATTCGAATTTAATGTTTTGCAACAATTAGATTTTTTATAAATCGAGGAATCGCGATTTTGAATAGAAATATTACCAAACGATAGAATTAGACACTTTGATAATAACAGTAAAGAGAAAAGAACAATCCACCCGTATGTCGGTGCGCATGATTAACCGCTCACGTGTGATGCTCTCTAGGTATCATTCACACAGAATGTGCTTTTGTGATGACGCGGGCAGTAGAATAGGAAAAATACAAGAAGATGTGAGTTAAACATCCTTTAATAACTAGAGTGCCTCGTTTTTAGAAAGCCGTTTCATGCACGAGACGCTGCAAGATACGCGAGCGCAACAGTCAAACGCGTCCATGTTTACATAGAAAAAACAACGGAACAGCAGCGTAATCGAATACAAAACCTGTGAAGAACTACTACTGTATATCTGATATTTCAGGTTTGCATCAGGGTGACAGGCTGAGAACTGCTGTTCGTTGTTTTACAGAGCCTTTATAGTTAATAATAGCACTCTAGGTGTTATACCTTCAGTCATTTTGAATTGGAATTACTTGAGTTTTTTGGAGCATTTGTCTTGTATTATTTCAGAACATATAGCCTAATATGCATAATGTAAGTTTGTACAAGATGTAGTTGTAGTTCATCTTTTCTGCAAAGATATTTAGTGATTTGTTTAACATTTACATCATGAAGACAACGTCATGCGTGGTGCACTTAGAATATAATTTCTTTAACTAGAGGGTTAATAAAGAAAAAGTAGCTTGAATCATGTTGTAGATACATTTTCAAGTTGACTAGATAAAATCTTACAAAATCGAGAATTGGTCAAATGTTAGTAAAACTGCTAAACCTAAAATATCGTCCTGAGATGCCCCCCCCCCCCCCCCCCCCCCTAAAAAAGGAAAAGTCATTTTCATGTCATTGCATTGTTTAGACCATAAGATTTTTTTTAATTTTTTTATTTTTAACATTTCTTTTTTGAAAAACTCTATTTTATTCATATTTGATTATATGTCCTCTGTAGAGGACACAATGACTAAAATTAAATGGCATGAATAGACATCAAAACGGCAAAATCAATGGGAGTTTTTTTAAATCACCAAATACATTTTTAGGTTTCAGGATTTTTTTTATACTAAACTTTGTTTATGGATGATTCTCAACTATGTTTTAAAATGTATAACAAAATTATTTTATATACCATTTTGTTTTATGCAATATGTGTGTAAATAATTCCATAAACTGGTTTCCCATTAAACACAGTGTATATACACTGTATCTAATTTGCTTATTAATGTGTTGCTGTTGGGACAGAATGTTGAAAAATAATTTTCATAATGGGAGTAATACATGGACAGATTTCCATAATAATATATCATATTTCATAAGAAAATGTATATAGAAAATGTTTTCCTATTCAATTGTTGTCTCCCAAAATACATAATAAACATGCTTTTAGTCCTGTGTCCTCTACATTGAACATGTATGAAATGATGTCCTGTTTCATAACAGGAAGTTATATTTGAATTTGAAAACCCATACAATTTTCCTGAGGTGTTGCTTTATGACAAACAATCTGAGAATTATTCAGATTTAAATGACAATTACAAAATATAATCATATATCCATAAGGATGTACAATTTTTCACTAAATTAAATATAGCCATCTTTAAAGGCATAGGAGAGGGTTTAAAAACCCTTTAGTATCTCTATAAAGCCCTGAGTGTGCTCTGTGCAGGACATCCAGACTTATAACTGTGACGTGAGGTCTCAGAGAAACACACTAAAATAGAATGTCCACTACAGAGGCAAAAACTCCATCGCTGGGTCTCAGGAGGAGAAATAAAATAGCCTAATTTGATCCTACAGTGTTGCTGCACATGCTTTTAGATCATTACAAACAATAATGCAAAATTATTATATTAGAATAGAAGATATGCCGTTTCTCGTATCACATCAATTATCAATAATTAAGTATGTGGTTTTGAAGAAGATAATTTTTTTCTTTCTTTGTTTTGACCGTCTCATTTGGACTTGACTTAGACTCGGACCTCTTTGGACTTGACTTGGACTCGGACCTCTTTGGACTTGGACTTGTCTTGGACTCGACAAAGGTGGACTTGACTACAGCCCTAGTACAAATATGTAGTTGTTGTTAAGTTGTACAGACACCAAAATTATATTCCCTATTTAATGAGGCATGTTTTAAACTAAAGTAATCAATGAGACACATTCAAGCTTGTAGTTTTCCAACTTTCACCTCTGCTTAAATCTAGGTTGTTCACCTTCATTAAAAGCTTTAATAATACATGAGCCATGAACTGATTTGTCAAATGTGTTAAATGATAGATGATGTTTTACACACTCCTGCTCCTAATTTTAGAATGACTACTTTCACACACAAATTTCAGTAGCTTTTAATCAGAATCAAATTAATTTGTCAAGTGTGCGCAAACACACAATAAATGTGTTGTGGTTTTTAAAAAGCTCTTGGTACATACATTTCTGACATGAGAACAGAAACATTTAAATAAGACTTAACAATACATAATAATAATAATGTGCATGATTCTGGAACAGAAGATTTATGTACAGATTTGTGCATTATTTACTCTAGATACAGGTGCATCTCAATAAATTAGAATGTCGTGGAAAAGTTCATTTATTTCCCTCATTCAACTCATTGTGAAACTAGTGTATTAAATCAATTCAATGCACACAGACTGAAGTAGTTTAAGGGTGAATCCCATTTATGTCTTACTCCTTCCACTACCCCTTCCTCTTACCCCTAGCCCTTGTCCCTCGAAACCGAGTGGTAAGCGCTAGGGTTGAAAACATCCCCCTATGAAATGAGACACCACTTGGTTACTGTTACGTCATCATATATCATCGCTAGCAGGCTGCTACTTCACCAAAGGAGACAAGTGTTGATCACAAACTTCCAAGATGCCGTCTGCAAGTGTATGTCGATTGCGTGAAAAAGAGTCAGAGAAATGCGGGACTGTTGTGCAAATCAGCAATGTAACGTTAGCGTAGATAACTAGCATTTTTAAAATGTTTCAATTAAGAACATGGATGCAAATATATATGTAAGTTACAGGACTGTGTAGAGCACAAAACAAGACAGTTGTAATTTTTTTTATTACTTTAAGCCGAAAATGCCACTCTCTAGATGATCTGGCCGCCATTGTTTCTGGTTGTGCAGTGTGTTCTGGGTACCCCTTGGTTTCAAGTAAGCTCGTGAAAATGCTTGGTTTTAAGTGGTATCTACCCATTCCCCTTAGCCATAACCCTCGATCAAAATGAGAATTGGGACAGCCCTTACGCTCACGTGAACGCGCAAAACTAAGGGGAACGGGTAAGACAGAGAATTGGGATTCACTCTGAATGAAATGAAATCAAATGAAATCAGCATCTTTAAAAAGCTGGTCAGCAGAAGGAAGCATGAAGTGCTTCAAAATGTATTGGTAAACGGGTGCAGTGACGTTGGTTTTCAAAAAACACAATGGACCAACACCAGCAGACAACATTGCAACCCAAATAATCACAGACTGTGGAAACTAAACACTGGACTTCAAGCAACTTGGTCTATCCCCCAGACTCTAGGACCTTGGTTTCCAAATGAAATACAAAACTTGCTCTCATCTGAAAAGAGGACTTTGGACCACTGGGCAACGGTCCAGTTCTTCTTCTCCTTAGCACAGGTAAAATGCCTCTGATGACAACTGTAGCCAAATTCCTCGACGCGTCTGTGTGTGGTGCTCTTGATAACTTGACCCCAGCCTCAGTCCATTCCTTGTGAAGTTCACCCAAATCCTTGATTCGATTTTGCATGACTATCCTCAAACGGCTGCGGTTTTCTCGTTGGTTGTGCATCTTTTTCTTCCACACTTTTTCCTTCAACTCAACTTTCTGTTAACATGCTTGGATACAGCACTCTATGAACAGCCAGCTTCTTTGGTAATGAATGTTTGTGGCTTACCCTCCTTGTGAAGGGTGTCAATGATTGTCTTCTGGACAACTGTCAGATCAGCAGTCTTCCCCATGATTGTGTAGCCTAGTGAACTAAACTGAGAGACCATTTTGAAGGCTCAGGAAACCTTTGCAGGTGTTTTGAGTTGATTAGCTGATTAGCGTGTCAACATATTCTAATTTGTTGAGATAGTGAATTGGTGGGTTTTTGTTAAATGTGAGCCAAAGTCATCACAATTAAAAGAACCAAAGACTTAAACTACTTCAGTCTGTGTGCATTGAATTTATTTAATACACGAGTTTCACAATTTGAGTTGAATTACTGAAATAAATGAACTTTCCCACAACATTTAAATTTATTGAGATGCACCTGAATACAGATGTATAGAAAATATGCAAATGTATTTACATTTTTATATCTAGATGTTCTAGTGCACAAAGATCTGTAGCGTTTGCCTGAAGGGAGAAGTGCAAACAGATTGTGTCCGGGGTGAGAGGGGTCTGTGATGATGTTACCTGCCCGTTTCTTCACTCTGGAGCAGTACAAGTCCTGAAGGCTAGGCAGGTAGACACCAATGATCCTTTCTGCTGTCCTAACAGTCCACTGCACTCTTCTTATATCTGATTTGCTGGCTGACCCAAACCAGACAGTTATAGAAGAGCACAGAACTGACTCAATAAAAGCTGAGTAAAACTGTGTCGAATGCGCCTGTGGCTCTATGTCTATGTGAATGTCCCATTTCGGGTCCTGGGATATGGTGGTGCCCAGGAATCTGAATGACTCCACTGCAGTAACAGTGTTATTCATGATGGTGAGTGAGGGGAGTGCAGGGGAGTTTCTCCTGAAGTCCACGATCATCTCCACAGTTTTGAGCGTGTTGAGCTCCAGGTTGTTGTAACTGCACCACACAGCCAGCTCCTTAACCTCCTGTCTGTAAGCAGACTCGTCACCGTCCTGGATGAGGGTCTTTAGATGTGCAGTCATTTGTGTAGAGAAAGAGAAGAGCAGTGGGGAGAGAAAGCAGCCCTGAAGGGCGCCTGTGCTGATGGTGCGGGTGCTGGATGAGAGTTTTCCCAGCCTCACTAGCTGCTGTCTGTCTGTCAGGAAGCTGGTGATCCACTGACAGATGGAGGTGGGGATGGAGAGCTGTGTCAGTTTATTCTGAAGGGTGTCTGGGATGATCGTGATGAAATCAGAGCTGAATTCCACAAACAGGATCTTCACATAAGTCCCTGGTTTTTCCAGATGTTGGAGGATGTAGTGCAATCAAATGTTGACTGCATTATCCACAAACCTGTTTTTCTGCCTCTTCTTCTAATAAATTAATATGTGTGTTATTCCTTAATGATTTTGTGTCAATTCCAAATGTTACGGTTTATTGAAATTATTTTGTCTCTGATATTGCCTGGATTAAATTTTGGTTGATTCCAAATAGATACGTAATTACTAATACGATTTCTTTCGAATTATCAATCATATATATCTTGTTAATACTTTCTTTACAAAATATAAAAAATATATTGATACAAACTGCTCTTTTTGCGAACAGCACACAGAGTCTATAGTGCATTTATTTTGGCACTGCCATTATCCTAAATTGTTGTGGAAAAACCTATCCTTATTTGTTATTGAGAATATTGATGAATATTTGTATTTACTTTGGAAAAAAGTTTTTTGTTAATTAAAAAAGTCAATCTACAGAAAAATGTATTCTTCTTAATCTCCTTATTTTGTTAACAAATATTTATATACATGTAAATGTTTCATGTCAAAAGCCACTGTTTTATGTGTTGCTTGCTGAAATACAGCTGTCACAAATCCGGACTACAGTTCACCCCGGACTACAGTTCCCATCACCCATTGCACTGATGACACACAGCTGAATGCACTGATTACATACACAGCTGATTGTAATTAGACATGTTACATAAACCATGGACTTCCTCCTCACTACTGAGTGTTGTTTAGCATCTGTCTCTGTGATAGCTATTTTATGGAGCCTGTCTTGAGTTTTCTTTGTCTAGTCATAGTCTTGCCTGTGTTTTGGATACACCGTGTGCCTTGTTTTGGGTACAGTTTGCCCAAGCCCATACTATTGCTTGTGTTTACGGATTACCTATTTTGTCAAGCCCTCTGGATATTATTAGCCGTCGATTGACCACGCCCGCTTTGAATATTTATCTTGCTTTGCCCTCAACATACCTGTTTGCCACTGTCAGAACATTGCTTGTATTATGACCATGTCTCGAATAAAGCTCTGCAGATAGATTTGCATGCTTCCTCTGTTCCTTCCATAACAACAGCACTACTTTGAGACTATTTCTAATTATTGTATTAAGAAGGCTTTAAAAACTTGAAATTTGTAAGCTGTTTAATATTTTCCTTTGAATGCAATGTTTTTTTTATGCAATGCAAATTGTATACGCCTGTCTAGTAATTCATTTTAATAACTTTTTTAATTTAGTTTTATTTGTATTATTTTGTATTTATGTACTGTATGTGCTTTTTATTATTTGACAATGTTCATAATAAAATAAACAAAGTGTTCCTGTGGCTCAGTGGTAGAGCATTGCGTTAGTAGCGCAAAGGTTGTGGGTTTGATTCCCAGGGAACACACATACTGACAAAAAAAATGTATAGCCTGAATGCACTGTAAGTCGCTTTGGATAAAAGCGTCTGCTAAATGAATAAATGTAAATGTAAACAATCAAACTGCAGGGGATCCAGCAAGGGTCCAGTAAAGTCCTTCAGGTGGGCCAAAATGAGCCTCTCAAATCATTTAATCACCACAGATGTTAAAGTACCAGGTCTGTAGTCATTAAGATCGGCCAACAGTTCTAGCGCAGCGCTCATACGTGCGACGAGTGGAATGTACTCATTCACCAGAATAAATGAGGAAAACTCCCACTGCGAATAAAAAAGGCTTACAGTTAATAAAGAGAGCTTCCAATTTGGGCATCACATCTTCTTTAAAATTGTCACATCTGTGGGTGAGGAGTTGTAATTCGTCTGATTTATTTGCAAGGGAGCGGAGATTCGCCAGATGAATACTCGGCAGCAGAGTCCTTAAACCGCGCTGCCTGAATTTCACAAGCGCACCAGCGAGTTTCACTTGCTTGCGTCGCCTGGAGCGCTTGCATAGTCAAGTCAAGTCAAGTCACCTTTATTTATATAGCGCCTTTACTATTTACTACTTTAGTAATTACTATTAAACTGTGAGGGAATATTTAGATCGGGTGACATCTGTTTATTTGTTAATCTAGCCACTGTGCTAAATAAAAACCTTGGATTGTTTTGGTGATTATCTATGAGTTTGCGGATATACTCGGTTCTTGCAGTTTTTAGAGCCTGTCTATAGCTGGACATAATGTTTTTCCACGCAATTCTAAAGACTTCCAAGTTACTTTTTCTCCATTTGCGCTCAAGAATACGAGTTTCTTTCTTGAGAGAATGGGTATAACTGTTGTACCATGGCGCAGCACGTTTTTCTCTAACCTTTTTTTAATTTGATGGGTGCAACAGTTTCTAACGTATTGGAGAAAATAGTTCCCATGTTGCTAGTAATTGTGTCTAGTTCATCTGTATTTATGGGTACACAGAGCAGTTGAGATAAATCAGGCAGGTTATTTGTGAATCTGTCTTTAGTGGCTGGAATAATAATTCTGCCTGGGCGATAACGCGGAGCCATATAGTTAATATCAGTAATATGCAGCATGCACGATACAAGGAAATGGTCAGTAACATCATCACTTTGAGGTATGATATCTATATCAGTTAGATCAATTCCATGCGATATTATTAAATCTAGCATATGATTAAAATAGGAACGAAGCTCCTCAGACTTGAATGTCCAGTAAAACATCTGAATGTTCAAACGTTGGCAAAAGTTTATCTGGTGTGCTATTTCTTATGTCCAAGAGTTTGTTTCTAGAGAAGCTGATCAGAAAAATGTTGCTTGAGACAGGACAAACAAACAAAAACAGTAAAAGTTCCAAGGAATAACAAACCGAAGCAACATGTGTGGTGCCATCTTGTTTGCATCTTGTTTAAGATTGGCCTAATACCATTTAAGATATATCTTTAATGTCTCTGTTTAATTTTTACTGAATGCACTACAGCTACAAGTTTAACCTCAGATTAACTTATTTAAAGATTAAAAGACGTTATTCTATGTTTGTGTGACACATTGCTGTCCATGCATGTGGTACAGTGTGCGTGATTATGCTGTGTACAAGTGAAATACATTGAAATGCATGTTAAGGTGTTCTGAAAAAGCCAACATTAATGTTTTAATAGTTTTTGAATGTATTTCTCAAAAGCAACGTTACAGCCCTTATGTGGAACTTAGAATAGGCTACACGTAATTATTTTTTTATGCTCTAACTCCACCCTTAACCCTCTAAGCGCCAAAGTCGCAAAATTGCGACAAGGCGTCATACTTCGGCTGTAGTTCTTAATATTGTGTAATATCGCATTTGTATTCCCTACCACTAGATGCCAGACAAGTGGTACATCGATTCATGACCAAAAGTGTTCATTGAAAATAGCAGAGCAAGTGAGTGACCGTGTAATTGATGCGGAAGCAGTTCAGTTCATAGCGTGTGAGTAAATTGTGGGATTTGTGAGAGAAAATCGCCAAATGACTAATAAAAAGTTGTACTGTGAGGATTTGTTGCAAAAAAATTTATTAGACGTGGTCTTATGGCGCTTTTCCACTGCATGATACGGCACGGTACGGTTCACTTTTGGGGGGTTTTCCACTGGGTACTGTACCTGGTACCTGATACTTTTTTAGTACCACTTCGGTCGAGGTTCCATGCGAGCCGTACCGTTACCAAAACGTGACGTGTAAACTCTGCTGATCACTGATTGGCCTGAGAAAATCGTCATTACTGCGTCACTGAACTTGCGACACGAGACCCTCCTCTACAGTCCTACCCGCTAGATTTAAATCAGCACCGCCAGCGAAGGATCGGACGCAACTTCTGTTTAAACAAACGCACATTTTTGCATCAACCACAAAATAGCAGTGTCGTTGTCTGTTGAGGAAGTACAGACGTTCCTCTCGTTGATAGCCGAGGAGCGGATCCAGTGAGAGCTTGATGGCACGTTTGAAAAGTTTATTGATAATTCACTTTACAGAACACGCTGCATGAATAGTTAACTAATCAAGTAACGCAGCACACCTGCACGAACATCCCTGTCCTCCTCCTCTACAGCCCGTGTCACTGTCACCACAGTCTCTGCTGCTGGGGGTAAATCACAAGCATTCTCATAGACCTCTCCATTGCTGTTAAACACATCCCTGCTCTCCTCCTCTACAGCCCGTGTCACTGTCACCACAGTCTCTGCTGCTGGGGGTAAATCACAAGCATTCTCATAGACCTCTCCATTGCTGTTAAAAACATCCACATGCCGAGAATGAAGAACACTATTCCGTCTCCTTTCTTTGTTGTGAGTTTGTTTGTGGCACGTTTACGATGATGTCACGGCAGTAGAGGCGGCACAATTATAACGACGCGTGAATAATCTCGCCCACTCTATAGCGGTACAAAACTGCGGTGGAAATGCAAACCGACCCGAACTGAGCCGTACTGTACCGTACCGAGCCGAACCGTACCGTACCATGCAGTGGAAAAGCGCTATTAGTGTCCATAGGAGAGGCTCTGTGTTGCAGATGATCGCCCCAGATTGAGTCTTTTTTTCTGATCGTGTGCGCTCAAAGTGCTGCTGGCAGACAGTACAGGTGCAGTCAGTGTTGGGTAACGTTAGGTCTGTGCGCTGTGCCATGCAATAAGAGGTACTTATTGCTCTCATACTCTCACAAACAATAAACGGTCACCTAGATACCTGATTGGGCAAATAAGCTGGTCAACTGATCAGAAAATAGGCACATGTATTTTACTATGGCACAGTAATATAGTAATAATTTACTACTTTCTCCTGTTTTACTGTTATTTCCTCTTTTCCTGATCATTTGTAATGATGATAAAAAGACACAAAAAACATGCAAATAAGTTCAAACAACCATTAAATATCTATTATTTCCTGAATATTACTGAAGAACTGATCAAAAAGTAGGCTACTGTTCACATGCGTTTTACTACTTTATAGTTTATAGTAATTTAGTAATAATTTTTTACTTTCTCCTGTTTTATTGTTGGTTTCCTCTTTTCAGACCATTTGTAATGAGGATAAAAAAGAATAAATAAAAAAACATGCAAATAAGTTCAAACATCAATTCAATATCAACTATTTCCTGAATATTATCAAATTCAAGAGAGTTGATGACCTCATAATATGCTAATTAGATGAGTATATTTTAACCCCACATAAACCTTTGGTCATGTTCAACATTTTTCTAATTTACAGTAGATCTCTATCTTTAACCCCTTTCAAGCCACAAGCTTTTGAAATCTTGATGTCAAAATCTAGCATTTTTACAAAAAAACCTGGCGCCTAAAGGGTTAAGTTTCAATTTTAAATCAGTGCACAGACTGACCCAAAATGCATATTGAGTGAACACATTGTGTCCACTATCTAAAAGCTGTTAAAAAACAGGCAGAATGTGAAACCAACTTTAACCAAGTGTGTCAGCGTTTATTAATTTTGTTTGCAGATTGGTCAGTCTGTGAAATTTAAGATAGATTAAGTGCCACTCACCGTCCAAAAACACCAGGAACACCGAGAGTAAAAGAGTGATCTTCATTTCGCTGCAGAGTTCTGTGAAACCTGCTTTAACATGATCTGCTCAGTTGCTGAATGTTCCTCGTTCCTGAGCAAAACAATAGAGTCGTTCACACCCGTCACGTCAGCAGTCATCTACGGATATAGGCTATTTCTTTATTCGCGTTCCGCCCCATCTTGCGCACAGCCGTGTCCGCTCACCTTTAACATATCCACCTTTTCCCAACGAGTCTTCTCTTCTGCGGTTTAGATTGTGGGATGCACTTTCGGTTTTGGGGAAGTTTAACTCAAAAGGACTGAAAGTTGCACTACAAATAATCTTTATCCGTCAGTTTGACTGAATGGGCTAAAATGTGTCCTTAGCTGTTTGAGGAGAATAGCGTCAATCGAATCCCTCAATAAACCACAAAACGAAAGTGAGCGGCAGCATTTCCTGACCGTCGACTGCCGAATAACATAAACAAAACACCCTGCGCTGTCGTGACTCGAGACCGGTGAGTTATCCAAATTATCACCGCGCCCGTATGGCATGCGCAGAATGAATGTCAGCGTCCTATAGTGATGTAACGAAACTCAAATACCGCGGAATCCTGGGACATAATATTATTTTTTTAAACGACTTCTGTGTTCATAATTGTATATCGACCGTATTTGTTAAGAAATATATCTATGTAAGATTCCGTTTAGGCACTATTCCAAATAAGGCCAGTTGGTGTCACCAACTCAATTAAACATGCTTTTTATAACATATATACATGTTTTTGTTTTTGTTGTTGTTGCAATGTAAATGTTATTTAAAAATAAAAAATAAATATAGATTTCAATTTAAAAAAAATTCCAAGAACATTTTTAAAGATATAGAATTTGTAAAACTGGGATTTGTAGAAGTCATTGTTAACTAGTTGCTGATTAGCTTTGCATATTGCAAGATTATTGGCTGTTTATTGGTACTAATAAAGCACATGTGTGTGATCCAATTCTGCATCCCTTAATGTTATCAAATAAATAAGCTTAAACGCTACAACAACTATCTTACTAACTATTAATAAGCATAAAAAGTCAAATTTAATCCTGATTATGTGTTCCATACTGAAGTGTTTCTGTTTTTAATAAAACAAGTTAAACAAATAACTTTTTTTTTCAAAGTTATATAAGCATTTTTTAGCGTGAGATGATGAATGTTGATTTAAAATATTGGCATGTTGAAATCAATCAATGTATAAATATGTACAACAATAATAAATCGTGCAAAAAAATGTGACAAGATGTATAGTCATTACCGACAGTATGAACTATGAAGTAACATGTTTCTAAACAGTACCAAAAAAGGGTTCTTCAGCTTCATTTTTTTGTGTTAAATAGAAACCTTTTTATAGGGTTCCATAAAGAACCATGCTAAATAAGACCTTAATAATCTTATAACCTTATAACTTTTTTAATAATAGTTCATTTTCATTAATATTAGTATATTAATATATTTATATAATTCCTAATAGTAATATTAATAATATTTGTATGTATTATTGATATATTTGCCTGGACTTATAGTATCTTGCAGCTCTATTAGGGATTTACATAAAAACAACATCATGTTGTGTAAGTCCATCAATATGTGTTTTTGTGTGTATGATTGAGTGGCAGTTTCTCTCTGCAGATGACGAGGTCGTAGGATGTGACAGCAAATGAAATGCACAACTAAGTTTATAGTTACAATGTTTCTCCTTCCATTTACATTTAGATATATTTTTTAAGATGAAAAAATGCAGTTTTACAAATGCTAGAAACATGATATTCGAAGGAAAGATTGCTATCAAAAAGTACGCCTAGGTTCCTAGCTGATGACGAAGAATTTACAGAGCAGCCATCAGGTATTAGACAGTGATCTAGGTTATTACATGCAAAAGTTTTTGGTCCAATAATTAATACCTCTGTTTTTTTTCATAATTTAGCAGTAAGAAATTACTAATTAAAAACTAGATGACATCAACCATACATTCCGTTAGTGTTGCAATTTGGTGTGGTTCATTGGGTTGCAAATAAATATAGAGCGGATAATCATTAGCATAACATTGAAAGTAACACCATGTTTCCTAATGATATCTCCTAACATGTAACATGTAAGGCGTGAAAAGTAAGGGGCCTAGTACTGAGCCTTGAGGTACTCCATACTGCACTTGTGATCGATATGATACCTCTTCATTCACTGCTATGAATTGATTGCAGTCAGATAAGTACAATTTGAACCATTTCAGTGCACTTCCTCTAATGCCATCATCATTTTCTTGTCTGTTTAAAAGAATAATAGTATGGTGTCGCAATATAAACGAGATGGACAAGTCGAAATGTATAATCTGTTGCACCTTCACATATTACTATGTATAAATGTGTACATAATGTAGATGTGCCCATACGGTGTATAATGTGTAGTTGATAACTAAGTATGTCTTTATAGTACACTATGTGTACTGAGTATATGTATGTGTATTTGACACATTGTCTTCTGTACAGTCTGTAAATATGTACTGTCTATATGTAAATTGTTGTGTTTTGTTTTGTTGCACTGTCTGGAGCACGCTCATAAGAATTTCACTCACCAAGGCACTTGTGTTGTGGTGATGTGACAATAAAAGTGATTTGATTTGATTTGAGTGCAAGGCAATTGGAGTTTATTTTATTGCGATAGGCAGAATTAGCCAGAACATAAAAAGTCACTGGAAGCTCACTAAACTGAAGTCAACACTTAATTCAGTATCTACTCCAGAAAAGGAAAAAAAACGAAACTTAATAGTCCAAGCAGGTAAATCCAGCAGGCAAACCAGCAGGTCAGTAAAACAAGTAAGTGCAGCACATAAAGATCTGGGCCCGTATTCATGAAAAATCTTAGTGCTAAGAGTTGCTCCTAGTAACACAATTCTAAGAAAATTCTTAGAAATGGGGGTGTTTCCTCTTAAATTTAAAGAAAAGATCCTAGTAAAGAAAAAAGTAATTCAGAAAGCATCTTAAACCTTAAAAGAGGTCTTAAGGTCCGAAATTGTTAGGAGTACGGACGAGGACTTTTAAGAGGCTTAAGAGTTTCTTTAGCAGCGGAGAACATGGATGAAACATGAAGAGGGAGAAGAAATGTGTTGCACACAATGCATGACAGTGAGTTAATAAGATGCTACACATTAGATCATGCAGGATCATGTTTGTGACAGATCTTATTAAAGACATGTTAACATCCCTGACACTGCGCAGAAATGCCATAGCACCAGAAATGGACGTAATCACTACATTAACTACATTGACATATTTGGCAACTGGAAAAATGCAACTATGCAGCAGCGATGATTTGGGTCTGTTACAGCACTTTCAGAACCTTATTTTGTCGCTGTTCATTTCCTATAAAATACGTTAAGTATAACAGCATGGTAAATAAAAAATAAAGAATATAATGTGTGTGTGTGTGTGTGCGCGAGAGAGAGAGAGCGAGTACGGTAAAACAGGAAATATTACGCCAGTAATTTCAAAGTGAAGGCTTATAATAAACCCTACTCTTAAAAGCACTCTTACTTCCTTCTTGGACAACCAACCAATCACAGTCTTCAAAAGACTGTGTCATTCCTAGCAACGGGGTCAGCCCCGCCTCCTCACTAAGATAAGAGTTTTTGTGTTTTCCTTGCTCAGAGTTGCTCTCAGATTGGTTCTGAATCACTTTTAAGCTAAGACTCCTAGCTAGAAATTTTTAAGCTAAATTAGGAGCTCTCTGAGAGGATTCTTAGAATCTTTATGAATACGGGCCCTGGATTCAGACGGTAAGTAAGGAGCCACAGAGGAGCTTGCAACCTTCTAAGCAGTGCATGTACGTGATTGCAGGTGGTGCTAATTAGAAGTCAGGTGATTCTGATCTACGTGGTTGGTGATTCTATGACATATAAATTATATATATGTATTACCTACTTAATGAATGGAGAAGAGGAGAGAAGTATCCTCAGCTTATCAGAGCTACTCACACTTAAATGTGATCCAAAAATATGAAAGAACATGTTTGTTTGGAAACCATTTACAATTTTATAGATAAACCTGTTCCCCTCCGGGAACATCGAGCTGCGTCGAAACGCTAGGGGAACGCCATCAGCGTTGTCCAGCTCTGAATCATATGTGTAATCAGTCAAAATTGACGGCCAGACGTCAGGTGCGGTGACGTCATGACCAGGATGCTTAAAAGCACGTGATGTGCAGCCGGCGCCAGCTTTTTGTCATTCAGCAAAGCTCTCTGTGTGTGTCAGTCGATTGTGTTCTGTGAGTCTGTTACTATCAAGATAGGAAATAAGAAAGTTTATTCTTAAAAAGATAGGCAAAGAAAGACTAGAAGCAGACATATCAAAGGCCAATGAGGGCGAAAGTAGATCACGTTACAGACTGTGTGTTCCTCTCTGACTGGAGGCGAAAACTCTCTTTGAGGAGGGAGTTTTTCACCTGCGTCCTCGCAGCACCTGCCACGCTGCCGCTGAGGCGGAGCAGTGGCTGTGCTCGCAGATGGATTAGATGGAAAGATTAAGACGGGTGATCCCCTATCTTCCTTTCCCATCAGATCATGGTCCGCTGCAATGCATTGTGCTCCCGCCGGGCACGCTCCGAGGAGTGTGTCCGCGCCTATGATCTCCCAGTCCCGCTGCTGCTGAGGCACCGCGGTGAGTGAGATCACGGGGATCGCACATAGATCTGGCGGACGGGTTGGAGACGGGTTCGCCCTATTTCCACCTGTATTCCCCAGGTCTAGCGCTCTCTCGGGATACACACAGTTTTTGCGATGATCTGGCTGGAGGCGAAAACTCTCTTTGAGGAGGGAGTTTTCACCTACGCTCCTCGCAGCACCTGCCACGCTGCCGCTGAGGCGGAGCAGTGGCTGTGCTCGCAGATGGATTAGATGGGAAGATTAAGACGGGTGATCCCCTATCTTCATTTCCCATCAGATCCAGCGTCCGCTGCAATGCATTGTGCTCCCGCCGGGCACGCTCCGAGGAGTGTGTCCGCGCCTATGATCTCGCGGTCCCGCTGCTGCTGAGGCACCGCGGCGAGTGAGATCACGGGGCGCACATAGATCTGGCGGACGGGTTGGAGACGGGTTCGCCCTATTTCCACCTGTATTCCCCAGGTCTAGCGCTCTCCCGGGGCGGAAGCCTAAGCTGTAGTTCTTCCCCCTTGAGTGAGAGTGCGCTAATCTGCAGCAGTTTCTCTCCAAGAAGATTTATTTGTTTTGTTCCGAGCGGCTCGCGCGTTGCCTCCTCGGTTCATTTATGCACTTTCAGACCGTGTTTACTTGTCTGGGTGTTTGACTGCATTTAATTTTGAATAATTAACTATGCATTTTATCCGACTATGAAAGTTAGATATATATTTATACATATATATATATATATATATATATATATTGTAGAGTAATATATACAATTATATATTGTATATGACCTACAAGAGCCTCTTGGGATACTTCTCAAGTGAGAGCACAATGTTTACCTCTCTTCCTCCAAGGAGGTTGAGGTGGTCAGCTTGGGCTGCTGGGCGGAGCAGCCCCAATTGTGTTCCAGCTCCTTATTCGGGGAATGTCACTTCTCGTACTCGCCAGAATCGGAGTCAGAGTGACGCGCCCGGGCCGAAGACGGATCTGCGGATCGATAGTCTTCGGCCAGAACGCCCTGATGCCATGGTCCAGGGCCTTGAGGGCCGGCCCCTCTGGGGAAGAGCGGTGTACACCGCATTACACGGTGCCCGTCTCTCCTCAGTGCCCTCAGGAGATCAGTCTGCTAACCCTGCCAGTGTTCTGGGGCACAGCGGTCTCCAGCGAGCGCTTCTCTCAGTCTCTTCCGCCCATAAATGTAGCGGAGCTGGGAGGCTCGCCACCCCTTCGGGGGTCTCTAGAGCAGCTAGATCGGCCGTCCCCTGCCGGTCCTCCGTTCCAGGGCACCGAGCTAGCCGCTCTAAGTACACGGGTCTGAGGACCGTCGTTTCCTTAGGAGACTTCTAAGGCAGTCCTGATGCTACATTCCAGGACTTATGAGGGCAGGCCCCTCTGGGGAAGAGCGGTTTACACCGCATTACACGGTGCCCGTCTCTCCTCAGTGCCCTCAGGAGATCAGTCTGCTTACCCTGCCAGTGTTCCAGGGCGCAGCGGTCTCCAGCGAGCGTTTTTCTCAGTCTTCCGCCCAGAAATGTAGCGGAGCTGGGAGGCTCGCCACCCCTTCGGGGGTCTCTAGAGCAGCTAGATCGGCCGTCCCCTGCCGGTCCTCCGTTCCAGGGCACCGAGCTAGCCGCTCTAAGTACACCAGAGGCCAGTCTCAAGAGACTGGTTCCCTTAGTAAGTCATCTGGCGGTGTGGGAGCCCTTGCCAAGCGTGTCTTATTGGGTCCTGCCTGAGCAGACTCTGGTTCCTTAGTCTTCCTAGAGATGATGCGGGTCTGAGGACCGTCGTTTCCAATAGGAGACTTCTAAGGCAGTCCTGATGCTACATCCCAGGACTTATGAGGGCAGGCCCCTCTGGGGAAGAGCGGTTTACACCGCATTACACGGTGCCCGTCTCTCCTCAGTGCCCTCAGGAGATCAGTCTGCTAACCCTGCCAGTGTTCCAGGGCGCAGCGGTTTCCAGCGAGCGCTTCTCTCAGTCTCTTCCGCCCAGAAATGTAGCGGAGTTGGGAGGCTCGCCACCCCTTCGGGGGTCCCTAGAGCAGCTAGATCGGCCGTCCCCTGCCGGTCCTCCGCTCCAGGGCACCGAGCTAGCCGCTCTAAGTACACCAGAGACCAGTCTCGAGAGACTGGTTCCCTTAGTAGACTATTCGGCAGCGTGGAACTGCTGCCAAATGTGTCTCGATGGGTCACGCACACTGTAGACAAGGCTATGTGGCGCTCTGCCGCAGCCTTTCTACGGGCGAGCAGGCTCTGGTAATGGAACAAGAAGTGAGCACTCTCCTGAGGGAGGAGACCATCGAGGCGGTCCCTGCTCTAGACATAGAGTCCAGGGCCCGTATTCATAAAGATTCTAAGAAACCTCTCAGAGAGCTCCTAATTTAGCTTAAAATTTTCTAGCTAGGAGTCTTAGCTTAAAAGTGATTCAGAACCAATCTGAGAGCAACTCTGAGCGAGGAAAAGACAAAAACTTTTATCTTCGTGAGGAGGCGGGGCTGACCCCGTTGCTAGGAATGACACAATCTTTTGAAGACTGTGATTGGTTGGTTGTCCAAGAAGGAAGTAAGAGCGCTTTTAAGAGTAGGGTTTATTATAAGCCTTCACTTTGAAATTACAAGCGTATTTTTTCCTGTTTTACCGTACTCTCTCTCTCTCTCTCTCTCTCTCGCTCTCTCGCGCGCACACACACATTATATTCTTTATTTTTTATTTACCATGCTGTCATACTTAACGTATTTTATAAAAAATGAACAGCGACACAATACGGTTCTGAAAGTGCTGTAACAGACCCAAATCATCGCTTCTGCATAGTTGCATTTTTCAAGTTGCCAAATATGTTAATGTAGTTAATGTAGTGATTACGTCCATTTCTGGTGCTATGGCATTTCTGCGCAGTGTCAGGGGTGTTAGCTTGTCTCTAATCAGATCGGTCACAGGGATACATGTCTTTAATAAGATCTGTCACAAACATGATCCCTGCATGATCTAATGTGCAGCGTCTTATTAACTCACTGTCATGCATTATGTGCAACACATTTCTTCTCTCTCTTCATGTTTCATCCATGTTCTCCGCTGCTAAAGAAACTCTTAAGCCTCTTAAAAGTCCTCGTCCGTACTCCTAACAATTTCGGACCCTAAGACCTCTTTTAAGGGTTAAGATGCTTTCTGAATTACTTTTTTCTTTACTAGGATCGTTTCTTTAATTTTAAGAGGAAACACCCACATTTCTAAGAATTTTCTTAGAATTTTGTTACTAGGAGCAACTCTTAGCACTAAGATTTTTCATGAATACGGGCCCTGGTTCTACAGCCGTACTTCTTGTTCCGGGGAAAGGGGTTGCGTCCGTCTTAGATCTAAGCTAACTGAACCGCTCAGTCACACGGCTGAAGTTCAGAAAGCTCTCTTCAAGCATGTGTCTCTCACCAGATCCGAGGACTGGTGGTCACGAGCGATCTAAAGATGCATACTCCTTCCCCATCACAGGAAGTTCCTGAAATGTGCTTTGGGGGCAAAGCGTATTAATATCGGGTTCTTCCCTTCGTAAAGGAGCAGCCATCCTGTCGAGGCAGACATCCAGCTCCGCTAAGGGGCTGGATGCTATGGTACAATCGTGGCTGAGGCTTCGTCTGTACGCCTCCCCCGATCGCTCAGCTCCTGGGAGTTCTAGAGAGAGTGCGCATGTACGGGGTCCTTCTATTGAAAAACCCTGTTCTGGCCGGGCCGAGTATAGTCTCTGACCCGATTTCTCTCCTCGACGGCTCTCCATGGGGGATTCCCGTCAGGAGGGATCTCCTCTCACTGGCAGCGGGCATGATCTTTCACCCCCGCTCGGAGTTGTGGAAACTATGGGTGTGGCTCCTGAGGGGGCACAACTCATAGCCTCTGGTCTCTCAACTGAGGTTGCTGAGACCATCCTCCAATCTAGAGCTCCCTCAATAAGGAAACTGTACGCCCTGAAGTTGAGACTCCGGGTGCGGAGACCGCCAGCTTGATCCAGTTAACTGCCTGCTGAGACAGTGCTGGAGCTCTCGCAGGCCCGTTTCTCCGCAGAGTTAGCCCACTCCACCCTGAAGGTCTACGTGGCGGCTATAGCACCTACCACGCCCCTCTTGGTGGCCTTTCAATAGGCAAACTCTCTTTTATACGTTTCCTCCGGTGGAGGCCAGGGTGCTTATGCTAAGTAGTGGATCTGGATGCTCTCCTATGACCTCGAGTCCTCTGATCTCCCCTCGCCTTTGGGAATCAAGGCTCACTCTACTTAAGGTATGGCGGCCTCCAAGGCCTTCTGGCAGGTATACCTGTGCAGGACATCTGTGACGCTGGTGGGTGGTCTACGCCCCTAACTTTCCAGGTTCTACGACCTGGCTCTGCGAGCCACCCCTGGCTTGTCTTTTCCCTTGCCATAGCTGTGCATTCCACACACTAAGCAGGGATTTGCAAGTATGGCGGCGTGGATATCTCGTTCCCCTAGCGTTTCGACGCAGCTCGATGTTCCCGGAGGGGAACGTCCCAGGTTACGTATGTAACCCTGGTTCCCCGAGGGAACGAGACGCTGCGTCGCAGGGCCATACTTCCGGCATCCCTACTAGAGCTATGCTTCATTCCTGGAAGCTGGCGCCGGCTGCACATCACGTGCTTTTAAGCATCCTGGTCATGACGTCACCGCACCTGACGTCTGGCCGTCAATTTTGACTGATTACACATATGATTCAGAGCTGGACAACGCTGATGGCGTTCCCCTAGCGTTTCGACGCAGCGTCTCGTTCCCTCGGGGAACCAGGGTTACATACGTAACCTGGGACGTTTTTAAATGTAAGAATTAAATAATTGACCTGGTGGGAGTGTGTTGAGACTGTGCGTAGTTGAATTGCTGATCTCCACAAAGTCAGTAGTGAGGTGCTTTGAAAGTTACACAAAAAGCCGTTGCCCCCTTGTAAAGGAAAAACTGACGTTTTGGTAGTAATAGACAAGTTCTCAAGATGGGTAGAAGCTTATCCAACAGGGCGCGCTACAGCTGCACATACTGCTAAATGTCTTGTCACTGATTTCATTCCCAGATGGGGATTACCAGATTGCATTGACTCAGATCAAGGTACCCACTTCACAGGACAGGTAGTCAAGGAAGTGTCTAGAATGTTGAAGATTAAGTGGAACCTTCACTGCCCCTATAGGCCACAAGCATCAGGACAGGTTGAACGATCAAACAGAACAATCAAAACCAGGCTAAGCAAAATGCATCAGGAAGGAGTACCATGGGTTGAAGCACTGCCCGCAGTACTGTGTAGTATGAGAGCATCACCTAACAGATCAGTAGGACTGAGCCCTCATGAGATTATTACTGGACGCCCAATGCAGATGCCAGGTGTGATTGATCTTAGAAATGCTGATGTGCACATTGCTTCAGATGCCCTGATCGCTTACTGTGAAAACCTCACAAAGGCAGTGCAGAGTGCCAAAGAGAGAGTTGAGTCGTGTTGGCAGACTCCACCAGAAGGTGGACACACAATCGTCCCAGGTCAATGGGTCATGATAAAGACATTCAAAAACAAGCCATTAGAGCCTAA
This sequence comes from Schizopygopsis malacanthus, assembly GCA_027474115.1. Taxonomy (NCBI): domain Eukaryota; kingdom Metazoa; phylum Chordata; class Actinopteri; order Cypriniformes; family Cyprinidae; genus Schizopygopsis; species Schizopygopsis malacanthus. The sequence continues at coordinate 121,652 of JAPDDM010000098.1, forward strand.
GTGGTACGGACCACATCAAGTGATGTTGATTACAGCAGCTGCAGTATTGTGTCAGGGAAGGAAAACTTGGACTCATGTGTCACATATTAAGGTTGTTCCTCCCCCTGCAGGGATAGGATAGGGCAGACACAAGAACCAGTGAGGAGCCCAGGGAAGAACCGAAAGCAACAGGCTTCGGGGGCCAACCCTGAGGTGAAGATTTCCTCATAGGCCTTTCCCCTCCATTAGTCCATCCTTTCCTCACTGTTCTTTAGGTGTCGCAGGAATTGAGAAATAGGGAAAGAAGGAACAACCATAGCAGACTATATTTTGAACAGAGGATACAACCCTAATGTATGCAGACTCTACAAATACTGCTCTGTGCCGTTAGTTCTCTCTTGTTTGTGTTTCTTTCTTCCTCTGTGCAGATACCATTTGATGGCTGTCCTGAGATCCATATGCACCACCCTTCTCACCTGCGGATAAAGCCACAACCTCTAGAAAACAACTAGACCCATCGCAGAGCCAACTATCACACAAGAAAGAGAAAAGAAAGAAGAAGAAAAAGAATAAAAATACACAACGCAGAGACTATTACCCGTAAAATCTTCACGGACCCTAATTGCATGTTTTGTTTCTGTGTCAGCATGCAATTACATATAAGCAACACAGAACATGTACACTGTGCCTGTAACGATTACAAGTTACAAGAATTAACTTTTAAGTGTCTAAATTTGTATTTTTGTGAGAGTTATTAGAACTCTCAAAGAGGGGATTGAAGGATCACAAATGTTATTCTATGTTTGATTTGAATTCACGTCCTGACTAAGAGGTGTCGGGCAAGGCAAAGGTGCTTGAGATTGTTTCCTGACCATTTGGGCTTGGGACAGCTGTGCCTTTTGTCAATGAGATCAATGACTACTGAGAGATTGAACTTTTATTCTGCAAATGACTTTGTCCTGGCCAGATGTGGATTCGTTAGGTTTATTGCCCTCAGCTTTGATGTTTTGTCTCAACCTAAAAAAGTCCCTCCTCCAATCCTGACTATAAAGATACCCTGTAAAAATGACTTAAGATGAGATCTTCGATGACTGCAGATAACAACACATGTCATAGAATAAAGAAATTCTGCTGACGATCGAATCCGAAGTCTCCTGGTCTTCTCTTCTGAGTTTTCTACACTTTAGAAGAACAGAGTTTTCAACACTGGAGATTCATTGGCCTTGTCCCAAATGGTGCATTTGATGTGGATTTGCATTGCATCTGATACAAACTCCACAGCAGACTACTACCCAACAGCCTGTGTGGCATTACGTTATCAAACTGTTGACTCACAGAAAGTCCTTAACAAGGGCTTAGAGCAGCATTTGGGAAAGGGCCATGAGTGGTTTTGATGAATTCATTCAAAAGAATCAGCTTATAAGAATCATTCACATATACATTGGTCTGAATGTCTATTGTTGTGTGTAACCTGAGAGTAAGCAGATTACATTAATACAGTGTCCACATCAAAAATACAAGGAACATGCTGAGAACTGTTAACAGAACTGAAAGTCCTTCAGAATGTCACTGACAGCACGTCAAATGATTCACTTCCAGTTTTTCCTTTCTTTGTTTATGGAACTGGTATCGAACAACCAAATTCCCACTTCCCCAACCTTGATATACTTTTGTCAATTGTAATGTTGTTGTTTTTTGGTTTGTTTTGTTAAAGAAAAGAAAATGTCTTCCTTATTTAGACTGTGTCCATGGTCCAACTGAAGCAGTGATCCGATTGGTCATCTTGGTTCTGGTGGGCGTGGCTACTGTTACTGTGCTGTTTTATGAGATCAGATCCAGAAGAGTTTGACAGAACAGGAGAGCAACTTCATCTAAAAAGCTCCTCTGATAAGTCCTGTTACTCTTCCTACAGTTTTTATGCATAACATCCCCTAAAAGGTTATTGAAAATGTAGCAATGTTAATAATTTGTTTGCAAATAATCTACACTGACCAAAATTATAAATACAACACTTTTGTTTTTGCCCCCATTTTTCATGAGGTGAACTCAAAGATATAAGACTTGTTCTATGTACACAAAAGACATATTTCTCTCAAATATTGTTCACAAATCAGTCTAAATCTTATATCTTTGTGTTCAGCTCATGAAAAATGGGGGCAAAAACAAAAGTGTCGCATTTATAATTTTGGTCTATGTGTATATATGTATGTGTGTGTGTGTGTGTTTAAAATGCTAAACAAAAACTAAATGTAATGTAATTAAATTGAAAATGTAATTTTCTACTATTTTAAAAGCTTTATTAAAGACCATTTTCAAAGACTTGTTTTGGCCCCTCCTTGTGGTGCCCCTATGCACTGCATATATTGCATATCCCATTTGTGCACCCCTGTGATATGATATTACAGCTGTGAAATTACAAACAAAAACATGCACATTTTGAGACATCAACTGAAATGAATCATGAATTGTATTAACATTAAATCATCCTCCTCCTATTTTCACCTAAACATTTTGGGGAAGCTGTGCCTCCCCCAACAAGCCCCCACTGGTAGGATTAAAATTATACATGCGTCACATTTAATGTCCAACAACAAAAACAATTTTACTCAAAATTATTACTCTATTATTCGATTGAATTCCCTCTGCTTAATTAAAAATAATTCTGTCTCCAGTTATTTAGTTAGGCTTGGAAAATTATTAATTTTCGGTAGAAATTGTGAAAACTTACACTTGTCACGCTTGTTGATTTGGCTATTTTTTTCTGGTAACAATTCTAATATTTATTTATTACTGTGATATATACATGTAATATAATCTAATGTACATTCAATGAAATGATTTTTTTCTTTGTGGAATTTTCTTTCTCTGTCTTCAATCCACCCCAACATTTGAGCTTTTCTTGAGCCAGGTCAGAACACGGCTCATTCCCTTTGAAATAACACATCTTTAAGTACTAATAATTGACCATCACTGATACAATGGAATAACATCAGTAAATACAAATCCAAAATTGACACAGTGGTAGATTGTTTTCTATATTTTCATAGCAGGAGACACATATAAACTCCACAACAAACAATGAGAAATGTAACTGACAATCCTTCATGGATCCAGTGTGCTAAAACATTATGCACTGACACAGTGTAATAGAGTACAAATATAGTCAAAGTGATATGTGATGTTTAAAAATTAAATGTAGTACAAATTGTAATTAAATAGTGAGTACAACAGTGCAATAACATATAAGTGATACAATAATAGGTTTAGTTGCATTCCCTGAGAATAGAGTGTTTAGTTGTGATGTCAAAACCTGACTAATACTGTAAATAGTCTCCGCTGGTTCCCTCAAGGGTTCCAATGGGTTTTTAGAATCAGATTCAGAATGAGCTTTGTTGCCGGGTGTGTTTGCACATACGAGGAATTTAATTATAGTGACAGAAGCTCTACAGTGCAACAGAGCGACAGCGATGACAGGACACAGATGATACAAATAATAATATACAAAATAGACAACGTGCAAAATAGCACAAACACAGTATACGACAATTTAGTATGTACAGGTAGCCTATTTTAGGTACAAATTTGAGTATGTGTGTTAAATATATACATATATGATAGTGTTGTGTGTTTCATTATTATTGTTAAGTGTTCAACAATAAACATTAATATAAACATGAAATTATAATGGGGTTTTACAAATAATTCATAAAATAAGGTCTGTGATAAACATAACTTGACAATACCTTTAGCAGACAGTATCAGAGACTCTTGAATTAGAAAGCTGTGAGGTCTTTGCAAGCTTGTGAACTTTATTTATTTGATTTTGATATGTATAGGCCTATACATGTATGTATGTCTTGTGTCTTTGATCTTTTATGCTCATCTCCCCCTGGCAACTCATATTTGTTGTCATTTATTTTTATGTTTATTTGTATATGTTGTAGCATATTTTTGATGTTATTTCTTGATAAAGCCCAAAACAGCCCAATCGTGTTTCGAGGGGGTCCCCCAGTAAAAATCCCGCTCCGTGTGCGTATAATTAACGTTTTTATGCGAGTTTCTCCTGGTAACATTCGCAGTGCAGGGGCTAAATATCACGTTATTGGGTTCGCTTCAACCCGTGGACATGAAAAACAACCCGCGGAAACTGATTTTAAAGTATCCCACATCCGAGGGAAAACCACGGACTTGGCAACGCTGAGTGGAGGTGACGTACTTTCTGTTCGAGAGCTCCACTCGCTCGCGCTCTGCTGCCAGACCCATCTCGACCAGCCTGTGCTCTTTCTCAGTTCACAAACAACAGCACTTTGTTCTCAAACTTTCAGTTTTGGGGAGAAAATCCTGCAGCCAATCTACTTAAGGTATGAAATGTGTTTCACATACCCGTGTTGTTTTGTTAGTTTGTTGATTTTGTATTTAATGATTTATAATTATGTTTGGATCAATCTCTGTACACTTCATCGAGCCAGCAGATCCTTAGACTTACTGTGTTTCTAGACTAAATGTGGAAAAAGTCACCGCCTGCAGCTGCACACTGTAAATAGTTAGTAAAAAAGCAATACTAGATCAGTGCAAATGTTAAAGAGCATCTTTAATTGTGCATGGATCGCATTGCAAATATATATTTAAAACCCTGCTGAACGTTTGACTGTAAAAACAAAAGTGTGAAAATTTAACAGCGTTTACTCTGCAGGCACGGGTTGTGAAACCTGCGAGTTGTTTACAGTCTCCGATGGTCTGCGCATGCGCTCTGGAGTTGTTTACAGTCTCCGATGGTCTGCGCATGCGCGCTAGAGTTGTTTATAACTTGTTTTGCACGCGGGCTGCTGCCGCGCTCTCAGTTCATGCAGCATTAGCACGCACACATTCTTTCTGTTTCTGTTTGTACTTGGACGTCCATTCAAGTACAAGTACTGTAAAAAAAATATGTTACCTTTTATCTCTATTGATTGACAATTTGCTAAATAAGCTATAGCCTACTAATGTTGTGTTTTTTCGATCAGTACTAAAATTGTTACATGTCAGTAATCATTTTGCTTAATAAATGGGTGTAGAAGCGCACAATGGTCACAAGAGGGGAAAAAAACTACTTTCGTGCGGCGCCCCCCAGTCAGTCATTTTGCGCCTTAAGCAACTGCATATATCGCCTATGCCACGGGCCGGTGTTGTCGGTGTCACAATAACAAACACAATAGTTTGTAGATTGTGTCATGTTATGTTTAATTTAATTATTACAGCTATTGATTTGTTGATGTGCCTGAGGATACACTCCAACTTACTGAGCCAACAAACAATAAAGTTTTAGTTGTGATAATTCTGTGGTGTTTCTTATTGTTTGCTCAGTTGGTAGCTTACATAACATCAACCCAACTTTAGTAATAAATTAATGTTACCGTTTTTGTAATTTATTTAAATAGTTATATAACCATTCTTAACACCGTGTTGCAAATGGTTAGAAACATGCTGAGATGATAAAAGATAAAGTCATTATGTGGCTATTTTGCATTTATGAATAAAATAAAGACAGCAGGTTATTTTGGTGTTAGTTTTAATCGCAGATGTGTGTATGGAGAAGACATAACATAACTTGCAAAAGGCATATACAGCACACCGTATTGTGATTATTATGTGCTACAGTACTGCACAGTCATGGGCTCTTTATGTACGTAACAGGCTTTAATTCAAATTATAAGTTAATAAATGTTTTCATCGTTTTGTTGACCTACATGAACATTTATATAACATACAACTCACAACTTTCATTCAAAATTAAGTAACAGTGATCATAAGGTAAATACATTTTTTATCATTCAGATTGGAAAACAAAATCTATCTAACACATTGGTTACTATAATTATAGGTAATAACTTCACATAAAAACCAATCAGTGTAAATGGTTCGATGGCAAGAGGACTGAGACCGCTGTGCACACATTTACATGACTTTTAACGATAATTATTATATCAGATCTTTATGCCACCTCAGATGTTTGTATATACGTTATCAAACGAAAGTTTAAAAGGTCCTGGAAAGGGTTTAAAACATGTATATAACATACTTAATGGCTGTTGGCTTATATACCAGGAGCATATCCAAATGATAGGAAGGCAAATCAATGGCTGTAATCATGAAATCAAACATAACATATAGCCTAGGCTAATACAATCTACAAACTATTGTGCTCAGATTTACAAAAAAAGGCTAAATCGCTGGAAAATATTTAAATTACGTAAAACTTTCTGTTCGGTGATGATCCTAGAGCGCACTGATATTTTCAGTGTTGCTTTAACACGAAACAGGAAACTCGTGAATATTCATGTACGCTCCGCCCAGCGTCACCGAAAATCTCAGACACCGAATATTTCACAACACCGGCCTGTATATATATATATATATATATATATGTATATGTATGTGTGTTTTGAGTGACACGGATCACTCTTCTGCCTAGACAACTTGCAGCTTTCAGCCAACCCAAAACTAGCATTAAAATAAAGATCCATAAGATTTTCCTGTTAACAAGCAAAATGTATAACACAGTCCTGATCCCCAGACTCAGATGAATGGATTATTTGCCTTATTTGACATATAGGCCTATCATGTTCAATGTTGTCTGTCTCTTTCAGAGATGTCAGCGATCAGCTCCAGTCCAGTGATCCGGATTCTTCTGATGGGCAGAAACGCTTCTGGGAAAAGCTCATCTGGAAACACCATACTGAGAGAAAGAAAGTTTAAACTTAAAAAGCAGGAAGCTGAAGTTTGTGACGCAGTAGCAAAGGTTGGAGAGAAGCAGGTTGCTGTGATTGATTGTCCAGATCTACAGGATCCAGATGTGAATAAAGAGCAGCTGGAGAAGATGAAAGAGCAGCTGGTCTCTCGATGTTCAGCAGGTCTCAGTGCAGTTCTGCTCACCGTTCCTCTAGAGAAACCTGTGCAAAACGAGGAAGAGATCCTGGATTATATTACGTGTTTATTTGGTCCTGAAGTTCAGAAATACATCATGATCCTGTTCACACACAAAGATGATCTGGAGGATCTGGATCAGACAATTGAAGAATATCTGAAACACAAAGATCATGAGGATCTCCAGCAACTGGTGACTGAATGTGGAGGAAAGATTCACTGTTTCAATAACGAGAGCAAATCAGATGATCAGGTACAAGAACTACTGCAGAAGATTGAAGGAACAATGGAGGAGAACAGAGGGATGTTTATCATGGGACAAACAAGGAGACACAGCATGGTCAGCATTGTCAATTGTAAGTTGTTTTGTTCTTTTTCATTACCAACCAACATCTCTATTTTACACAGATAAAAGTCACAGGAAACAGCTTTGGTCGAATATTATTTCAGAATAAATTGATAGAGAAGGTCACATATTCTTTAATAAATGAATCTCATTATATAACGGTTGAAAAATAGGTTTAAAAATTCTTGTTCTTCTCTTGTCTTGGGTGCAAAAATCTTGCACTGTAAATTATAGATAATAAAAACATTAAATTCAATGATGTATGCTCGTGTGTTAGCAGTTTGTTATGATTAGTCATTAAATTAAACATGAAAAACCAAACTAATATTTAATGCATTAATATCGCATAAGTGAAACTATGAAACTGGCACAAAGGTGTGTGTTTAATTACAATGTTGGGTTATTATGACTGTTTTTATCTAAAGATGTTTCAGCTCCGGTTCTCACTGATGCACAGTGATGAAGGTGAATCGAGAGATGGACTGGGTCCAAACACAACATAAACTCATTCATTTTTAATCCAAGAAAACCGAAAAACAGAAAGCAAAACACTAGGGACATCAGCCAAGAAATTCACAAGGAACGGAGAAACAGGGTATATATATATACAGGAAAATAACTGAAAACACATCCTCAATGTGACTATCACAGGGAATCCAACAGGACAGTTGTTTCAGAGACAGTGAAATATGTCAGTGATAGAGTTCCTCGCTTTATTTCTTTGATTCCTTGCTGATATCGTGATTTACTGAGCTCATGTGCACTAGAGAGATCTGATTAAACATCCTGATCTGACGAGTGATTTGATCTTTCTGTTGCAGTTTCAGCTGAAGATCCAGATGAGGCTGATGTAGTTCCTGAGCGGAAAGACCAGATCAGACTGGTTCTGCAGGAAGAAACCGGATCTGGGAAAAGTGCTACTGGAAACAGAAACCTGTTTGAGTCTTCAGCCAGTTCGAACTCTGAAATTAAACGGATCAGCTCAGAAAGCAGTGTCAGGATGGGTAAAGAGCGCTCAGTGATCCACACGCATGGATTCATTGATAACTGGCATGAAACACATTCAAGAGGACTCGGATGAGTAATCAGAGAAGTGCAATCAGAAGCACAAATGAGTGACTACAGAATTGAGCAGTCTTGGCACAAAGTTATTAAGATGATCGTTGCTTCTGTTCTTAGTCTTCATTCATGTGACTGACTCCATCCATAGAACTGGACTGTCAGTTTACCATCTGCTTCACACATATGTAGACCAGCTGTGAAAAAAGAAATACACAAACATGTGATCCATATACAGCACCTGCTACACAATCTCAATCACTAACAGCTAAAAACGATCCAAAATGCTTAACATGACAAACATATGAAGTGCCTGGATGTACTAAAACTGGGATCGTAAAAGCTCATATTCAGCTTGAGGATGCTTACTATCTAGTGGCGAGCAGAACGGATTATAAACACAGCGCATTAAATACTTAAGTGTTTTCTATGAATTTGCAAAACTGCTGTAGTTTTCTTTCTGAAACGTATTTTTTGTGGGGTCTGTAAAACATGTTACTGGAACTCTAGCAACACAGAAGATGTGTGTGATTCAGTGAGACAAATCAATCACGATGCTACAGAAGCTCATGTGCCTTTTTCTCACAGCTTCAGCTTTAACATGTTCCTGTGGCTCAGTGGCACTGCATTAGCAGCACTGAGTAAGTCGCTTTGGATTAAAGTGTCTGCTAAATGCTTAAATGTAAATGATTGAATTCTGTACTTTATTGCATTATTTTAGAAATCTAATTTAGATTATCCATGTACTTACACAGATTATTTTTAATAGTCATGAAGTGGCATGAATTATATAAATTTCACATGTAACCATACGATCAATAAATAGTTTCTGTTTTGAAATATGTGCCGTTTTTATGTAGTATTAATGTGTAAATGCTATTGCAGTGCAATATAGTCTCACTCACACATGTTGCTGTACTATTGGTGTGTGGAAGAGTGGGTAAGTTCCCTCCCCCTGTATTTAGAATGATAGCCAATCAGAACCGGCTCCCTGGAATGAGTCATCACTAGCTCCGCCCCTTGGTGCGTGTGGTTTTGTGACTAAAATGTATGTTTTTAGTTGTTTGGCTAATGTTGCAGTGAGCTTGTGCATATAAATTGATCATATTCATTTATTGTAGCTGGAATAGCATCTTGTTTGATGGCTTCGCGGTGGTGTGTAGGCTGCCATTATCCCCCGGTAGGTTAAATTTGATTAGTCGTTTGCGTGGAGTTCACGCTTGCCATAACAAGCTCTCATTCCAGCTGGGTTGAGTCTATTCATCTTCAACCAAACTGCTGAGATTTGTGCTGTGAGCAACTGTATTGACGTGTGTCTCTGTGACCAATATCTGGTATGCTTAGTTACATTTTTATTATATACCGATATCTACGTCTCTGCCCTTCATGGTAACAAACCTGTGTCTGATTTCTATGAAGTATTCAGTCCCCCTTACTTTAAAGAGGCGGCGTAGTCAGCATTAATACCTTTTTTTTAACGTTTTGTAATTCATACTGTAAAGTCATGCCTGCTTGACCAGCTGCGATGTAGGACTTCCCGATAAGAGCGGAAGCGGTCCTTCGGTTTAGTCAGAAGGATGGAGCGGGACTTCCATGAGGGTGCCAGAGAAGGTGAAAGGCTAGTGTGTCCTCGGCCACCTGAACGGCGGTATAGCCCTGCTCCACAGAACCCATCAGTTCCTGGCCGGAGGGGAACTGCCCCCCCGACTGAGCCTGGTTTCTCCCAAGGTTTTTTCTCCATTCTGTCACCGATGGAGTTTTCGTTCCTTGCCGCTGTCGCCTCTGGCTTGCTCAGTTGGGGACACTTCATTTCCAGCACAATCATCGACTTGATTGCACAGATATTATTTACACTGAACTAATCTGGACAATGCCATTACTAAATTCAATAATGAAATGCATTCAGCTGATAATTGAGTGTTAAATCTTGTCATTTAACATTGACACAATTTTCCTATTTTGATATTGTGCAGTTGCTTTGTTACAATTTGTATTGTTAAAAGCACTATATCAATCTTTTTTTTTTGACATATTAGAGTCAAAAGTTTTTACAGAGGGAATGTTGAGTATCAGCAAGATTTGTTAGATCATGCCTCCATGCCAGATAATTAAGCTCCAGCCCCGGACGCCAGATCCCGTCAGAAAATATCAGTTTTGTCCGGTAACAGACCCCGAAATACCCCACACTCTATTAACAGTCTTCTGTCAGTCAAGAAGTTGACTGAAGAAAATGAAGTAAAGCAGTGAAAAGCAGAAGTAGGAGACAAAGTGATGATAAAAAGGAGCAGAGTTTATTGAACAGCCTTAGTTGCATATGTTTCAATGCTCAGACTTTGTCTGAGGAACACAAATTCATCAAGTCTTGTTATACCAAAACTGCTTCAAAACAACATCCCACAATCCTTGAGTTTCCATAAACATTCCCTTGTATTTCTTATTCATGAAGACAAACTTGAAACACACAGTTATAAACTAAGAAACAATGGAAAAATAATATCAATGTCTAATCAATTAATTCATCAATTAAATGGGTATATAAATGATTATAATGATTATTATACAGTTGCATCTCAATAAATTAGAATGTCGTGGAAAAGTTCATTTATTTCAGTAATTCAACTCAAATTGTGAATCTTGTGTATTAAATAAATTCAATGCACACAGACTGAAGTAGTTTAAGTCTTTGGTTCTTTTAATTGTGATGATTTTGGCTCACATTTAACAAAAACCCACCAATTCACTATCTCAACAAATTAGAATACTTCATAAGACCAATAATAAAAAATACATTTTTAGTGAATTGTTGGCCTTCTGGAAAGTATGATAATTTACTGTATATGTACTCAATACTTGGTAGGGGCTCCTTTTGCTTTAATTACTGCCTCAATTCGGCGTGGCATGGAGGTGATCAGTTTGTGGCACTGCTGAGGTGGTATGAAGCCCAGGTTTCTTTGACAGTGGCCTTCAGCTCATCTGCATGTTTTGGTCTCTTGTTTCTCATTTTCCTTTTGACAATACCTCATAGATTCTCTATGTTCAGGTCTGGTGAGTTTGCTGGCCAGTCAAGCTCACCAACACCATGCTCATTTAACCAACTTTTGGTGCTTTTGGCAGTGTGTGCAGGAGCCAAATCCTGCTGGAAAATGAAATCAGCATCTTTAAAAAGCTGGTCAGCAGAAGGAAGCATGAAGTGCTCTTAGATTTCTTGGTAAAGGGGGGCAGTGACGTTGGTTTTCAAAAAACACAATGGACCAACACCAGCAGATGACATTGCACCCCAAATCATCACAGACTGTGGAAACTAAACACTGGACTTCAAGCAACTTGGGCTATGAGCTTCTCCACCTTTCCTCCAGACTCTAGTACCTTGGTTTCCAAATGAAATAAAAAACTTGCTCTCATCTGAAAAGAGGACTTTGAACCACTGGGCAACAGTCCAGTTCTTCTTCTCCTTAGCCCAGGTAAGACGCCTCTGACGACAACTGTAGCCAAAGTCCTTGACACGTCTGTGTGTGGTGGCTCTTGATGCCTTGACCCCAGTCTCAGTCCATTCCTTGTGAAGTTCACACAAATTCTTGAATAGATTTTGCTTGACAATCCTCATAAGGCTGCGGTTCTCTCGGTTGGTTGTGCATCTTTTTCCTTCAACTCAACTTTCTGTTAACATGCTTGGATACAGCACCCTGTGAACAACCAGCTTCTTTGGTAATGAATGTTTGTGTCTTACCCTCCTTGTGAAGGGTGTCAATGATTGTCTTCTGGACAACTGTCAGATCAGCAGTCTTCCCCATGACTGTGTAGCCTAGTGAACCAAACTGAGAGACCATTTTGAAGGCTCAGCAAACCTTTGCAGGTGTTTTGAGTTGATTAGCGCATTGGCATGTCACCATATTCTAATTTGTTGAGATGTTGGTGAATTGGTGGGTTTTTGTTGTGAGCCAAAGTCATCACAATTAAAAGAACCAAAGACTTAAACTACTTCAGTCTGTGTGCATTTAATTTATTTGGGAGTTTATTAAATAATTTATTATTTGATTATTTTAACTCCCAAATAAGTAACACTCTCTCTTACAGGAATATTACAAATGAAAGAATCAAAACAACTACTAGCTGGGAGTAATTCATATTTTGGCGAAGACCTGAGGCTTTAGAAAAGGGCTCAATAGTCTCTAATGCTACCGCAACCTGAGAGGCATCCTTCAAAAACAAAACGGTGTCGTCGGCTAACTGATGTATTACTACTTCAGTGTCATAAACACTTATTCCTTTTAAAGGGCTTTCTCTGGTATGCACATTTAGAAGTTCGGTAGATATCAGAAACAGATATGGGGAGATGGGGCATCCCTGCCTGACTCCCCGATTGAGAGCAAATCTAGGAGCGGTACCACTGCTGAGTTTGAGAGAGCTATATTCTTCTCATTATCTTTATATTTCTCTCCGTCCCTATAGCTCATACTTATTTGAACAATGTCTGAGACTTGGTGTTACAAGCACTTCCTGTCTGTTTGCCTCTTCAAGATTTATCGCTTTATGTATTCCCCAATTGTAAGTCGATTTGGATAAAAGCATCTGCAAAATGACTCAACTTAAATGTAAATATATTGCAATTAGTATAAAGCCTTTTAATAGATCTACAAAATAAGTCACCAAATCCAATCTTGCCAAGAGTCTTTAACAAATAATAATGCTCCAGGGAATCAAAGGTTTTATAATAGTCTAAGAAGAGAATAAGATTATCATTACAGAAAAAGTCAGAATAATCTAGATTAGAATGTCTAAAACCAGACATATATTATTAAAACTGTGCCTTTTTGTAGAAAACCAGATTGACATTCATCGAATAAATTATTCAAAACGCATTTGAATCTTTTTTATAGTATTATTTTTCAAAGAGTCAATTGCATCAGTAACTTCTTACTTCTTAACTAAGAGGGGCTTCACATATATTGAACTCTTCATTACGAATCTGCTTCATATTATGTAAGGACTCCAAAAACTCAGATGTAGATTGTTGACAGAAATTGGAAGCATAAAAATTACTATAAACTCTATATTAGAAATAATTTTAGGGTCCTCCACAATGTTACCTTTAATCCTCAATTTTTCAATATGATTATTTTTAGTTTGTAGCCATTTCCTTCGAGACTTTATAAAAGCCTTCAGGCTTTTGTTTGTACATTTCCTCTAGTTAAAGTTTCTGTTCAGCGAGTTCTGCTTTATCAAATTATGATAATTCGTCTACTCTTTTAGATAATAAATTATATATTTTAAACACAATTTTATCCTCTTCAACTTTCCTATTTTTTGCAAACTCTCTACAGCACTTCGTAAAAAATCCCTACTTCAAATTTGAGAAGATCGCAATTGCTTACAATATTTTTTCAATGTTTGCTTTATTCCAATAAGTCTAATAATTTTTCTATGCCAGTAATTACTTCTTTATTGTCACGGTGCACACACGAGGAACACGCAGACAAGGGTGTAAACTCGAACACCAGTCTTTAACGATAACAAGCAAGGCAAGGCAAGGCTGACACAGACAGGAACACCGGGGAGTAACGAGAAGACCAGATGAAATCTAACTGAACAGACAGGACTATAAAGACAAACACAGCTGGACAAGAATTAACTAAAAATCACAAGAAATGAGGACAGAAAACAAACCAAATATGGAAACAAGAGACGGGAAACATGACGCAGAGGACTGACAGTTATGTTGAAGTACTGAATTTTTCCATAATCCAGACTTTTGAGTTAAATTTACAGAAGATCTAATGGGAATACTTGTTGAAATGGCCTTGTGATCTGACAATGGGGATGGTATTATATCAGTAATACTATTATCTAAATCCTTAGATGTAAGCCAAATAATCAATCCTGGACTGATAAAGACTTCTTACTTCACGTAAAGCATTCTTGTGTTGGGTGAGATTTTCTCCATGTATCAATTAAAGAACATTTCTCCATAAATGTAATTGCATTATCAGGACTTCAATTTTGAGCCTGAGGAGGCCATCTATCTAACTTATTGTCCAGGACGACATTGAAATCACCTCCAAATATCAGAGAAGACTTAGGGAGTCACCCGATCATCTAATCTGTCAAATAAGGCATTATTTTATCTTTGTAAGTTGAAACCATGTACATTAATAACAATGCAGGTTGAATTAAAAATTTCAAGGGCAAGTAAAATGTAGTGTCCAGACATATCACTATCAGAACTTAATATTTTACCTTTAAATCGATTTATCAAGATATCTATGAACCAAAAATATATATAAAAAAATAAAAATAAACCCAGAAGATTCCTATAAAAAATTATAGCAAATCTTAAACGGTTGCAACAGGTGTATACTGGGATGAGAACAGCAATGCCTTTTTAAAGCAAAGAAAATATTTTGTATTGTTGCCTCTTTTATAAATGTACAAATCAAAACATGTAAACTGGCGTTTCAGTCTCATTCAAGTCTTTAAACCGAATAAGGAGACTACCTTTGCACTGAAAGAGGCTGTAAACACGTATTTTCTTCCAGTTCCATTCACCTTGATAGTAGGGTATCCCTCGTAGTTTAAGTGGGTGGAGAAATCTCAACGCCATCTACCAAAGCACGGCCACCAACGAAGAAAGCCTTCTCGTTTTCCTTACGTGCTTTCTCAACAGCAGGCCATAATTTCAGCCTCTTTTCTCTGTCGGCAGGAGACAAGTCCTCAGTGATCCTCAGGTGGTTGTTCTTCAGAAAGTCTGCATCCCTTGCCAGCATGCCAGACAGCATCCCTGAAAAAACGTGATGTGAACTGAAATATAATTCATCTAGGAGTGCTGCTTCCAGGTTTGATATGACCAAGGCAGTGTGCAACATCACGACGTCAGCCAGTTTATCTTTATGCTGCGGCAAGAGACACATTTGTATGACCTTGTGATGAACGTCTTCTCCATGTTTCTCTTGAATCCCCTGAATTCTTCAATTCCATCTGCGGGAATAGCCCTCCAGCAACGTTAGACGTCTTTCATGCTCCTCGGCACAGTTTCCAGCTTGTTTCAGTCGAGGTTTCATGGCATTGACATCGGCGCAGATAAACTAAATTGTTTCCTTTAACTCGGGTATTTGTTTTGTGTTCACACTGACTTCTGTTTTCATTTAATTTATTACCTGTGAATTTCTTTCCACCAACTTCTAAAGCGTGTCCGATCTATCCTGCACAAGCTGAGATAGGTCCGAGATCTGCAGGAGGATAACCGTCGTATCTTTATCCACAATTCTGCGTTGTTTGGGGGCTGGCGATTTACAGAGAAGAAGACCTCTTCCGCCAGCATAAATTCTTCTGGATCATTACCTTGTTTAAGATAGTCGTGTAATTTGTCTGTAATCAAGTCTCTACACTTTAACAGAAGTATCTGTCGCCTGTGAACTGCTGCTGTTTTTACTAGCCAAGTTAGCATGTACAGTCGGTTCGGACTTCCCGGCCCTCGTAGCACATGTATATTTCGGAGACGCCCATTTGACGTCTGCATTTACATCTGCAGAGAATCTTTAGCGAATCACTGTAATATACAATTTTATTAATTTTCAAAATGTTCTTTGCAACAACGTTACGAAGGTCCGTTTAAGTGGTTAGGATTGCGGAGCTCATCGAAACGCGTGTGTTCAAGGAGCCATCTTGAAAATCCCCCGGGACTCGATTCTTCATGACACCGCCACTTAAAGTAGTCTTCTTCGTTTTTTTGACGGATCGCAAAAAAAATCACCCACTACCGCCACCAGGAGCATGAACCAATACTACAACTCACATGACATTAAACAAACCAATCAAAATCTTCTGTTGCTTTGTACAGCCCACTTGCAGCTTAAGTACCACCCAACCTTCATTTATACCCATCTCAGTAGTTTTCATGAATCCATCTGAGACGTGATGCATTTCCCTACATTTCACTTTTGATTATACCCTGTATAATTTATCATGTGACAAATAAAGAAACCTTGACCTTGATGCTGCATCTAGTGAAGAGAAGTAGAAACTACTCCGTTCATCATGCTGGAAATGGAAAATCAAGTGAAAGCATTGCAATGAGATATAACTTTCCCAGAAAGCTCCTTTTGGTGAATATAGCAGGTCTTCCAGATCATGTTCTGTGCATACAGCATATTAGCATACTGTGCACATTACACATACTGCAGCAATAGTAAGAGAAGTCAAAGTCCTATTGACATTTTTCTTGTGCAGATAGAAAAACACAATAGTTTCCAAGCACTGAGCTTTACTGAAGTTCACTTCTGTCTGTGGTCTAAATAATGACTGATAAAATGACAGAATCAGCAGCTGTTGATCAGAAAGGAATATTTAATAATTCACACATTGCAGAAATACAAACTCAGTGCTGCAAACATGATGCTAATTATTTTTCCCCTTTATTCTCTAACTCTTCTGAATTAAACTGAAAGCACATAACAGTGTACTGTATGTGTCATAATGCTGTATCTACATGACCGTATCATAATGAAGCTGCTATATGAAGGTTTAGATGCAGTCTCAGTGTTTCTGAACTGAACAGTTACTGACGTCTTGATCCTAAACTGAGATCACGATGAGCTTGAGACTCGAACATCAATCCACAGACGTTAACATTATAACACTGAATTTTCTCTCTGATCTTGAAGGAGTCTCTGAAGCTGGTTTACAGATAGTGTTGTTATAGAAGCTATTACATGAACACAAAGAACAAGTGCAATGGCAGTTAAACACCCTGCATATATGTACAGATACTTACAAAACCAAGCAAACATACTTTAAATAACAAAAGAAGAATTCAAATCTTCATATCTTTAATCACAATCACAAGCTCCTCGAGTGTTTTCTCTGACTGCAGGTTATTTCTGTGTAACCACTGAGTCCGGCTGAGTTTCCTCCGTCGCGTCGCTCCTGGCGTTCTCCTGGTTTGGTGCGTTTAGTAGAGGATTCATCTCATGTGATTCTGCTGAGTTCTGGTTTGATCCACCGGCTGGAGCTTCATCAGAACCTGCTGCTGCTGCTGTATCCTGGTTCAGAAAAAGACCTAATTTAACATGTGTTTTCATCAACAGAGATTCTCAGACCTGCTCCTGGAGTCTCCTCATGTACAGTATACAGTGTTTGTGCCAGAGCGGATGATCAGGACGTGCTGTTACAGATATTATACAGGGAGTACATGATTCACTTCATCTGAACTGGTTTGTGTCAGATAAAGGAAACATGCAGGACTGAGGAGCACTGATCTACAATCATCTCTGTTTCTGGAGAGCATCAGTGATTGTGAGACTAACCTGAGATTTCTGAGTCCGTGATCCAGCGGCTGCGGCTCGACGAGACTTCATGGCCTTCTGTGTTCATGACAAGAGAGGTTCATTTACACACATCTACACTAAACATGTTTCTGCAGAACAGAATAGCACATTTCTACTCACTTTATCTCAGAAACCCCTCAACAGAGCTGAACAATGTATGTTTTATTTGTATAAACTACTTAATTTTGCTAAATGTCCAAGTGTCTAACTGTTTCTTTCAAATATAATGGAGTCAAATTAAAGTTATTTCAACAACTCAACTCAAGTGAAGTACAACACCCCCCCCATAAAAAAAAATTCAATAAAATCCATGACGTAAATAAGTGCTATTAATGTACAAATCTGCCCCTTTATTATTATAGACTTTGGTCTGTGTGATCAGTTCATCAGGAGACAGATAGTCATGTGAACAGAGCAGGTCTATTTCCACAATGACATGTATAAAGACTTCAGTCATACGCGTCAGAGAAAGATCAAATGAGCACATGCACCTCTAACACTGCAGGTGAATGAATCAAATCTAGTTTATGACACTAACCTGACATGACTGCAGACATGGTGTGATCCCTGAGGAGGAAAACACAGAATTACTCTAGAGGAAAATACATATACTCACATCTATTTGAAATACATTTAGTTACGTTCACTACAAATACATTGACATGTTTATGTATAAAATACGCTGCAATTGTACTTTTGTTATACTAAACTGGTATAATTAACACTTAATGCACTTTAATTGTGCTGCAATCTAGCTAAAGATGTACTGAAGTGTGATTGTGCTGCAAATATACCACGGGTACACTTTAAATATCTTGCATTTACAGATCATACAATCCTCATCAATAGTGACATTAAAACACATTTTAGGATTAATATAGAGAAATGTGCACAAGTGCTACACCAAACAAAGTTGAATTATAATTGTATTGAAGTCTCGAGTGATATGTCAGTACATATGTTAATAGACTTGAACTATACTTGTGTCAAATACATGTATTTTAAATCGTATTATTTACTAGTGTGTTTAAATGCAGATCAGATTCAAACACATCAGACTGTATAATAGACGAGTCGTGGTTTTAACAAAGAAAAAATAAAATAATTCTTCACATGCGTAGTCTAGTATATGAATGAGTTTAGTTTAGAAATGACTGAACAAACAGCATCATGGGTAATGAGTTACAATCATTATTGATAGTTTTCAGTCACGTGACCGACTGGAGGGCAAAACATCCGTAGCACTGCAGCACAAGCGTGTCAGTTTTTCATCCGCAAATATTTAATCACCGCTCAAAATAATAAAACAAAGCTATTTCTCAACAAAATGCAAGTTTTGGCCGTTTGTAATCCATATTAAACACCCGCAGCAATATTTCAATCATTAAACAGTGCGACAGAACATTGCAAAACACTTAAAGTAACATTTAAAGTGGTAATATTACAAGATCAAATTCAGTAAACACCGTATTAATGATGTGCAGTTTACACAGGCGAGCAGACGAGGCCGAGAACATGAACGCAGACGCTTAACGCTTTAGTGTTTTCCTTCTAATGCTTTTCTATGGGAAGACGTTTAATGTTAAACTTTACACATTGTGTTTATATTGTGGCTTCATCCTCTTCCCTGTACAAAATATACATCATCAATAAGGTGTCCACTGAATCTCGCCTTTTAATATCTGTGTTTTACTACATTATTACTCGATGCAATCTGTGTATAAACAGCTGGCGGTCAGTGGAGCAAAGCTTGGTTTTGTCCTCCAGGTGCGCTCTCCTAAAAGAGTGTGACGTCACGTGAAAACTATCAATAGAAATATCTCTAGAGAATGATGCAGTAAATACTAAACAGCAGTAAAACTGATCATTTATTTCCTGAAAGTGATGTAAATGAAAATCTGAAAACGCATGGAGTGAATGTAATAAATGTTCAGGTTATACTCACAGGGTTCAAATACCATTAAAATAAACAAAAATAAAGTGAAGAGAGCTTCAGAGGAGAAGACGACGATCCTCATGTCTCCCATCGCTCCTTCACCATTAACTGAGGATGAAGATCAAGACACAACAGCATAAAGCGCTGATTATAAACTCATATTAATGCTCATATCTGTGAATGAGAAGAATCTGATCACTTTGAGATGAAGCTGATTTCTACCTCACTGAGGTTTTACCTCTCACTCAAATGTTGTATTAGTTTATAATACGCATCGATCTGCTGAAATATGACTGTAACTGTAAAGTGTGTGATGATGAAGTGTTCAGTCACCTGTTTTCAGGATCAGTTCAATCATCAGAGCAACAGAGTTCAGTAACACAACACCAACTGATCCAAACACATACACCGCAACAACACTGGGAAGAGCTGAAAGATCAAATACAGTTTAACATCATCATCATTAGATCACATACACCGCAACAACACGAGGAAGAACTGAAAGATCAAATACAGTTTAACATCATCATCATTAGATCAAATCAAACCTCATTAACATCCACTACAGAGAAAAACTGAGCAGATGAATGTGTTTGATCTCCACATCTCTCTGAGTTTGAGTCGGATTTCAGCCCATAAATATCATCAGGATAGCATTATTTATCATTTATCCTCTATTTACTGATCATATTTCTATTATTTTATTATACTTATATATTCATTTAAAAACACTTGATCCTCTAAGACTTGCTTCTGTATTGTATTTCTATTCTGTGACATATTGTCTTTGTATTTAAAACATATACTTGTGTTAAGCTAACGGAGACTTGTCACAGCACTTGCATATTATTGCTCTTTATTTGGTTTGATTGCTATTGTCCTCATTTGTAAGTCGCTTCTGCTAAATGACTAAATGTAAATTAAATACTAAACTCTGTTTTGTATCTTTACATGAGAAGTGATGAGAAAGTTACTGTTAACTATAACAGGTTTGCAGGCTTGTATTGTCTAGATTATGATAATATTTCACAGAGTCGAGACTGGATCTGTTCAGAGAAGAGAGTAAAGTAGAGCAGACAGAGAAAGTATCAGTGAGAAGATGATCAGAGCAGATGATTAATACTGTACCGAATGACTGAAATGAGCGTGTGAAGTTGACCAGTGCCCAGAGTAACTGAAGAAACACAACCGTACAGATCCATCCGACTCGATCTGAACACCAACAAACACATCTTCATCTTCATCTTCATCACAGGAACAGTTTCTTACAGGTGATCATTAACTTCACTTGTTCAGCAGTACTATACTACGAGACGTTTCAGTTCCTGAGTTATATCTGATATTATCATACCCTTTTCATTTTCCAGAGCTGTGATGTAGAAATAGACCAGCACAGCATTGATCAGTATCATGACAGTTAAATACACCGATCTCCTGACCGCAGGTGAACCTGGAAAACAGATTATTATTATTATTAAAACACTGCATATCTGTGTTTGACTCTGACTGAATAAACTAAACCACTCTTTAAAATCACCACCGTACATTAAACATAATATATAAACATCACACAAATGCTCAAAACATCTGAACACAGATCAATATTTCTGAAATTACTGCAAGTATTTAACCCAAAACTCAACATCTGTGAAGATGAGAAGATCATAAAGACTAACAGAGAGCAGTTATGAGTTATATCCTGATCACATTATGATGAGTTATTAGTGTTTGTATCAGGGATCAGATCATAACTCGTCAAACACTTACAGCCCATCTGTTGACCACATGTAGCGTCCCAGTTGTATCTGGTGACTGTGAGAAACACTGGTAACACTGCAACAATGATGAATCCTGGAGACAGAAGAGTGATTATATTAATACAGAGATTCACTGACTGACACAGAAACACATTATAACATTATAATTATTATAATATTATAACAAAACAAATAGTTTTTATTTAAACAAATGTAATTTTACTCTGTTAATTAATGTTTTTACTCCACATGTGTCGTTTTTGGAGGATTTGTGTTATTTGTAAAAAAATATATAATTAAATAAAAAAAATACTTTTTTATTAGGCTTTTTATACAAAAACAGCTTTTATGTTAAATTAAATGTATAAAAGACCCACATCTCTAACTTTCATTCTTGGGGAGATTTGACATGGTTTGGTGTAAATTGCACTTTTAAAATAAAACAATGATCATGTTTACCACTAGATGGCTGCAGAGCTCCACTATTAGCTATTTGACCAACTGAAAGACATCTTTCACAAGCTTTTTTCACTTGCATTTATATGTACATATTATAACAAGACAAATTACTTTTTGTCAAAGTTTAGATTTTTAGAACTGAAAAAAAAAATCATTTTTTTCTATAATGTTACATTATTATTAGAATCAAACCTGAACAAGATGTTACAAAGAGAAAAGCTGGAGTCTTTAGCATTTATTTCAATCATCTGTTTTTCATTTAATTATATGATTTAAAACACACACACACACACACACACACACACACTCACTCACACACAAACTTAAATGAAAAACAGATGATTTAAATAAATGCTAAATTCTAAAGACTCCAGCCTTTCTCTTTCTAACATCTTGTTCAGGTTTGATTCTAATAATAATGTAACATTATAGAAGTTTTTTTTTTTCAGTTTCAAAAAATTAAAAAAGTTTTTTTTATTGTTATAATTGTGAAAGAGACACTTCCAGATGCAGGGTTTACTTCAGAGCCATTGAGGAGACTCCAGTGGACGCACAACATCATATATTACTACAGTATAGTTATCAAATATAATATATATATATACAGATAGATAGTTGTATGATATGTTAATATATAATTACATAGTAATATATAAGGTAATATTATACTATTAATAATATTTATAAGTCTTAGATATAATAATAATAATAATAATAATAATAATAATATAACATTATATATATAATATAAGGTAATATTACATTATTACACATTATTATATGTATGTTATTTTTCGCATATAATAGTTAATTGTATAAATCACAAAACATTATTATAACAAGGTAATGTTTATTTTATTCTAATATATTTATTATATTTTATTGTCATCTCATGGATCTGCATTTTCTATAATCTACAAAACGACATATGTGATATGACTTATATAATTAGCATCAAACACATAATATAATGATTATTCTGAAGGATTAAAGACTAAAAGCATCAGTTAGGCGGCGCTATGCTCTAGATGTGTAACTGGACATTGATCAGAAGAAGAAAGCAGCAGCAGTATGGTGTGTTTTTCTGAAACACGGAGCAACTTTTTGAGCAA
This sequence comes from Schizopygopsis malacanthus, assembly GCA_027474115.1. Taxonomy (NCBI): domain Eukaryota; kingdom Metazoa; phylum Chordata; class Actinopteri; order Cypriniformes; family Cyprinidae; genus Schizopygopsis; species Schizopygopsis malacanthus. The sequence continues at coordinate 144,523 of JAPDDM010000098.1, forward strand.
TGTTGCCATCGACGGGCCTCCAGGTGACACACGGGGCGCTTGACCAATATGTGTTACCCATCCTCAGTGAAACATTGCTCAAAACAATTGCCTCTTACTTTCATTTACTCGTACTTGCTCATGTATTTCAATCTTTACTGATGTGTGTGCTGTAGTTGTGCAGCATCTTTGACTGTACGAATGATGCGGTCACACATCTGTAGTCATGTGTTTTTGTGTCTTGTATTGTTTAGAAATCGACTGGGTTTTACTTTGGTAATCACATGAACTTGTCACATTCAGAGGCGTGTTTCATAAAAGACACTAAGAAAAGCTGTGATTAAAGTCCAAAACCTGACTTGAAATAATCTAACAAATCAATCGGGACTAAAGCGGTTTAAAAAACGACCATTTAGGTTCACGTCTCACTGATTTGATCTGGGCTCAACGAGTCAGGATAATGTGACGCGCACTTATTCTGAAGCAGCCCTTAATGTCTCGATCCACCAAATACAGTGAATGTGTTTGTGCTGTTTAATGCATTTGGCATATTTCACTTACATTTCCCTGCTGGTTATATTTGTGACGAATAAAATCTTGAATCTTTATAAGTCGCCACATGGTGGATGGTGAATTTACTTTCTGAAACCTAATAATTTGACACGGAGTCAGACCCACTGAAGTAAACCTGGTTTATCTGATAAATGTATTTCATGAAACTCAGACTAGTCTTAGATTCATTTTCAAGGACTTTTAGTTTGTATTCCTCAGTTTCCTGTGTTCTATTTTCCCGCCATTATTTGTCGTCATGGTGATTCATTTAACGAGCACAGCTGTCTTCATTTAGTTCATTATCTCTGTATATTCATTAAGTTTCATTCCAGTATTGTTCACGCTGTCTCGTTTATTCAATATCAACTTTATTCTACTATTAAACTGTTTCCTTCATCATCTTTGGACTAATACGTGACAGTTTGAAATAAATGCAATGCTTTTCAAACATACTTTAATATTTAAAAGGTTTGTTATGAAACAAACTTCCTCCCTCTCTACTGGGTATAAACCGTAATGAATGAATCAGAGCAGTATATGTTAATTAGTGTGTGAATGAAGCGGTGACATGTCAGACTGCGTCTGGAAAATAACAGATTGTTCTTGATTTGATTTCAACTGTTTTCTTGCAGTATTACTCATAACTGAATGTAAACTCACCTCCTTCAGCAGATCCAAAGGCGAAGAACAGGAGGATGAATTGTAGTGAAGGCAGAACATCAAAGCTTATTCCAGCCAGAATACCGAATATAGTACGGATCCGCAGACTTACTTTACCAAATAATCTCACCAACACTGTAGAAGAAAACCACAACAAATCATCAATCGAGACAATGTTTGATCTGATTTTGATTTAATGTTATTTTGACAGAAGTAAACTAACTCCACTAGTTCATATTTTAATTTGGACAATGTTCACACAATAATTCATAATAAAGAAGATTAATGAAGAATTGAAGAAGAGTGCAGCAGTGATGGCCTCTGTATTAAACACGTATATAAAACAAAAACATATGATATTAACATGAGAGACTTTAACACTTTAAATCACACTAGAAAGAGCAAGAAAACATGTTATATGAAAATATGACCACTTAACAACCTCCCTCCACACAGTGCTCATGCTTTTACAAACAGAGTATTTATCACGAACAGCGGTGAGTTTGTTACAATTTGTATTGTTAAAAGCGCTATATAAATAAAGGTGACTTGACTTGACATGGGGGGGGATTACCCAAATAACTCATAACTTTGAAACAGCATCATAAACTCCAAACTAACATCAATATATTGAGCATGTATCACTGACAGCGGGCACACGAGCTTCAGCATGATAAACTCAAACGAACTGCTAATAACTCATTATTACTATCGTATTAAGCTGAATTTAGACTCATACGGAAGTGCGTTCTGTGCATTTTGTTTTGCAGATACCTGAAAAGAGGTATAATAAAGAAGATTAAAGGAGAATTCAAAAGGAGCGCTTCTTTAATGAAGCACATCACATTATGGACGGGCGCGCGCCAACTATCGAGGCGTGCAGTGATGACGTCATGACGCAAGTACGCCAAAAATAAATAACTCATTTTAAAAATGCTCATAACACTTTTTCTCCGCATAAAGCACAAACAGGCAATTAAACATTTGTAATAATATCAGAAAAATAACACTGAACAATATTCTAATGAATCCGAAGATACATTTTGCAAGTATGAACATAACTTATATCACATTTGTGCTGGTCATTCATGAATGTAGTTCATTATAAAGCGTTTATATACCGTTATATACCGTTATATACCGCGTTACCTAAAACCCAGGGTTGGCACAAACTAAACTGAAACTTACTTAAGTTACACAGCACACAGAAGAAGTCACGTGTTGCTGTTCTGACACCAACACTAATGCTCAATGAGCGAAGTAACAAATAATGTATAAGCTGAATAAGTAAGTCGCTTTGGATAAAAGTCTGCTAAATGCATAAATGTACATGTTTCTATTATTGTAACCTCTCTTAAATCTCTCCTCCTGCATGTTGAGTGACACGCATACACAGATCTCTTCACCTGAGCCAATCAGAGTCCAGAAACCGTGACCATGTGATCTCCCCCGCCCTCACAGAGACTGTAGTAAGGTGTAGTAAAGTTTCTGTGACATTATAGTCTATGGACTGTTTAAAGATCGCTTTTGGACAAAGTGTTATGCGTGAAAGCAAAAGTAAGTTTGAAATGTTAATGTTATAGTTGATGAGAGACTAATCTGCCTTTGCAAACACGTGATTGTGTCTTTGAGGTAACGATATCAATGTACGTAAGCGTGCATTCATGATAAGTGTGCTTATAACACTGTTGCTTATATGATTATATACATATCTTCAGTCTTGTGAGCGTTAGAGTTACATTTGTTGTTATTGGTACAAGTTATGTTCCCGTTTGAAGCAAGTTCACAGTATTTAATTGTATATAAGGGGAAAATGTTTAACGATCTTCTACGCATGCGCTCTTGTTACTCAGTAGCGCTGTATAATGTTCATGTTTAATTACTAAGTTTAATGTATTGTGTTGTGTTATTGCCAATTTGTTATACTTTATTGTAACCTCTTATCATGTATATTCTGTATACTCATGTTTATGTCACTGCTTTATTTTGTAGAAAAACACAACTACATAACATCACAGCCTCGATCATCTGTTGAGTGGTGACATTAAATGGGTTATAATGAGATGAGTGCATCATCGTTTTGTCTCTAATCGGACAGTCTTTGGTGGGTCATTACCCTGAACCGTAAAATTAATTATATATGGTGTAGAGCTACTAAAGCCAATCATGTTTTCACTACTGATAACCACAAAAACTTCAACATAACAGAAACGCTTCTGAATATCAAACATAACTGAACATTAGACATGAACAGATCTCTCCCTTCTCTCAAAAACACACAACATAATGTTTAATTCCCACATTTATTCTCCTGATCAATACAAAGCATGCTGGGAAACTGATTCATGCAATCCTCAGTGAGGTGTTCAGTGACTGTTATATGAGACAATGAAGCACACTGAGCTTGATTTTTAGCTTGTTTTGCTCTGGTGTTTTCTGTATTCACTCATTGAGATCATTTCAGGTGACTCTCCTGATGTTCAGTAATAAATGTTCAGTAATAAATGTGCGTCGTGTGAAGAGCTTCACAGCAGATCATGAAATAATCATCAGGAATTAAACGTGTTTCTGATGTCTCGGTGTGTTGATTCAATCACTGTTTATACTGTATAAATACTGTAATAATAAAGACTATGATACATATCTCCATAATAAACACCTAATAAATGATTGTTGCAATTACTTATCAGTAGTGTTTGTTTAGATAATGAAAACATTGAAGTTTACTTAATTTAAGTCAAGCACAAACACTTTAAGTCGAAACAACACATTCTTATTATAATAATCTTGAAGTTTAATATGTGAAAATTAATTGCAACAGTATGTTTACGGCACCTGCTGGAAGATATTGATTCCTCAAACAGTAGATCTGATCGATAATAAAGTGTGTAATTATTTAGATGAATTTATCAATTATGTATAATTACCTTACAAGTATCAGTAACAGAATGTAATTAAATACAAGCATCAGTAGCTTTATACAAACATGTAATGTGTCTCTACTCAAATATTTAAGGTGAAGTGTGTGATATCATGTGTTTGTGATCAGAGGTCAGAGACGATATTTAAATACATATCATTAATTAATTGCCTTAGCAACCACCTCGGGTACCATAGCACACTTTTAGCAACATCCTATTAACCACCCCAAGTACCCTAGCAACTGCCTAGCAACACTCTTGCAACCACCCCAGGTACCTTAGCAACCGCATAGCAACACCTTAGCAACCATCCCAAGTACTCTAACAACTGCATGGCAACACCTTAGCAACCACCTCGGGTACCATAGCACACTTTTAGCAACATCCTAGCAACCACTCCAAGTACCCTAGCAACTGCCTAGCAACACTTTAGCAACCACCCCAAGTACCCTAGAAACTGCCTAGCAACACCTTAGCAACCACCCCAGGTAACCTAGAAACACCCTAGAAGCCACCCCAGATACCCCAGCGATCTGTTCTTCTGAGTCTGTTCTTCTGATAGAGTATTGCCTTTAAAACATTCAAACTTTAAGCTTTAAAACTATTTTACGTACTTCAAACTGAAAACCTTGCATGGCAGTAATAAATAAATACACAATTTATGATCCCTCTTAATTAAAAATAATAATTTAGCTGATTCTGTGTGTTTTAATGATCTGAGTGTTTGTCCCTGTATACACTGATTATGAATATTAAAAACTCACCTTGTCTGATGCTTTAAATGCTTTAGTTAACTGATAAATCAGGTCTGATGATATCTGTTTTTATCTTTAACAAACACCATTAATCTGGTAAAAGATGATTTCACAGCACATTCATCTCACTGACTCTTGAAGAAAGGAAATACTTACCGTAAATAATATAGATGATGATGAACAGAAGCACAAACACGAAGAGGAGTATAATCATGATGCCTTCAGATCCAGCGTAATTCAGACTTTTGTCCAAGGCAGACTTAAACAGAACTGGAATAAAGAAGAGATACAAACAACAATTATTAAAATAGAAGAACTAAATATGAATAAGATCAAAGAAATTACTCAAATGTGTTCAGACACACAGTTCAGCACTGAACATGTCTTATACTGACAACAATACACGAGTAACACAAGACACGTCTGAGTATTAATGTCATGTTTTCTTTAATATTTCCAGCATATTGAGAATAGTACATCATTTATATGCAATTACTGTTTAATTGGTAATGTGCATTTTAATGTGTTTATGATATTGACTGTTGATTTATTTACCTGAATAAAAAACAGCCGAGAAAACTATATATTCTGTTCTGAAACTGTAGTTTTTAACCCATGTTTCAATCTTGCCTGTAAAACAGAAAATATTAAATAATTACATCCACAATATCATATACAACACCAACACAATGAAACACGAACGCCAATAAAACACAGAATCCTTTTTTATGTAAAATGCAGGTATTGACAGATGATTTAGTTAATGTGAAAACAGTCTGGGTATTATAATTCATGAAGTATATTTTCAATAATGAATCATACCTGTAAAGTTATTAATGTATGGAGCCGTCCAGAGCAACATGAGCGGCCTCAGAAAATAAAGAGCACAACAAGAGACCGTCTCAAACAGAGATCCTGAAACAAAACCAGGTCACAATAATTACTGCATTAATAAACAACTATTGGAATTATACGTTATAATGCATTGATGCACAATCTGTAGTTAAACACTGACCTTCAGAAACACCCCAGAGGACAAACGCAAGAAACATCAGAACATTTGGACAGAAGACGAGAAACATCTGAAGACGGAAGTTTGCATCTACAGAGGACAAACAAAATAACACCTGTTTAGTCAAACAGTGAATTAAGTTTTAATCTCCACAGATGCTCACAAATCCACAAGGGCATACACATGCATTGCAGTATAAAACCTGTTGTTGATTGTCACCAGTGTTCAGATTAATTCGTTGATTTTCATTTATTTTTCTATCTGTGTGTATCTGAATGATGCAAAAGTTCAACATACGGTTAAACCAGGCCACTGCTATAAACAATAATAAATAACACCACACTTACTTAGTCAAAGTTTAGACTCTGGATTATTACACCACCAATATTTAACTGAAATCAGCTGATCACATTTTGTTCTTGCTTTTTTGGCAAGAATGTGTTTTATAGGCAAACGTTTACAACAGCCAGGGAAAAACTGATGCTGATTCTGGGTATGCGTGTGTGCCAAATGTTGTGATTAAATAATTTTTGTTCAGAGCAACTTTTATGAATCCTTCCAATTATATTGAAAATGACCAAATGCAGTCTCACAGTGCTCCTGTAATAAGCAATATAAATCTAACTTTTAAATCTATAAATCTAACATTCATCTAACTAGTTCAGTTTTTAAAGTCAAACAACGATTATGTCAAACCAACCATAACCTGACGACTCTTGGTTTGTCTGGATAACTCAGTTGCAGAAGCCAGACAAAATCTAATATTAAAAGTCATGGGTCAAGTGTCTACTGATCACCAAAATGCTAACATAAAAATTGTGACTCTTTTCTTCAGTGATTCTGCTTCTTAATTTCAGGTGTTTATTGCTGATGCTCAATCAGCACTCAATTCCTCACTTAATTATCTTTAATTTTAACATTGCTTTAGTTTTAATTAAACACCTTCATGTTTTCAATGTAGAACTAGCCACAGCTAGACAGACCTTCTTCTCAAACCTTATAAACAGTAACTTAAACAACATGCACACTCTTTTTGCTAATGTTGAGAGACTGATAACCCCCCCCCCCCAAGACAGATTCCCAGTGAAATGCTCTCCGACAGCAAATGCAATGAGTTTGCTTCCTTTTCTGAGAAGATAAATAATATCAAAAAAGGAGATTTGCATATCTTCTAGTTATGCAGAGGTCACACAAATTCGACTGCAATTTCATTTGTCTATGTCTGTTTTTGAAGAAATTGATAGCACAATTTTGGAAGAAATAATACTTCACCTTAAATCATCAACCTGCTATCTTGACACACTTCCCACATATATTTTCAAAAGTGTGCTTAACTGTTTGGAAGCAGAACTCTTAGAAGTGGTGAACGACTCAATTCTTTCTGGGACTTTCCCAAACTCCCTGAAAACTGCAGTTGTTAAGCTATGAACGTATTTTTATAATAGTTTTAATAGAAACACAAAACCAGTCCTAAATGAAAGAAAACAAGTTGACAAAAAGATTAAATCCAATATTTGGTGATAATATAGCATAATGACAGATTTATAAGCAATTGATCGGAGTCCGGTCATTTTTGACCGGGAACACCACAAGTGTGACAGGAGTCCGAACACAACCAGAGGGTTAAGTACCATTCCTGCTGCCGCGAGGACGATGCTGAGCCGAAAAGACGCAAGTGACGTATTCCTGGCGCGTCATTGAGCCAATCAGATGTTAGAAAACAAGTGTCAACTTGAATCTCTTTGATTGGCTACAAGAAGGTGGACCCGCCTCCCCTTCGCGCTTGCAAATCTCAGTTAGTGAGAGAATCGTGCCAAAACTGCAAGCGCAGATAAAAGAAAGACGGAGCTGTACAAATCGGATTATTTCGGGAACTTTTTACCCTGCATACACAACAAGTCATTTAGACATGTGACAGTCTGTTTTTTTACACATACAGATTGGTTCTACGCGGTCAATCCGTTTTGCAGAAACTGCTGTTTTCGCTTGCAGATCACCGTTCACAGGCTTGCAGTGCTTTTGACCGTATTTTGGCGAAAAAAACGTGCCAAAAGTGTAAGCGCGGAAAAATTGAAGTCATAAGAATGCAGATCATATTTATTTAGTGTCAGCATGAAGTTGCAGTTTCACAATACATGAATTACACTTTCGAGTAACAGCAAAATGCTGCAAATCATTTTTTCTTGCGCTTAAAACGCGATTTACACCTTTACAAAGCTTCTCTTGCGCTTGCAAATTTTATTTGCGCTTGCAGTCTTATGTACACTTTCACAAATCTTACCATACGCATGCAAATCTTTATGACGTAAAATTACCTTCATATTAAGCCCCTTCTGAAAAAGTGCAATCTTGATAACACCATGTTGAGCAACAATAGACCAATATCAAATCTTCCTTTCATATGTAAGTAGTAGTTTTTAATCAGCTGAACATTTTTTTTTTTTATTCAAATGGATACCTGGACTATTTTCAATCTGGTTTCCGAGCGTATCACAGCACAGAAACCACACTTATTAAGATAATAAATGATATTTGCCTTAATTCTGATTCTGGCAAAATATCAGTGCTGGTACTACTAGATCTTAGTGCTGCGTTTGACACTGTCGATCATAACATACTTCTAGAGAGACTGGAAAACTGGGTCGGGCTTTCTGAGATGGTACACAAATGGTTCAGGTCATACTTAGAAGGGAGAGGTTATTATGTGAGTATAGGAGAGCATAAGTCTAAGTGGACGTCCATGACATGTGGAGTCCCACAAGGCTCAATTCTTGCACCGCTCTTGTTTAGCCTGTATATGCTCCCACTAAGTCAGATAATGAGGAAGAACCAAATTGCCTACCACAGCTATGCTGATGATACCCAGATCTACCTAGCCTTATCTCCAAATGACTTCAGCCCCGTTGACTCCCTCTGCCAATGCATTGATGAAATGAACAGTTGAGCCAGAACTTTCTTCAGTTAATCAAGGAGAAAGCTGAAGTCATTGCATTTGGAAACAAAAATGAAGTTCTCAAGGTGAATGCAGACCTTGACTCTTGGGGTCAAATTTATTAAGTCCCAGTACACTGTATTTTTTTTTTGTTTTTTGTTTTTTTGTACATCTTATTGTTTTTTTTGCACATCTTGTTTTTTTTTTTGCACATCTCATTGTCTTTTGCACATCTCATTGTCTTTTGCACATCTCATTGTCTTTTGCACATCTCATTGTTTTTTGCACATCTTATTGTTTTGCACTTTTTTATTTCATTGCACATTTTACTCTTATTTCTCCTTTTCTTACCATATGTATGCCCTTGTGTTATGTTACTTATATAATTTGTATTCTTATTGTTTTGCACTGTCCACTGAGCGGACCTGATTCGATTGCATTTCACTTCTAGTTATGCCCTGTATAACTATTATGTGACAAATAAAGAAACCTTGAACCTTGAACCTTGAAAAATCAAGTCAGAAATCTTGGGGTGATTCTGGCGACAGAACTTAGTTTTAGTATTCATGTCAATGCAGTAACTAAATCAGCATACTATCATCTCAAAAACATTGCAAGAATTAGATGTTTTGTTTCCAGTCAAGATTTGAAGAAACTTGTTCATGCCTTTATCACCAGCAGGGTGGATTATTGTAATGTCTCCTCACTGACCATTATACCGCTGCAGCTCATCCAGAACACTGCTGCCAGAATACTGACCAGAACCAGAACATCTGAGCGTATCTCACCAGTCCTCAGGTCCTTACACTGGCTTCCAGTTACATTTAGGATTTATAAATCACTCAATGGCCTAGGACCTAAATAAATTGCAGATATGTTCACTGAATATAAATCTAACAGACCACTCAGATCAGTAGGATCGAGTCAGTTAGAAATACCAAGGGTTCACACAAAACAAGGGGAGTCCGCTTTTAGCACATTTATGAAATGTGCTATATACATAAACTTGCCTTGCCTTAATTATAATATTTTTGAGTGTAGATTCAAATCACCTCTAAGGAGAGTTAACACTGGGATTTGTTCTGTATACTTGACAATTATTGATACACAGCTCAAGCATCACTATGGGAAGCAGAAAACATACAACTTGACAGTCCCATTCTCAGCTTTCCAACTTCAGTGACATATTTCACTAATTGGTTAAATCCAGCCACATCAAGTCAAAAACACACACACACACATATATACTGTATATATATATACACAGTATCTCACAGAAGTGAGTACACCCCTCACATTTTTGTAAATATTTTATTATGCGACAACATTATGCGCTTATTATGCGCTTTTCATGCGACAACACTGAAGAAATGACACTTTGCTACAATGTAAAGTAGTGAGTGTTCAGCTTGTATAACAGTGTGAATTTGCTGTCCCCTCAAAATAACCCAACACACAGCCATTAAAGTCTAAACCGCTGGCCACATAAGTGAGTCCAAATTGGGCCCAATTAGCCATTTTCTCTCCCCGGTGTCATGTGACTCGTTAGTGTTACACGGTCTTAGGTGTGAATGGGGAGCAGGTGTGTTAAATTTTGTGTTATCGCTCTCACTCTCTCATACTGGTCATTAGAAGTTTAACATGGCACCTCATGGCAAAAAACTCTCTGAGGATCTGAAAAAAATAATTGTTGTTCTACATGAAGATGGCGCAGGCCAGGGGAGAGGCCAGAAATGTTTAAGTGGGTGGGCCAATATAAAACCGGGTGGGCAAGGTGCATGTAAGAAAACTGCATAATTGCCAACAGAAAATACAGCACAAATGTTCAATGCACAACACTTCTTAAACATTAACATTCATTTTAATTTCAAAATGTACTAATAGTTATTAAACTTTTAATTTATCTGTTAACATTCGTAGGCCTACCTGAGCTAACAAAAAGTTGTAGCCTATTTTTATTAAATAACCTTAAAAACGGTTAATTAATACTGTAACATGTGTTTCTCGTTGTTAATGTTAGTTAATGCATTACCTAACGTAAGTTTATTGTAAAGCATTACATTAGTCTGAGACGACGGAGCTTAGCGGATGATCTTATAATCAAGGGTCTCTGTCAGGAGAGTAAACGAATACCGCAGAAACGTGCGCAGCTGCAAATATGCAGTTTGTTGTGCAGAAGAGTATGTAGCACAAAGTTTATGTGTTTCTTTCTACAAAGGACGCATCTATTTAGGAGTTCAAACACTGTATCGTTGCTACTGTGATGCTTTAAACACGCTCATAAGTTCCAATCTAAATCCATCACCCGGTGGTCTGGTTTCATTTGTTGACGGTCCGGATTCAGTGCTAAGACTTAAGTTTCATTTGGGATATCCAATATTTTTAAAGACTTATTGAGGGTTGTTTCACTATTTTCAAATACCACATTATTTTTAAACGTGCGCATTTAATTTATGCACTTTTGGACATTGGACACCGCTACACTAACCTGCTTCAGGACACTTTATCCACGGATACAGCGTGGCCATTGGAGATACTTCGGAACACCGAAGTGAACAAAGGCCACCTGAATAACCGCAGGAGGCGAAAGAAACACCGTGGAAGACACGCTGGAATCCGCAACAGACTGAGGGAAAGGGCTCACAGTCCACCTCTACTGAGTATTCTGCTCGCTAATGTCCAATCCTTGGAGAATAAGATGGACGATCTTAGAGCCAGGATAAGTTTCCAACGGGACATTAGGGACTGTAACATCCTTTGTTTGACTGAAACATGGCTCACGCCGTCGGTCCCGGACATGGCTGTAAGGCCGTCTGATAACTTTTCTGTTTTACGGATGGACAGAACAGCCGAGGCCGGAAAAACCAAAGGTGGTGGAGTGTGTTTCATGATTAACAAGAAATGGTGTGACCCCAGGAATATCTCCATTCTGTCGCGTTCCTGCTCCAGAGAGTGAACGTCAGAAAAGCAGCCGGACCTGATGGGATTACTGGCCGCGTTCTGAGGTCCTGCGCTGATCAGCTTGCTGGTTTGTTCAGATTTTGTTCCATCTTTAATGAGTCCCTTGCTACCTCTGTGGTTCCCACCCCCTTTAAAAATCTGTCATCATCCCTGTGCCTAAGAACAGTAAACCCTCTTGCCTGAATGACTATTGCCCAATTGCCCTCACATCAACAGTCATGAAGGTTTTTGAGAGACTTTTAAAGAAACACATTTGCTCCTCCATCCCTGCTACTTTGGACCCTCTTCAGTTTGCCTATCGGCCAAATAGGTCTACTGATGATGCCATCTCTCAGGTCCTGCACTCTTCCCTCACACACATTGACAGCAAAAATGGCAACTATGTCAGGCTGCTATTCATTGACTATAGCTCAGCTTTCAATACTATAGTCCCCACCAAGCTAGCTGTAAAACTCTCAGACCTCGGCCTAAACACTTCACTCTGTGACTGGATTCAAGACTTCCTCACCGCCAGACCACAAGTGGTGAAAATGGGCCAGTTCACCTCCAACTCCATCACCCTGAACATAGGAGCCCCACAGGGCTGTGTCCTGAGCCCCCTGCTCTACTCTCTCTACACCCACGACTGCGTGTCCTCTCACAGCTCCACCTCTATTGTTAAATTTGCTGATGATACTGTGGTTCTGGGCCTCATTTCCAACAATGATGAGACCGCATACTTGGATGAGGTAGAGAGACTTACATCATGGTGCCAGGACAACTGTCTCTCTCTGAACGTGAGCAAAACTAAAGAGCTGATCGTGGACTTCGGGAAGAGACAGCAGCGGCCCTACACTCCTCTTATGATCAGTGGGACCCCTGTGGAGAGGGTGAGCAGCTTCAAGTACCTCGGTGTAAACATCTCCGAGGACCTGACTTGGACTGCACACATTCAGACTCAGGTTAAAAAAGCCAGGCAAAGACTGTACTATCTGCGACAGCTGAGGAAATTCAGGGTCTCATCAGCTATCCTGAAAACTTTCTATTCAGGGGCCATAGAAAGTGTACTGTCTCAGTGCATCTCAGTGTGGTATGGTAATTCCTCAAACCAGGACTGCAAAGCTCTGCAGAGAGTTGTGCACTTAGTTGAGTGTATTTCAGGGTCTGCTTTTCCCTCTCTGCAGGACATCTACTTCAAACACTGCAAAAGCAGAGTTGTCAAAATCATCAAGGACTCAAATCACCCCGGTAACCATCTTTTCATTTTACTGTCATCCGGCAAGTGCTTCCGGAGCATGATGGCAAAAACTGAGAGACTGAGGAGGAGCTTCTTCCCTCAGGCCATCAGGCTCCTAAACTCAAACTCGGTCTCATAACATTTACATTTACATGACTCAATTTAATGTGTACATACCCGGTACAACCATGTTTGCACATTCTTCTTGCTGTTTGCACATTCCTCTGCACATCCCTGTTTATATTATTATTTATTAAGTCCACAGTATACTATATTGCACATTTTATTTCATTGCACATTTTACCCCTTATTTTTTTTTCTTATTTTTATTTTATTCTTACCTACATTTATATATATTCTCTTATGTTGTTTCATTTTTATTTTTTTGCACTGTCTATTGAGCGGACCTGTCCTGATATACATTTCACTACTGATTATATCCTGTATAATTGAGTATGTGACGAATAAAAGAACCTTGAACCTTGAAACCTTGACCTTGATGTAGAGGCTGAGATTTTTTCTGAAATCCCGCAGGATGGGAAACAATATCAAATCACGTCATTAGGACAGGACAGGAAAAAATGTCAGCAGGAGTGGGCATGACCGGGATATTAATTCTACAACTTTATACACAAATATACCTTTATATAAATAAACTATAGTATTAACTGTATATTTTAATTCTGAACTCAATTCTACTAGCCCTGTCTCTGTATGCTCTCCTCCTGTTTGCTTTGGTGTGCTGGTTAAGTGAATGACGCAGTCCGTGAAGGCTGGTCTATGTGGTAATACACTCGGGCTGTACATCCAAACGATCATTCATCGACCTCAAATATGGCTTTTCTTCTGAAACATGTATGTAGTAGAAACTTTACATGGCTGCTCAATATGATGTTAATCTAGAGAAATGTGCGCTATTGAAGTGTGTTTGTGGAGAGTAGAAGCTGAATAGCGCTAGCTGCACGACAGGCGCCGTTTCACTCACTTGCTCTTAAAATATCCTAAATTTTTTTAATGTTTGGTCATACATTTGGAAACAAAAATGAAGTTCTCAAGGTGAATGCAGACCTTGACTCTTGGGGTCAAATTTATTAAGTCCCAGTACACTGTATTTTTTTTTTGTTTTTTGTTTTTTTGTACATCTTATTGTTTTTTTTGCACATCTTGTTTTTTTTTTTGCACATCTCATTGTCTTTTGCACATCTCATTGTCTTTTGCACATCTCATTGTCTTTTGCACATCTCATTGTTTTTTGCACATCTTATTGTTTTGCACTTTTTTATTTCATTGCACATTTTACTCTTATTTCTCCTTTTCTTACCATATGTATGCCCTTGTGTTATGTTACTTATATAATTTGTATTCTTATTGTTTTGCACTGTCCACTGAGCGGACCTGATTCGATTGCATTTCACTTCTAGTTATGCCCTGTATAACTATTATGTGACAAATAAAGAAACCTTGAACCTTGAACCTTGAAAAATCAAGTCAGAAATCTTGGGGTGATTCTGGCGACAGAACTTAGTTTTAGTATTCATGTCAATGCAGTAACTAAATCAGCATACTATCATCTCAAAAACATTGCAAGAATTAGATGTTTTGTTTCCAGTCAAGATTTGAAGAAACTTGTTCATGCCTTTATCACCAGCAGGGTGGATTATTGTAATGTCTCCTCACTGACCATTATACCGCTGCAGCTCATCCAGAACACTGCTGCCAGAATACTGACCAGAACCAGAACATCTGAGCGTATCTCACCAGTCCTCAGGTCCTTACACTGGCTTCCAGTTACATTTAGGATTTATAAATCACTCAATGGCCTAGGACCTAAATAAATTGCAGATATGTTCACTGAATATAAATCTAACAGACCACTCAGATCAGTAGGATCGAGTCAGTTAGAAATACCAAGGGTTCACACAAAACAAGGGGAGTCCGCTTTTAGCACATTTATGAAATGTGCTATATACATAAACTTGCCTTGCCTTAATTATAATATTTTTGAGTGTAGATTCAAATCACCTCTAAGGAGAGTTAACACTGGGATTTGTTCTGTATACTTGACAATTATTGATACACAGCTCAAGCATCACTATGGGAAGCAGAAAACATACAACTTGACAGTCCCATTCTCAGCTTTCCAACTTCAGTGACATATTTCACTAATTGGTTAAATCCAGCCACATCAAGTCAAAAACACACACACACACATATATACTGTATATATATATACACAGTATCTCACAGAAGTGAGTACACCCCTCACATTTTTGTAAATATTTTATTATGCGACAACATTATGCGCTTATTATGCGCTTTTCATGCGACAACACTGAAGAAATGACACTTTGCTACAATGTAAAGTAGTGAGTGTTCAGCTTGTATAACAGTGTGAATTTGCTGTCCCCTCAAAATAACCCAACACACAGCCATTAAAGTCTAAACCGCTGGCCACATAAGTGAGTCCAAATTGGGCCCAATTAGCCATTTTCTCTCCCCGGTGTCATGTGACTCGTTAGTGTTACACGGTCTTAGGTGTGAATGGGGAGCAGGTGTGTTAAATTTTGTGTTATCGCTCTCACTCTCTCATACTGGTCATTAGAAGTTTAACATGGCACCTCATGGCAAAAAACTCTCTGAGGATCTGAAAAAAATAATTGTTGTTCTACATGAAGATGGCGCAGGCCAGGGGAGAGGCCAGAAATGTTTAAGTGGGTGGGCCAATATAAAACCGGGTGGGCAAGGTGCATGTAAGAAAACTGCATAATTGCCAACAGAAAATACAGCACAAATGTTCAATGCACAACACTTCTTAAACATTAACATTCATTTTAATTTCAAAATGTACTAATAGTTATTAAACTTTTAATTTATCTGTTAACATTCGTAGGCCTACCTGAGCTAACAAAAAGTTGTAGCCTATTTTTATTAAATAACCTTAAAAACGGTTAATTAATACTGTAACATGTGTTTCTCGTTGTTAATGTTAGTTAATGCATTACCTAACGTAAGTTTATTGTAAAGCATTACATTAGTCTGAGACGACGGAGCTTAGCGGATGATCTTATAATCAAGGGTCTCTGTCAGGAGAGTAAACGAATACCGCAGAAACGTGCGCAGCTGCAAATATGCAGTTTGTTGTGCAGAAGAGTATGTAGCACAAAGTTTATGTGTTTCTTTCTACAAAGGACGCATCTATTTAGGAGTTCAAACACTGTATCGTTGCTACTGTGATGCTTTAAACACGCTCATAAGTTCCAATCTAAATCCATCACCCGGTGGTCTGGTTTCATTTGTTGACGGTCCGGATTCAGTGCTAAGACTTAAGTTTCATTTGGGATATCCAATATTTTTAAAGACTTATTGAGGGTTGTTTCACTATTTTCAAATACCACATTATTTTTAAACGTGCGCATTTAATTTATGCACTTTTGGACATTGGACACCGCTACACTAACCTGCTTCAGGACACTTTATCCACGGATACAGCGTGGCCATTGGAGATACTTCGGAACACCGAAGTGAACAAAGGCCACCTGAATAACCGCAGGAGGCGAAAGAAACACCGTGGAAGACACGCTGGAATCCGCAACAGACTGAGGGAAAGGGCTCACAGTCCACCTCTACTGAGTATTCTGCTCGCTAATGTCCAATCCTTGGAGAATAAGATGGACGATCTTAGAGCCAGGATAAGTTTCCAACGGGACATTAGGGACTGTAACATCCTTTGTTTGACTGAAACATGGCTCACGCCGTCGGTCCCGGACATGGCTGTAAGGCCGTCTGATAACTTTTCTGTTTTACGGATGGACAGAACAGCCGAGGCCGGAAAAACCAAAGGTGGTGGAGTGTGTTTCATGATTAACAAGAAATGGTGTGACCCCAGGAATATCTCCATTCTGTCGCGTTCCTGCTCCAGAGAGTGAACGTCAGAAAAGCAGCCGGACCTGATGGGATTACTGGCCGCGTTCTGAGGTCCTGCGCTGATCAGCTTGCTGGTTTGTTCAGATTTTGTTCCATCTTTAATGAGTCCCTTGCTACCTCTGTGGTTCCCACCCCCTTTAAAAATCTGTCATCATCCCTGTGCCTAAGAACAGTAAACCCTCTTGCCTGAATGACTATTGCCCAATTGCCCTCACATCAACAGTCATGAAGGTTTTTGAGAGACTTTTAAAGAAACACATTTGCTCCTCCATCCCTGCTACTTTGGACCCTCTTCAGTTTGCCTATCGGCCAAATAGGTCTACTGATGATGCCATCTCTCAGGTCCTGCACTCTTCCCTCACACACATTGACAGCAAAAATGGCAACTATGTCAGGCTGCTATTCATTGACTATAGCTCAGCTTTCAATACTATAGTCCCCACCAAGCTAGCTGTAAAACTCTCAGACCTCGGCCTAAACACTTCACTCTGTGACTGGATTCAAGACTTCCTCACCGCCAGACCACAAGTGGTGAAAATGGGCCAGTTCACCTCCAACTCCATCACCCTGAACATAGGAGCCCCACAGGGCTGTGTCCTGAGCCCCCTGCTCTACTCTCTCTACACCCACGACTGCGTGTCCTCTCACAGCTCCACCTCTATTGTTAAATTTGCTGATGATACTGTGGTTCTGGGCCTCATTTCCAACAATGATGAGACCGCATACTTGGATGAGGTAGAGAGACTTACATCATGGTGCCAGGACAACTGTCTCTCTCTGAACGTGAGCAAAACTAAAGAGCTGATCGTGGACTTCGGGAAGAGACAGCAGCGGCCCTACACTCCTCTTATGATCAGTGGGACCCCTGTGGAGAGGGTGAGCAGCTTCAAGTACCTCGGTGTAAACATCTCCGAGGACCTGACTTGGACTGCACACATTCAGACTCAGGTTAAAAAAGCCAGGCAAAGACTGTACTATCTGCGACAGCTGAGGAAATTCAGGGTCTCATCAGCTATCCTGAAAACTTTCTATTCAGGGGCCATAGAAAGTGTACTGTCTCAGTGCATCTCAGTGTGGTATGGTAATTCCTCAAACCAGGACTGCAAAGCTCTGCAGAGAGTTGTGCACTTAGTTGAGTGTATTTCAGGGTCTGCTTTTCCCTCTCTGCAGGACATCTACTTCAAACACTGCAAAAGCAGAGTTGTCAAAATCATCAAGGACTCAAATCACCCCGGTAACCATCTTTTCATTTTACTGTCATCCGGCAAGTGCTTCCGGAGCATGATGGCAAAAACTGAGAGACTGAGGAGGAGCTTCTTCCCTCAGGCCATCAGGCTCCTAAACTCAAACTCGGTCTCATAACATTTACATTTACATGACTCAATTTAATGTGTACATACCCGGTACAACCATGTTTGCACATTCTTCTTGCTGTTTGCACATTCCTCTGCACATCCCTGTTTATATTATTATTTATTAAGTCCACAGTATACTATATTGCAC
Organism: Schizopygopsis malacanthus; assembly: GCA_027474115.1. NCBI lineage: Eukaryota > Metazoa > Chordata > Actinopteri > Cypriniformes > Cyprinidae > Schizopygopsis > Schizopygopsis malacanthus. The sequence goes on from JAPDDM010000098.1 coordinate 162,938, forward strand.
ATTTTATTTCATTGCACATTTTACCCCTTATTTTTTTTTCTTATTTTTATTTTATTCTTACCTACATTTATATATATTCTCTTATGTTGTTTCATTTTTATTTTTTTGCACTGTCTATTGAGCGGACCTGTCCTGATATACATTTCACTACTGATTATATCCTGTATAATTGAGTATGTGACGAATAAAAGAACCTTGAACCTTGAAACCTTGACCTTGATGTAGAGGCTGAGATTTTTTCTGAAATCCCGCAGGATGGGAAACAATATCAAATCACGTCATTAGGACAGGACAGGAAAAAATGTCAGCAGGAGTGGGCATGACCGGGATATTAATTCTACAACTTTATACACAAATATACCTTTATATAAATAAACTATAGTATTAACTGTATATTTTAATTCTGAACTCAATTCTACTAGCCCTGTCTCTGTATGCTCTCCTCCTGTTTGCTTTGGTGTGCTGGTTAAGTGAATGACGCAGTCCGTGAAGGCTGGTCTATGTGGTAATACACTCGGGCTGTACATCCAAACGATCATTCATCGACCTCAAATATGGCTTTTCTTCTGAAACATGTATGTAGTAGAAACTTTACATGGCTGCTCAATATGATGTTAATCTAGAGAAATGTGCGCTATTGAAGTGTGTTTGTGGAGAGTAGAAGCTGAATAGCGCTAGCTGCACGACAGGCGCCGTTTCACTCACTTGCTCTTAAAATATCCTAAATTTTTTTAATGTTTGGTCATACAGCCTTAATCTGTAAAGACTATATGTTTATTTGTGTGCACTCAGAATAACAACAAAATGTTGCACTTTAAAGCAAACCGGATGAGCTTTAGGTCTCTGTGAACTTGAGCAAGAAACTTCAAAAATGTCTTTGACAAATATATCTATAGAGAGTGAAATGTCTACTTTCAAATGGAAAAAAAAATCTAATAGAAAACGTGTAAGCATGGATGATTTACATGAAATGTGATGTGTTGTAGCCACAAGTGTACATTTTATTTTTGTTATTTATGTTGCAATATTATTTGTTTGTGTTTTAGTTCAATTTATTAATTAAGAAAGGAAATTGTAAACGTCATAAGGCCGTGGCAAATGGGACGGCAGTACGCCGGAAGATAGGAAGTGGGTCAGACCATTTTTGACCACTTCATATTCTCTTGTTTTGTGTGGAATATCTTTTTGGGAACAAATTTCATTTTGTACGATTTGTATCTTAATTTTAATATATCTTTTGTTGATCAATTATCTTCTCAAATAAACAAGAAGGAACAAAACTATCGTGGACTGAAGTGGGTTCAATACAAAGCCTGCTGCCATTCTTCCGCGGCCAAAACAAAAGGCCAAAGCAACATAATGTGTGCAATGTACTGTGAATAAGCTGGCTTTCAGTTCAATATAATGACAAAAAAAAAAAAAATTTGGGTTTTTATTCAACTAAGGTGGACACGCTGTGATCTGTACTATATTTTTACTGTAACTGACATATTTCGGCCCAAAAAAAAAAAACGGGAGTGGGAGGGAATGGGAGTCATTCTTCTGGGAGTGGAACGGGACAGGATTTTCCCACAATTTTTTCGTGGGATTGGGAAGGAACAAGATTTTTTTTTTTGGGAGTGGGACGGGAGAAGTTTGAAAATCCACTCCCGTGTCACCCTCTATTGCAATGCACCTATAGGAAAAAGGAAAAATAATAAACTGTCTGTAATTGACCATAAAAACTCATTTTAAATATATTTTTAAGTAAATATATGAAGTTGTAGGAAAACTATACTTTTATTATTATTATCGTTTAATAAATATATTAAGTTTGAAAAAGTACCAACTTCTCATTGGGTGGGCCTTAGCCCACCCGGGCCCACCCGTAGCTTCTCCACTGGCGCAGGCTGTAAGAAGATTGCCAAGACCCTGAAACTGAGCTGCAGCACGGTGGCCAAGACCATACAGTGGTTTAACAGAACAGGTTCTACTCAGAACAGGCCTCGCCATGGTCGACCAAAGAAGTTAAGTGCACGTGCTCAGCGTCATATCCAGAGATTGTGTTTGGGAAATAGACGTATGAGTGCTGCCAGCATTGCTGTAGAGGTTGAAGGGGTGGGAGGTCAGCCTGTCAGTGCTCAGACTAGTGATGGCGAAGTGAAGCATTCTGAACCAGTGAAGCTTTCAACCCAATTGTATCGGGAAAAGGTTCATTACTCGAATCTTTTTAAAACTATTCATGCTGTGGCCATCTAGTGGTCTTAAAAATGAACAACACCTTCCAAAGTGCTGTGATTCATTACAGCTGCTGGCTTCACGTCTGGTTCTAATTGATTCCTTGTTTTAATTTATTGTATAAAAATAATCGCCATTATCAAAGTCATTAATTTGTGTCGTTGTACTGCCACTAAAATAATTCAAATAAAATCAAACATAAACTCATTAATTAATCTGTGATCTGTCAATGTTAACTCTGCCTCAGTCCTTAGACAGTTATTTAATGGGCAAAGTTCATTTGACCATAATATATAAATTATGATAAAAAGAAAATAATGCTAACGCATTATAATTTAATATAATGTAAAAGAAACCGCGCTGAGGTTCACTTCGTTTGAAGCAGATACTGAAGCAGTCACGTGATTTTCAGGTGAATGAAGCTTCAGCCGTCATAGATCACGTGCTTTTGGCTAAACGAATCAAGCTCTGATACAGTGCTTCAATGTGAGATACTTCTGTTTTTTTTTTATACAAGCTTCGAAGACTCGGTGTCGAATGTCAAATCATTAGCTCAGACCATACGCCGCACACTGCATCAAATTTGTCTGCATGGCTGTCGTCCCAGAAGGAAGCCTCTTCTGAAGATGATGCACAAGAAAGCTCACAAACTGTTTGCTGAAGACAAGCAGACTAAGGACATGGATTACTGGAACCATCTCCTGTGGTCTGAGGAGACCAAGATAAATGTATTTTGTTCAGATGGTGTCAAGAGTGTGTGGTGGCAACCAGGTGAAGAGTACAAAGACACGTGTGTGTATATACATACATACATACATATATATATATACATACATATATATATATATATATATATTAATATATAAAACAGTGCTTGAAATGGAAAAAAGTGCCAGTACTCACCCGACCCCCCCCCCATTTATTTATTTATATCAAATAAATAAGTACTTTTTAATCATTCCCAATGTATGTATTCCACAATCAATCAATAATTAAATAAACGTTTTCAATACAAATTAGCACAAGTCAAGCTGCAATACCAAACAGGACCACAGGGAGACGCCAAAGACCACTAAACCTCCTGCCTTTAATATACGGCTCCATTCAGAATCACTAAATCTCTGACCCCCCGCATAATCAGCTTTCATTATAAACACTCTTGCTTTTAAGCCAAATACACGCTGAAAATAATAATTTTACTGACTAAAGTCACTATTCTCTCCGTAATGGCTGATGAAATCGTCTGTGTTTTCACTGCATTAGCGCTGTTTTGAGCTCACTGTTTGAATTTGTTCACTGGATCCTTGGACTTTCCAGGAGATTACGGTTTAAAATGATGTGATTGCAAAAGTCTGCTTCTTTTCATCTACTATGCGCGCCTCCCCTTACATGCTCTCGCGCACCACACAATGAAGTAGACCGACTCTGATTGCGTTCATTCACGTGATTGGTCGAGATGAGAGGTGATCCCGCCTGGGTAGTGTGATTTACAAAGTTTATATATAATTTCTAATTAAATATGGGATCATATTACCTAATAACCCAGAACCTGACATGTCAGAAGTGCTGGTACGCACAAAAAAGTGCAGGTACTCTAAAGGCTAAAATATAGAAGTACTGAATACCGGCCCACTTCAAGCACTATATATTTATAGTAGGGATGGCATGGTACATGTATTCGTACTGAGCCATCAGGGTACGGGCATCTCAGTTCGGTGCATGAGGCCTTGCGATGAATACAAGCAATTCACCCCCAATCCAGAAGGGGGTGCTCGCAGTAATGCAACAATGTTTGATAACCGCCAGCAGAAGAACATCGAATGCCGTGAGTTGTGCGCTTGAAAACAAAGCCCATTGACAATGTGATGATTCTGAACGCTTCTCTCACATGGACTGACAAAGGCTTGTGCACTCAACTGTATGTGAAATAGAGCTTTGTGCTCATGTGTCCTACATATCTCATTCAGCAAAAATCCAAATATTCCATAATATTTCCATATTTGCGATGTAACGTATCTGAATGCGAAACTATTATTTATTATGCAAATGATAGGCTTGCACTTCAGTTGTGTTCCAACAGTGACACAGAGGTGGGTGCGCTAATGTTTGGTTCACTATATTTTATTTGAATAAAGTACCAACAGTGCTGTCAAGTTAGCAATGCTGGAACCGATGTGTGTGTGTGTGTGCGCGCTCTCTGGCGCAATCACTTAACTGTTTCCTTATGCCAGCAGAATCAACTTTAAATACGTATTGTCTTATTAATAATGCATCGGTGTATAAAGCATGCATGCAGCATGTGCATAACAGTCAGGCTGTCTGTAGCTTAAGCTTAAATTGAGTATTAATATAGAATTAGTTTTTTTTTGTCTGAAATAAATTATTTAATGTAGAAATTACATTTGTTTTTATGTAGTATTTACTTCACCCACATTTTTTTTTATCTGAACTGCCAAAATACAGACAGAATTGTTCATGTCCCACTAGAGACAGTAATATACTGGACCATTGTTACACCACAATAAATGATGCATTTCGCTCCATCCCACGGGCAGCTTTGGGGTTTTCTTCAACCTGCCTAATTCAACCTGAGCTGATGTTTATTATCTTGAGTGAACTAAACCAGAATACTCTAAACATTTTGCTGACAAATGTTGTTTTGTTTACCCTAGTTAGATCCTGAATTATGTTATTAAACCTTCTTCATGTTGAAGAGTACAATCTCAAGAATTTAGAAGAAGTTAGACAACCTTAAAATATGAAACAAATGTCATTTATATTGATTTCACATAAGGTATAAGTCAAGGACTACATTGCCTATGTAGTCTGTCTGCACAGCTGATGAAAGAAACCAATTGTAGTGCACTAACTTACCCTCTGGAGGGACAATTACTTTCACATAATTTGATGGAAATAGTCCCGTATTATTATTTTTCTTTCCCATCCACCATCCATCATCATGCTGCAAGACAAAACAGAGTAAAATGGAGTATTTAAATAGAAACAGTAAGTCTTCCAACTCAGATAAATTCACTCTAAGGGTGACCCCGAATAGTCAACGATTCGATAGGAAGAGCCTAAATCGACTCCCAATCTCACAGTCGAATATTCGCGGGGTGTTGGGATAATGCCATTTTGGCTATATGGGGGTGCTCAAATGTCTGATTTCACATAGAACTACTTGTTTTCTCCCAATAAGTTAATGTACAGCCTAATATAATGCTGTAAATAAGAATCTGAAAAGAAAGAAGCTTTAAATAAATATGTTAATGTGTATGAATAAATCCAATCACTCCTATAGATTTAAGTTAAGTTTCACTTTCCATAATCCGTGACCAATAGAGAAGCATCTTGGCGGCAAGGATTTAAAACTTTATCATGACTCAAACTGACACAGGCAGAGTTAAAGACTGTATTTTTTCGATCAAGTGGGGTATACATGATTTCAAAACATGGTAGCTGTATTATATATTGTGTATTATTTATCTTGCATAAGATGCTGAAATAAAGAGCTTCATTGTACAGTGATTATCAACGCGCAGCGCGAGCAGTACAAACAACAATGCATAATATTAATAACTATGACTGGGACTGTCATATACATAACATTATAATGAGAACACTATTATAATAAAACTTTGTGAATTTTTGGAGTTTAGTTGCTGTTTTTTCTACGTTATTGCGTGAAGAAGATGTCCACAAAAGGAATTCAGTCAGTGCCGCGCGGACACATTCTCTTCTACATTCGGGGCATTCTGTGCAGATAGCCTTTAGTCGTAATATTAACATTATGTTGTATAAATAAGGAAGTGTATTCTATATTAGATAAATGAGTTAAATCCCACTGATTAAAACCTGCCCTCATGCTTCATTCTACTGGTCATCTTCAGCGCGCGCAGCTCAAAACAGAGATGCAGAACATTAATAACTACTGTAATATAGCCTACAGGGTTTCGCTGGCGTTTAATATAATCTTTTAATCAAAACATAAAACATTATTTTTGTATCTGCGAGGTGTCCATTACACATTTCCCTGTCTGTTAATGTCAGTAATTATGACTGTGTCTCTTGGTAACGTATCTTGCCCCGCCCCAAACATATGATTAGACTATGAGTCGAATATCGACAAGATTAGAAAAATCCAATTCGACATTGAAAATCCTTAGTCGAGGACACACCTAATTCACTCATAAATGAATGACTGAATTATTGTTTAATATTTACACATCAAGGAAAGTAAAACACAGCAAAAGAAACCATTTAAAATAAATTCTACATTAGCTTTGAATGAAGTTTTGTGTTCATTCTTATACCCCTGATAGAATCTCTATGGTTTCGCCAACAATAAGCTCCAGCTCGTCGTCTTTCACAGCAGTGTAGTCGTACAACACCTCACATTTCGTCATCTGTTTATTTGGTTTCATACCTGGAGTGATGAAAAAAAACAAAAAAAAAACAGGATTGAACATGGCAACCCACTAAGGTATGACAACTTTTATATTGTGGTTACACAGGAAAAAATTATAATGTCACAATGTCTTAGAATGGTGTAGGCAGACAACAGGACGATGATAAAGAATACACAATTAACTTTATTAAAAGAAAGAAAAACATATCCAAACTTGGACTATACATTAACGACATCCCAGACAGCAACACAGTGTTGGCCCAGATCCGGCCCACATCTGGATCCAGTGTTACCACTTTTCCACCAAAGCAGTTCCAGTGCTGGATCGGAGCCAGAGCCTACTTTCAAACTGGTTCTTTGTCTTTCGACACCCAAAGCACCAGCTCCGAACCAGGAAAAGCAGTTCGTAAGTAGCACCAAAACATTGCTGGGCTAGAAGGAAGAACCGCTTGCGTCAGGGGCTGGAGGCGGGGCTACCATGACCAACAAGACGACAGAAACTTTGTACCACCATATTTGAAATAGCAGCTAAACACAAACACATTGTATTCGCCGTGTTTGGATGCCGATGTAGGTTCACAAAGCCATGAACATCAATAGGAACGCAACGGCCAGCATTGTTGATGGTTTGTTTAGGCTTGTTTGGGATGGATCGGCGCTGCGCTGACTTTTCTGTGTGAGGCATCGGGGTGCTGCGGGAGCGACTGGAAAGCAGATGGTTCTTTATGATTTTGGATTGCTCTCGCGGCTCTTTAGTGTGTTGTGTGGCGATCGGTCTGCATGGCGCCGATGCACCTCAAACAAGCCTGTTGTGCCACGCTAATGAACCGAAACATGAAATGCATTCAGTGACGTGAGACCTAGCTCTGTATTGGCTCTCTAGCCTGTGGTTTGGTTTGGGCGTCGGAGTGCACAGTGTTATGTACTTTGTTTAATGTTAGATTGTGCAGTAGGGATGGCTGGATCGATCCTGAAGTAGCAGTACTGTTGATTCTAATGTTGTATTGAGAGGATCGATCCTCACATAAAAATATTGATTCTAAAGTGCATTTTTTTACCACAAATTTTATTTATTTAGCAAGAAATTCAATGCATAAAATAATCTTCTAAGTGGGAAAAAATATCCAATAGTCTATATAAGCGAATAATTGTGTAGGATGGAACTACTCCTCCTGCTCATCGGAACTTAGAACACAAATGCTAAAAAACAGAACCAATCAATCACAGACAGCATTCGCTGCTGACACTTCACTCACATGGCTTGTTCAAATAGGGCTGAGTTTCCTAAAAGCACAAGCATAAGGGGATCTTAAGAAACCACTGCAACTACTAGTCTATGCGATCAGCTTAGGCTCACAATGCATTTGGGAAACAAAGCCCAGATCAATGCTTCTTAGATGACAGAGAAACAATCAGGAGTTATTGCACAGTAAACAAATTTCACAAATGCTAAAAATGTTGATGTTAGTAAGGTTTTTAAAGGAAATTAATACTTTTATTCAGCAAGGATGCATTAAATTCTGCAGTGCAGTATGGAGTACCTCAAGGTACTTAAGTTCGGGGCCTTGCAAGCTTGCTCGATCTATTGGCCGCCTTGGGGCTGGAGTGGATTTAGGAGTGAGGTTGGCTGATAGCAGGGTGACATATAGATCGTACAGATCTGCTTTGTTTACACTTCATGAGAACTGTGTGTTGGAAATAATTGGTGCTTGCCTCCGGTTTAATACTTTACAATCGAGGATGCTGAAAGACTGTAGAGAGAGTGAAAATAAGGCGGTTTAGCTATTTATCGAGGTTGTCTCCCGAGCTGATAGGCTAGACAATGTAATTGCTGATGATGCATTGGCCGGGTTAATTATCTGACCATGCTCCTCCCAAACTTTGTTAATAAAACACAATTTACTGTAGACATCTCAAAATTTTTACTATTTGTCCCCTACAATATATTGCTACTTCACCACAACATACTTCAAAAACTACAACACTAAAGATCATTTTCTAAATTCCTAAATACAAAAAAAAAAAAAAAAAAAAATCATATTTGTACCAGCAGGTGTCATTTACCATCCTAAAACACTGAACTGTTTTATAAGCCATATGACAGAGTATAAGATTTATGCCAGAATGCGGTAGAATTGTATTGGATACACAGGCATATCAACATTTCAGCATTTAAACAATGTATTTATGTTGTTGTTGTTTTTGTTTACATTGGGTCATAATCTTGCAGTTGAAAACCACTAAATTACAGCTGATAAGAATATTGTTCTGTTATACACATACCTTTAGTAGATGATCTGCAGTAGATTAGGCAGCAGAACAGAAGTGCAGATCCAGATGCAGAAACACAGAGAATCAGCACCATTATGTGAAAAACTGAGAAACCTGTGAAACACAGACATCAGTTACTAAACAGTATTGTATTGTAACAGTAACAGTATTGTGTACAGCATTGTTCCCAGTGTATTGTCCTTCAAATACCATTTCTACTGATGTGTCTTTGTTGTTATGTTTGCATCAATATGCTATAATAACACATGTATTTCAATTTCATTTTAGACAGGCCCGGATTAACACATTGTAGTGCCCTAGGGTGAGCTCATTTGAAGTGCCCCCCCCTCCCCTTCCCCTCAAAAATTGAGTAGCACCTTCTGATCAATAACAAAAATTAGCCTTCCCATTACAAGGTAATATTTGACTCCATAAAGTGATTTACTGGGGCATTTTTTTCCTAATATTATTAAAAGTATGTCATTACAGGTACATCAGAAAAAATAGAATATCATGAACAAGGTCAATATTTTTTGTCACTCATTTCAGAAAGTGAAACCCGTATATTATATAGATTCATTCAGTGCTGTAGTCTACGTGATGCGCAGGTATACGCCATCTATCCACCAGGGAGGATCAAGGATTTGCGTATATCCACTTAAAAAAGTATGCGGATACGTAACAACATTGTTTTGTGACAGACCTTTCACAAGTTCATTCATAAATTCACCCAGTCTGTGTTGCACCGTCTTTCTGATAATCACGCCGTATTTCTGTTGACGACTATTGCTAAGCTTGAAATTAAATAATAAATACATGAAACGAACTACACCCTTTCAGTGTTTTCGTAAGCCTGCCCCTGAAGCTGCTGCTGCTTCGGGTGACACACTGCAAACAGCATGAGAGCAGTTTTTTAAACGACAGAAACGTTAACATTATAGAAACGACAGAAAATGAGCCAGAAGGCTGATACTATCCTACGCGGTACAGAAATTAACCTTTTTGATAGCTATTTTTTGAACTCTAAAGTTTCAATCTCTTATAAGAGTGTAATTTTAACTGGTATGTGGTAGCATATGCATTGTCATTAACTTAACTGTAACAGCAATTGAACAACAATTCAATTACTCATTCATAAAGACAGTCATTATAGTGATTTATAGTAAATAATGAATTTATTTGATCGGTAACGTATTATTCTTATTGCCTTATTTTAATTATACATTTTGAAAAAAAAAAAGCTTATACAAATACACTTTTGAATTTGACATAAAAGGTAACACTTCAAATAAAGTATAAAAAGGGGAAAAAAATCACAGTATACTCACTACAAAAATAGACAACACCACTGGATTCATTACACATAGAGTGAAATATTTCAAGCCTTTATTTCTTGGAATTTGGATGATTATGGCTTACAGATAATAAAAACCCACAATTCCGTGTTTCAGAAAATTTTAATATTACATAAGATCAATAAAAAAGGATATTTTAAACAGAAATGTCAGGCTTCTGAAAAGTATGTTCATCTCTATGCTCTCAATACTTAGTTGGGGCTCCTTTTGCATGAATTACTGCAGCAATGCGGCGTGGCATGGAGTCGATCAGTCTGTGGCACTGCTCGTGTGTAATGAAGCCCAGGTTGTTTTGATAGCGGCCTTCAGGTTATCTGTGTTGTTGGGTCTGGTGTCTCTCATCTTCCTATTGACCAGAGCCGATCCTCCCTATACGCAGAATACGCAAGCTGCGTAGGGCCCCCGAAACACCAGGGGGCCCCCTTGCTCTCAAAGATGATTTCATTTTAGTTTTGGTTTTTGAATTTGGCCAGCGACTATGAAAACATGAATGATAATTTATTGTAATGCGGTGCTGCCGCCCTTTCTATGTAAACTCTGTCAAATCATGTAATGTGGATGTTGTAAAGTCTCTTGCTCGAGACAAAAAGCATAGCGAGCTGCGGAAGAGATAGTTTCTCGAGGAAACTCAATGGACAAATGTGTTTCATTCATTCGTTCATAACCACTCGACACAGCCACATCCACCCCCGGCCGACACAGTTTTGCGTAGGGCCCCCTGAAGTCTAGGATCAGCTCTTCTCTTGGCAATACCCCATAGAGTCTCTATTGGGTTCAGGTCTGGTGAGTTTGCTAGCCAGTCAAGCACAGTAACACCATGGTAATTTAACCAGTTTTTGGTACCTTTGGCACTGTGGGCAGGTACCAAGTCCTGCTTGAAAATGAAATCAGCATCTCCATAAAGCTTGTCAGCAGAAGGAAGCATGAAGTGCTCTATAATGTCCTGGTAGATGCTGTGTTGACTGTGGACTTCAGAAAACACAGTGGACCAACACCAGCAGATGACATGGCAGCCCAAATCATCACTGACTGTGGAAACTTCTGTAGTGGACTTACAAAGGTGGCACAGAAGAACACAAAAATGGCATGTAGGTCAATTTACAGAGGCTCAAAGGTTGCATGGATGTTTTAAATTCATAACAATGTTGTGAGATTAATGTTTTAAATATAGAATTTTGAATATAGAACTATTATTTGATTTAAATGATTTAAATAACTAAAATGACACTTTAAAAATAAAAATAAAACTTCCAGCAGGTGGAGGAAAGTCGCTGATTTTATCACTGAATCATTCATTCAGTTGATTCATTTGAACGGCTGATTCATTCAGGAACGAAGCAAGTGACTGTCTTTTATGAATGGGTAATTGAATCATTGACTCCCTAGATTAATTTAAAAACGCAGTTCATTCATAAATGAAACAACGCTGTGTTTGAATTAGTGAACGACCGATATAATTTTTTTTTATAACCGATACCAATTATTTGCATGTTTATGTACCCGATAACTGATATGCTGAACCTATATTTATTTACTGTTATAAAGTAAATAAATAACTGAGTGAAGTAAGTCCATTCTTCGCTTTGGGTTTTCCTCCTTTCAGTCGTCTTAACAACAACAAACAACTGTTGAAAATTAACATTCTTTCATGTAAAATTAATCTTCAAATTACAACAATAAAACATTTTATTTATAAAAAGCATCATCAGCAACACTGATATTAACAATAAGCAAAATAATGTCTAATGTTTTCCGTTAAAATAAAGGACAGGAGTCATATCAACTTCAATTTAAATTACAGTTTTAGGTTTATAAGCTGTTTAATAGGCTACAGTAATTCACTGGATAATGTTAATTCACTGAATACTATTCTCCGGAATATTGAAATAACAAACAAAACATCGTATCAGAGGTGGAAACTAACAAATTACATTTACTCGCGTTACTGTAATTGAGTAGCTTTTTTGTGTACTTGTACTTTTTTAAGTAATTTTTTTAATCTGTAATTTTACTTTTACTTAAGTATATTTTGTGGGAAGTATTGTACTTCGCTACATTTTAAAACACATTTGTTACTGAGTAAAAAAAAAACGCTCCGTGGAAACAACTGCAGTAAATAATGGGCAGAAGAAGAAACTGGCGCTAAAATCACAAGAAAGATGCAGACGGACAAGACAGGCGTTAATGGTGCAGACCCAGCTGAAAACCAGACCCCGTCATACTCTGCTGAAGTTGAACTCGAAGGAAATGAAGTGAACCCCTGGCCATATATTCATGCTCTATTATGCAGTGTTAGCTGTGTTTGCCTCGGGAGACCGAACTAGCAGCTTATAAATATATCGACATCAACCCTTCGCAAGCATGTAGAGGTAACGTAAGGTAAATACTTACATCATTGCATTGGTGGTTAAAATGAAGCTTTAGCAGTTTAACAAAAGGTTTTGCACAAATGAGCCAAAAGGACAGTGGTGCAGGGTGTGCAATATCATCTGAGATAATATAGTAATTGTTGTTTTAACAATGTGCGATTTGACATTATCAGTATTTTGCCAAAAACCAAACAAATCACTCTAAACAGTGTGCCGTGAAATCTAGTAACGTTAGATTAGACTAATCCGCGTGCATCTGGAGTGCTTTCTTTCACTGCGTGATTCAGTCCGTTAAAATGCGTTTAGAATGATCACAAAATTGAAGATATAGGGGCAGAAAATGTATATATTTATATAATTTAATATAGTAAGTCAACATCACATGAAGAATGCCGTTTTTCTCAAAAAATCACCATGACTGCATAGGCCTGTAGTTTTTATTTTTACAACAGTTCAAAAAACAAGAAGTTAATTAAGAGACTTACGTTTTAGACACCATATTGCCAGTTTTGCGTCTCTGACTCTGAGCAATGACGGTGTTTGTTCCTGAATGAATTAACCGTTTAAATGATTCTGTTCAATCGCAATGATTCACTTATCAGTGACTTGCTGACACCTACTGGTGGTTCTAATTTAACATTTAAAGTATCTTTTGTTTTATTTATTTTTTAATTTCAAATGACTATTTAACATTTGAGACCCTGACCTGGAGCACAAAACCAGTCTTAAGTCGCTGGGGTATATTTGTAGCAATAGCCAACAATACATTGTATGGGTTAAAATTATAAAATTTTCTTTTATGCCAAAAATCATTAGCATATTAAGTAAAGATCATGTTCCATTAATATATTTATTAAATTTCCTACTGTAAATATATCAAAACTAAGAGCTTAATTTGAACAACTTTAAAGGAGATTTTCTCAATTTCAAATATTTCCAGATTTTCAAATATTGTCCGATCATAACAAACCATACATCAATGGAAATATTATTTATTCAGCTTTCAGATGATGTATAAATCGCAATTTAGGAAAATTGACCCTTATGACTGGTTTTGTGGTCCAGGGTCACATTTTATGTCTTATTTATATAAACATTATTTCTGCATTTGTAACTGCAGGCTAAATGCATTCATGTCAGTGTAAATACATTTATGCCACTTCAGATGAAGCTTCTGCATTTCCTCTGCACTGCAAAGATTCATTTTGTTGATACTGATTTAATTTGCCTGGTAACAGCCCAAATGTGTTATTATTCTAATTAACCGATTACTTTAATTAAAAACAACTCGTTTGAGATTTATAGGCATATCCCAGGTGTGTCAAACTCAGTTCCTGGAGGGCCACAGCCCTAAAGAGTTTAGTTCCAACCCTGCTCCAACACACACACCATGTAGTTTTCAAATAAGCCTAAATGATTAGTTTAGCTGGATCAGATGTGTTTAATTAGGGTAATATCTACACTGTGTAGGGCTGTGGCCCTCCAGGTACTGAGTTTGACACCTTTGGTCTATCCCATTTTATCGTTCCTCCCATTGTTAAAATGTAACTAAGTAATTTTTACTCTGAGTATATTTTAAATGAGCAACTTTTTACTTTTACTTGAGTATATTTTTAGATTGGTACTTTTACTTGTACTTAAGTAAAATTTCAGTAATGTAATGGTACTTTTACTTGAGTAGAATATTTTTGTACTCTTTCCACCTCTGCATCATATTTTATTGCATTTCTTAACTGGCATGTTTTATCAGAATTATTCAAATGTTTTTGTCATTCTAAATTATGAAATGCCTGCTGACAGCATGGTTTATCTATGCATTTACACAGAACTATAGGGAGAGTGGGGACGGTTGCAACACTTTTTGCATTTCCTTTAGTTTTTCAGACTATTTGCATCAGAAAGCCAGAATTTGAATACAATAAAGCCACATCAGTCGGTTACTCACCCACGTTGCTGTAACACGTGCATATATGATTAAATACACACAATTTATACTTGAATAGACAAAGTCAAATGTTGCAACTGACCCCACAAACATTCATTAAAATGTAATTAAAAGCATTCTTAAATATCATTTAGCAGTTTCTGTATTTTATTTATGCATAGACATGGTCTAAGTTAAATTGGCTAAAAACAAAGAATAGTAAATGGGGAAAATATCAAGTAACAAGTAACAGTCTTGGTTAATTATTTCAATATATTTAAACTAAAATAATATTAATTTAATCAGAATCAAGACACTACAATTTAATAATAGCCTACTTCTGTTAGCATCTGTGAAAGGTTACTGAACTAAGGCCAGTTGCATGAACTTAGTCACTGTCTTAAGAACTAGTTTTACCAACTAGCAGTTAACCAAGTGTATGAATGTTGTAAAAAAGGGACAGCATGTTGGGACGATTGCAGCAACATTTTGCAACTGTCCCTACCTTGACAGCCATGATAAAACTTGGTATAATGGCTTGACACAATATCTTTGACACATGTTACCTATGCCTATTAGAAGCTAAGAAAAAACAGATTTAAATCATATGTTTTTACAATGCTTCATAAAAACAACTTAGTATGATACAAAATCTAATTTTTTACCATGAAAATTATTTTTTTGTAAAAAGAAGGGTCACATGTGCCTGACTTCATCCAGGAAGGGTGGGGGCTGATTTAGCATGTTCAGTATGAATATCATCACTGTAGCTAATTCCTGATTGAAGAAATAAGCCATGTTACAACTGTCCCCCGTTGCAACTGTCCCCACTCTCCTACTCAAACTGCGATCGCTTGCGGAGATAATAAATAATTAATTTAGATAGAGATGTATTTATTTATATGTTTATTGGTGAAATAATGGCTATATAGTAAATTTGAATATAGTTTAGTGTGTTTCAAACAAGTTAATCTTGTTAAAAGTTACATGCGGTGGCAGTGCTGGAGCATTTCCTGAGAATCAACCGCTGAATGAACAGCAATATGAAAGCGGCTTCACGAGACTAATGGCGCTTTTCCACTGCATGGTACGGTACGGTTCGGCACGGCTCGGTACGGTACGGTACGGCTCAGTTCGGGTCGGTTTGCGTTTCCACTGCAGTTTAGTACCGCTATAGAGTGGGCGGGATTATTCACGCGTCGTTATAATTGCGCCGCCTCTACTGCCGTGACATCATCGTAAACGCACCACAAACAAACTCACAACAAAGGAAGGAGACGGAATAGTGTTCTTCATTCTCGGCATGTGGATGTTTTTAACAGCAATGGAGAAGTCTATGAGAATGCTTGTGATTTACCCCCAGCAGCAGAGACTGTGGTGACAGTGGCACGGGCTGTAGAGGAGGAGAGCAGGGATGTGTTTAACAGCAATGGAGAGGTCTATGAGAACGCTTGTGATTTACCCCCAGCAGCAGAGACTGTGGTGACAGTGACACGGGCTGTAGAGGAGGAGAGCAGGGATGTGTTTAACAGCAATGGAGAGGTCTATGAGAACGCTTGGGATTTACCCCCAGCAGCAGAGACTGTGGTGACAGTGACACGGGTTGTAGATGAGGAGAGCAGGGATGTGTTTAACAGCAATGGAGAGGTCTATGAGAATGCTTGTGATTTACCCCCAGCAGCAGAGACTGTGGTGGCAGTGACACGGGCTGTAGATGAGGAGAGCAGGGATGTGTTTAACAGCAATGGAGAGGTCTATGAGAATGCTTGTGATTTACCCCCAGCAGCAGAGACTGTGGTGACAGTGACACGGGCTGTAGATGAGGAGAGCAGGGATGTGTTTAACAGCAATGGAGAGGTCTATGAATGCTTGTGATTTACCCCCAGCAGCAGAGACTGTGGTGACAGTGACACGGGCTGTAGAGGAGAGCAGGGATGTGTTTAACAGCAATGGAGAGGTCTATGAGAACGCTTGTGATTTACCCCCAGCAGCAGAGACTGTGGTGACAGTGACACGGGCTGTAGAGGAGGAGAGCAGGGATGTGTTTAACAGCAATGGAGAGGTCTATGAGAACGCTTGGGATTTACCCCCAGCAGCAGAGACTGTGGTGACAGTGACACGGGTTGTAGATGAGGAGAGCAGGGATGTGTTTAACAGCAATGGAGAGGTCTATGAGAATGCTTGTGATTTACCCCCAGCAGCAGAGACTGTGGTGGCAGTGACACGGGCTGTAGATGAGGAGAGCAGGGATGTGTTTAACAGCAATGGAGAGGTCTATGAGAATGCTTGTGATTTACCCCCAGCAGCAGAGACTGTGGTGACAGTGACACGGGCTGTAGATGAGGAGAGCAGGGATGTGTTTAACAGCAATGGAGAGGTCTATGAATGCTTGTGATTTACCCCCAGCAGCAGAGACTGTGGTGACAGTGACACGGGCTGTAGAGGAGAGCAGGGATGTGTTTAACAGCAATGGAGAGGTCTATGAGAACGCTTGTGATTTACCCCCAGCAGCAGAGACTGTGGTGACAGTGACACGGGCTGTAGATGAGGAGAGCAGGGATGTTTTTAACAGCAATGGAGAGGTCTAGGAGTGGTCTAGGAGAGGAGTATCAGAGCCCGCTCCGCCAGACTGCTCAACAGCTTTTTCCCCCAGGCTGTGAGAGCCCTGAACTCACATCACACCGCCCCTCTCTGAAACCCCAAACAACACCCCCCCCCCCCCCCCCCCCACCTTACCACATCTCAGGAAAAAACTGTTAAACTTTTATCTCTGTGGAATTCAGGTGAGCGGGCCTGCACAAGCCACCTGTAGCAACACCTGTAGCAACACACACATGCACTAGACACTTTCACACACCATTGTGTGTCCAAATCCCACAAAAGACTGACTGTAATATACGACTGTAATGTATGTATGTTTACTGGCTCATGCACCACAAATCACCTTACACTGTTCCCCAGCCAGCTGCTTGAATGTCTCTCTTTTGCACATGTACAGTATTTGAAGTCATCTGCACAGTTGTACAGTTTGTATTTTTTGTACAGTTTGTATTTTTTGTTTCCTGTTTTTTAGTTTATGTATAGGTAACCACTTTTATATATAGCATATGTATAGTCAAAGCTGACAGTAGGTTAGTTTGTGTATAGGTTTATACTGTTTTACTTCGTGTTGTATATCTGTATTTATGTAGCACCGTGGTCCTGTGAGGCACGACATCTCGTCCCACTATATGTCCACACATGTAGTGGAATGACAATAAAGCTCAACTTGAACTTGAACTTGAACTTGTCTATGAGAACGCTTGTGATTTACCCCCAGCAGCAGAGACTGTGGTGACAGTGACACGGGCTGTAGATGAGGAGAGCAGGGATGTTTTTAACAGCAATGGAGAGGTCTATGAGAATGCTTGTGATTTACCCCCAGCAGCAGAGACTGTGGTGACAGTGACACGGGCTGTAGATGAGGAGAGCAGGGATGTTCGTGCAGGTGTGCTGCGTTACTTGATTAGTTAACTATTCATGCAGCGTGTTCTGTAAAGTGAATTATCAATAAACTTTTGAATATTTCAAAATTTACAATGTATCCCATGTTTTTTTTATTTATGTGATGTATTTATAATCGTGGTATTAATAATTAGTATTTTTCAAGAGGTTCATTACGTGCTCATACAATAATACATATTTAATATAGTCTGGAGGTACACTTATTCGATCAGATTGTTTTTAATTGAAGCAAAACACACATACAAAGGTAAAAATATAAACAGAAGACATACTCTGAAAATATAGAAAGTTCATAAGTATATACATAAGGCTTTTTCCTTCGGCGTCGTGCCATCAAGCTCTCACTGGATCCGCTCCTCGGCTATCAACGAGAGGAACGTCTGAACTTCCTCAACAGACAACGACACTGCTATTTTGTGCTTGATACAAAAATGTGTGTTTGTTTAAACAGAAGTTGCGTCCGATCCTTCGCTGGCGGTGCTGATTTAAATCTAGCGGGTATATGGGTCTCATGTCACAAGTTCAGTGACGCAGTAAAGACGATTTTCTCTGGCCAATCAGTGATCAGTAGAGTTTACACGTCACGTTTTGGTAACGGTACGGATCGCTTGGAACCCCGGCCGAGGTGGTACTAAAAAATACCAGGTACTAGGTACGGTACGCAGTGGAAAACCCCCCAAAAGTGAACCGTACCGAACCGTACCGTGCTGTACCATGCAGTGGAAAAGCGCCATAAGATGAGCAAATACAACAGAGAGAGAATTCAATTCAGCGCTTTTATTTCCAACATGCTCTCATTCATGGTTTGATTTGAATTGTCTTGGATGACATTGTAGAGTCCATCACATGAACTTCTGGCCATTTGAGTGTGTGTCAACAACTACCAGAAACATTCGTCCCTCAAATGGTCCCGCGAATTCGATGTGAATCCGCTGCCAAGGGGCTTCTGGCCATGACCAGGGGTGTAAAGGTGAGGGAAACTGAGATTTTTTATTTTGTATTTTAATGCATGTCTTCGATATTTGAAGTAGTTTCCTGTATAAACATACAAGGTTAAGCGTACTCTGTCTGTTTACCTTGCCATGCACCTTGATGACACCTTCTGACAGGATTACTTTGCCTGTATACATCTTGAGAACGACGTTTGTACACCGTAGTCGAACATGACTCAGCTTATCGCTGTACAGGTCCTTTGAGATAATATAAACCGCCGCTCCTGTACCGACTTCCATCTCATTTGGCAATCCCTCAATTTTTGGCTGTTTGTTGTCCCCACATCAGACAGTCCTGCATCAGTGACAGTTTCTCCTTCCTTGTGAGATATGGTTTTAGTACATTTGCTAGGCGAGAAAAATCCTGTGGATACCATCTCCTTTACACGACAGAGAATTGGATCTGCTCGGGTTTCTTTCCTGATGTCACTGCTACACACTGGAAGTGCATCCAGTTTTTTTAATGAGGTAAGCCTCCACTGCATTTTTCCTGTCACTGTGCTGTACATGCAGTGGCAATTGCGATAATCCATCAGCGTTTCCATGGTCGTTAGCACTTCTATACTGGATTGTGTAATTATGTGCAGCCAGAAGAAGGGCCCAGAGTAAAGTGGTAAGTGAACGATGGTCTGTTAGTAGTGTGAAGTGACGTCCATATAGATAAGTGTGAAACTTCCTTACACTGAAAATGATTCCTAGTGCTTCTCGCTCTAGTTGTGCGTAGTTTTGTTCTGATTTACTCAGGGTTCGCGATGCAAAGGCTATAGGTATTTTCTGCCCAGGGCGAGGCATCACAAGCCAAGTGAAGTGAGAGTCTGGGATTATAGTGTTTGAGTACATTGGGTGTTAATAATTGAGTTTTAATATCCTGAAATGCCTTCTTACACTCTGAAGACCACTTTCATTTTGCCTTGTTATGTAGCATTGCATTCAAGGGGTGAGAACTTTGACCAGGTTTGGCACAAATCTGGCATAATAATTAACCAGTCCCAGAAAGGATCGGAGTTGGTTAATGTTAACGGGAGCTGGTGCTTCTGCGAAAGCACAGTTTGTCTGTGGACTTGTGAAGCCCTGATGCATCGATCACATGTCCCAGATACTCCAGTAAACTTTTTAAAAACTCGCTCGTCTCTCTTTTAACACGAAGTCCAAATTTCTCCAGTCTACTCAACACAGCCTCTAGGTTAGACAGTTGATGAGTATCATATTTTCCTGTGACCAGGATGTCATCCAAAAAACTATGGACAAACGGTAGCCCTTTTAGCACTTGTTCCATAACTCATTGGAATATCGATGGAGCTGACATGATGCCAAAGGATAATCTTTTGTATACAAACATCCCTTTGTACATCCCTTTATACTAACATCATCTTTGTCCCCCAGCCAGTGAAGCAAATAGGTCTTATATTTGGGATAATGGATAATGTTCTGCACACAGAGCTGGGTTCACTGTTATTTTAAAGTCACCGCAG
Organism: Schizopygopsis malacanthus; assembly: GCA_027474115.1. NCBI lineage: Eukaryota > Metazoa > Chordata > Actinopteri > Cypriniformes > Cyprinidae > Schizopygopsis > Schizopygopsis malacanthus. The sequence goes on from JAPDDM010000098.1 coordinate 183,450, forward strand.
ATCCTAACATTGCCACCCTTTTTGATTACAGGCACAATCGGGTTACCCATTCACTGAATCGCACAGGTGTGATGATACCTTGCTGCACCAGGCGATCAATTTCTTCCTCCACCTTGGGTCTGATAGCATAAGGTACCCCTCGTGCTTGGAAAAACCTTGGTTGAGCTCCCGTTTTTAAATTTAAGGTGGTTGTATACCTATTGAATGTCCCAAGATCTTCTCTGAATACATTGTCATACATTAGTATGGTGTACTGCTCTTACAATTTTGATCTCGCTTCAGTCTAGACAAATTCTATGAAACTATTCTCGTCCCAATAGAGGAGCTGCCTTTCCTGTATCAACATACAAGGTTAAGCGTACTCTGTCTGTTTACCTTGCCATGCACCTTGATGACACCTTCTGACAGGATTACTTTGCCTGTATACATCTTGAGAACGACGTTTGTACACCGTAGTCGAACATGACTCAGCTTATCGCTGTACAGGTCCTTTGAGATAATATAAACCGCCGCTCCTGTACCGACTTCCATCTCATTTGGCAATCCCTCAATTTTTGGCTGCACCTTTATTACAGATGACATTGAGTCCGTTTAGCTTTTCATGATGCTCACCCGTGGAGGATTATGTAGTGTTGCTGTCATTTTGTTTAGTGGCAGTTTGGCATCTCTGTCTGAATTTGTCTTTTCATCACTCTTTTCCATATTAACATCCATTCTGTGAATTGGTCTTTTCTTTCTCTGTTCCTTTTTTCTAATACCCTTTCCTTTTTCCGTAATTCTAGGTGTTTTCTCTCCTGTCATTTTACATTTACACATGAGTGCAATGTGGTCTTTCTTTCCACAATTGTGACACAGTTGGTCTTTGTAAAAACAGTTATTTTGGATATGGTTGGACTTCCCACATCTGAAACATTTCTCCTTGGCCGATTCCGACAACAGAGACATGGCATTTACTTTCAATTAGTTGCTCAAGTGCTGTGATTCTCTAGATACAGCCTCCATTGACATTGCTATATCCACAGCTTTTTTAATATGTGAGCAATGATTCGGTCAATAGCTTTCTCTGTATTGACTCGTTACTCAGGCCACACACCAATCTGTATCTTAGAGCGTTGTTGTTAGATTTAATTTCCGCATAAGTGAATACAAAGCTACATAAATGGTAAAGAGCTCGCTGGTTATGTTGCTCCTCGCTATAAGAAGAGAAGTTCGCTTGACAGGTGGCTCCTGGCTATAAGTAGAGAAAGAATGCATTCATTCTGTGTCTGTCATGCTATGTTTTCTGTACCTTATTTGGTAATTTGGTGAACCCCCTGGACATACGAAACTGTCTTGTAACATATTTAAAGGCATGTGGTGTCAAGAATAAATTGAGTTCACAAGCCATGATGCCTCTCTGTGTCTTGTCTTGGGCTCTCCCAGATCTGTTGAAGACTTCGCTCACAACATCCAACCTATATTTCTGATTTGATTTAGAAGTGATCCAAAACACAGAAAGAAAACTTAGTTCATAAGGGAACTGAAGTTTTACAGTTGTTTAAATTGTCGCCAAGTTCACAGTGCTCCGCCAATCTCTTTAACACCACAATATATTGTGCGACACTTCCCCCTCTGCTTGATTTTGTTTATGAAATTTGAACCTCTCAGCAATCACAATGGGCCGGGGGGTAAAATGTGCTTGCAGTGTGTTCACGATATCGTCATATTCCATAGTCCCGGGCTTATCTGGTGCAATGAGGCTACGTAAGAGTCCATAAGTGAATGCTCTCATCAGGCTGAAAAATACTGACACTCTTTTCTCTTCGTTAATGTCATTAGCCTCCACAAAGTGTTAAAAATGCTCTACATACATAGCCCATTGCTCTCCTGACTTGTCAAACGCTTCCAAATGCCCAATGATTGTAGTCATCCTTTCCTCTCGACCGACAGCTCGATATTGGCAGTGGGACTTTTTGTGTTATATTTGCATCAATATGCTAAAACAACACATGTATTTCTATTTTGTTTTAGAGCATGCACACAAAGAACTGGAGACTGGACTGCACCATAGTCCCTGGTCATCAGGTATTATAACATCAACTCAAATACATTACATTTGTGATGTTTTGTCAAATGTTCACATCATGAGAATGAATCAGAATCACAGGAAATGACAGGCATGAAAACCTGAAACTTGCTTCAAACATGTAGACATTACTGCTTATTTGAACTCTTGGTAGCTTCAGAAATGTACATGGGGGAGTGAGAAAACAGCACTCTCTTCCACACCATTTAAAAATAAAGATACCATAAGAAGAGTTTAAGAACCTAAATTTAAAATGATATTAGGATATATTTAATACTTCTTGTCATTCTTGAGCTATGGGTATGTAGTGTATCAGAACGATTTAGACACTTTAAGATTCAATCAGATTGGTGTTAAACAACCCAAAGAGCCAAATTCCACAAAGAGGCCCAGGACAACAAGACAACATCTTAAATCTGTCCACGATACCCCAGCACCACAAGTCTGAAGCATGTCCACCAACTAGCAGATCAAAGCTCACAACATTAACACAAAATAACACTTAACACGGATAATTCCAACTCAGGAAGTAGATTGTCAAATTTGGGGCAAGTAACCTAGATTAATGGTCAAAGACACAGCACATCATGACCATCCCATGAGGAAAATTATTAGTATAGACCTTGTTGGGTGGGTTCCCCCACCCAGGACAAGGACCAGACTGAAATTCCTTCTAAAACCTTTTGACCTTTGTTCCTCAACAAACATATTTTACAGATGTGTAGATACACCAAAATTATCTCAAAATGACTTATAAACGAATAGCAGTCCCTTGCTTAACTCTATATCATGTATGTAACCCACACAATCGACTATCATGTTTTAATCACTTATTTTGAAAGTATTTTGAATAACTATTGAATAGTTTATAGGATATAGGGTATAGGGATGTTGGGTATGTATGAATTTGAAAATTCATGCTTTAAACCTTTATACCAATCAATACTTTGTAAAATGTATTATATTCTTGTTATAGAAATCATGTCCAAATTATACTCTACAGGAGGGGGAATATTGAAACCATGTGACTTATAAGATAACATGTTCATTCATGTATTAGGAGGAGAAAAATAGCAACATCCCGAGCTAAGACAGTGTCTGATTGGTCAAGACACCATTTGGGATGTGTCCAAAAGCCCAGTTTAAATACTCAGGACACCATCAAATTACGCTTCTTCTTGCCTTTTTGCCACCGTATTTTGACGCTGCTTTTTAGTGCACTTTGAGCATACTCTGGCTTACACGCCAGCAGCTCCTCAAAAACCATGAGGAGAAATGCCATCTAGTCTCGACAAACTTCTTTATTTTACTTTACTTTTTTATTTCTGTTGAGAGATTCGTGTTCTGATTTAAGTTTAATTCCCTTTGAGCTAAATTGACCTGTTTCCCTTTCAGGTGTGCAAACTTTGGTGGAAAAAAAATAGAAAAGTACTTTTCCACATTTTTCACTATTGGCATATAATGCAAAGATTGCTAAAGATGTTACTAAAGGCAACATACCTACCAATCTCTGTGTAAAACTAAAATAATTATGCTGCCATCTTTTTGCCAAATTTTGTTGATTTGACACAGCATGATGCTGCAGACATTAAAAGTTCAATTTTACAAAGTAAACGTGCATCATTTATCTGTTACTCACCCAGTTGCTCCAGTACTACAGTTGTATTGGCTGAAAGTCCTCCAGCAAACACCTCACACATATAAACTCCTTTATCTTCAGTTCTGACACTCTTCAGTCTGAGAGAGAAGTTTCCTTTGGGGATTTCATCTCTGAAGAACTCAACTCTGTCTCTGTATCGCTCATCTGTTGCCTCTGGTAAAGCCTTATGGTCTTGGTAGAGCAGAACCAGAATATCTTCATCTTCATCTGTTTTCATCCATGAAACAACCAGGTCTTCAAGTGTGATGTAAGAGTCTACAGAGCAGTTCAGAGTGACGTCTTCACCCACAGAAGCAGATATGGACTCATCTGATCCTGAGACTCTCAAACGCTCTGAAAGAACAAAACAATGTAAATATCACAGCAGAAAATAAACATTAATTATACAGTTTATACATAAATATACAGTAGTTCGTTTCTGTAAAATCATAGTGAAAATCTAGGATGGGACTCATGTGGTCAATACCCACCAATGTTATCAAATTTAATTTCAACCACAGTTTCTCCAGACTCTTGCTGACTGTGAACTGTACATGTGTATTGTCCTTCATCTTCAGCTCTCAGATCGTCCAGCCGGAGGGAGAAGTTTCCACGTTGAATCTCTTCAGTAAAGAAATGAGCTCTATCCTGATAATCCTGCTGCTGGGCTTCTGGTCGACTCTCACCGTCCTGATACAGATGAACGAAAGTCTCTGAGTCTGTTCTTCTCCATTCCACCACCAGATCCTCTGTTGGTAAAGCTTTATCAACATAACAGGGCAAAACCACTGAAGATCCCAGAGGAGCAACCAGAGGACCAGAGGGACCTTTTACAGTTAAACCTGAGACAGAAAAATCAAATAAAGCTTGTTTAGTAGTTTCTCCAAGCATAGATGGATACTGTAACACAGTTTGTAGATCGGGAAGAAGGAGGCGGGAACTCGGCAAACATTTAAAGATTTTAATAACAAAATGAACAAACAAAAAAGACAGTCACTGTCGTCACTCCTCCTTTTATCCTTCCGAAGCTCCTTCGTGGTACTCGAGACCGGTGAGTGGTGCAGGTGTCGTTCATTATCATTTTCTCTGCCCCACTCGTCACAGATACATACTAACACAGAGCATGATTACTGACACGAACAAGTGTTTCTGTACAATAGGTGCATTCAGGGGTGTTGCTAGGGCACGATCTCACATGTTGTTTTTGTTTTCTAGTTATTTAGGCTGTTTACTCACACAGGGTCAGTGACAGCCACATGCTTTTGGTGGTTACCTTTACTGCACACTTAGAGTAATGTCTCTGTTGATCTCATCCACTTCCTCAAACATTGTTCTTTTAGATGTAAAATGAATATAAAAATGTATTCAGTCCTGAATGGTTTTAAATCAAATGATCCAAAGATACAAATCCCTTTGATTATCTGTGTCAAATTAAGTTTTTTTTTTTTTTTGCTTTTGCACTTCACAAGCAAACAGCGTTAATGAATCATTGACAGAAATAATTTTTACATTCATTGTTATAGAAAAATCATGTTGTAAACGCTGGGTCAAATCAGGTAACCAGGAAATATGACCTGATAAAAAAAAGTCAAAGTAGGACACATACTGACACACTTCAACATGACAATAGCTGGCATGAATTATACCAAACAATGTAAATCAAATATAATCCGTCTTGTATTTAAGCTGCTTCTATGTCTTCCAGCTTTGCTCTCTCTCTCTGGACATTCAACTTCATGTGGTGAAGCTCATCCATAAAAAAATACAATAAAAAAAAACACCTGATTCAAATGTTGGTTATATTTAGTCCTACTTTACACTGGAGTTATGTAGTACTGAAGTTAATCCAGATAAACCAGTTCTGATTAACATGGAAAACATCACTATGAAAAAATCTTAGAAGATGAAGAACTGAGGATGAGTTTCTCTCTAAATTAAATAGTGTTGTAGATACGAGATTTGGTTGTGGAAGCTGATCTAAACCAGTCAAAACATTTAGTATACATTTCATTAAATATAAGGAAGACTGTATACTTTACAATCTTTCACTCTTTTACAATGTATTGCATTATGAAGATATATTGTTCTTAACTTGTCTAGAGGCACTGTTCTGAATACCCGAATATGTTCATTTATAGTTTGCAATGTTTCCAATCAGCCATTTCGTCAGAGACCATAAGAGTCCATTTTGACGTTTCATACTAGATCGTACAAAGTCTTATAAAGCAGCACGACGAAGATCAGCCAGGATTCAGGGGCGTTGAAGCTAAATATAGTTTAGAAATTAAAATAAATAGATTAGTTGACCATTGAACATAGTTTAAAGAGAGAGAAAGAGAGACGTAGACGGATAATAATCATATAACGCTACGTACCATCGGCGATCATCAGCAGTGCTGACATCAAAACACAGTTCATTCCGTGCATCTTCAAATACTAAATTAAACCAAAACGACCGTGTCCTTTAGCTATAGATTACCACAAATATAGATGTTTCGCTGACGGAAGCTCATGTTCCTGAAATGTCCGCGGATCAATTTTACTTTCACTTATTCTTTACTTTTGATTTCAAATGGCCAAGAGTCAGGTGATCAGGAAGTAGTCAAACTTACTGACGTATTGCAATAAACTTACTCATCTGATCAGTCCCAGAGAAAGTAATCATGTCTCCATAACAGAGCATCGTCAAATTAAAAGTTTTCCACTGTGGTCTGTCCCACTGCGGTCAAGCCAGCCGCACTTTTTGGGGTCTGCGCGTCTAATCGCGCACTTACGGTACGGCGCTGGGACCGTTCAGAATGGATGTAAAGCTGTCATAACGGCGTTAACTTTATTGCTGACATGTTCAATAGATTCATGTTCACGGTGACCCAAAATATGTCTACCTAAAACATAATTTAACCCTAAAAAGTCCATGAAGCGACATCAGAATATGCATTTATTGCAATTTTATATCATGACATAATGTCTTAACATGTTTTTTTATGACTTGAACATTTAATTAATATTTGTGAATACATTATTTTTTGAACATTAATATTTGTATTGTACATTTATTAATAGACTACATTTACCAATATTACTATATAAAGGCTATATATGTCTCTCTCTCACTGTGTGTGTGTACTCCTTCAGCTGATACTTGTTTACAGTGACTATTAATGTATTCATTTTAAAGTTAAATCTGCTGTAAAAATTTTTTTTTACAAATTAATGGCAAATCACTCCAAATCTCAATGTGCAATCTCACACTATCTCATAAGCATTTACTTGTAAAAAGCTTTCTTTAATAGGTTTGCTCATTCTTCCAATTGATTCTTGTTAACAGTGACCCTGAATATTATTGTAATAATGTTCAAATATTTTTACTGTATAGTTTTGGAGAAAATTAAAGGCAAATTCACCCCAAGCATCCGTGTATCCTTGCATTGTTACATAATGTCCCATTTGCAAACACTTATATAAATTTGTCCTTTATAGTTTTGCTCGTTCTTTCAGTTGACTCCTGTTCATAAACACTCATAAAAATCTGTCCTTTATAGGTTTGCTGGTTCTGTCAATATATTCTTGTTCTCAGTGACCCTGATTATTACTGTGTTAATTATTGAGTCATTTAACTTTATAGTTTTTGAGAAATTTAATTGCAAATTCACCTCAAGAGTAAACATGCTTTCTCGCGCTTGTACCATTTCCCATTTTCAAACACTCATAAAAATTTTATCTTTTATATGTTTGCTGGTTCTTTCAATGTATTCTTGTTCTCAGTGACCCTGATTATTACTGTATTCATTTTCAAGCCATTTTACTTTATAGTTTTTGAGAAATTTAATTGCAAATTCACCCCAAGAGTAAACATGCTTTCTAGCACTTGTACCATTTCCCATTTTCAATTCAGTATAATCGCTGATGGTTGGCTTCCTCGGAGGGGTTGGCATCATCTCTTCTCAGGTGTTCGGTCATCTCAGATCATTTAAGGGTTGAATCCAGACAATAGACCTGTTTATGATCTTTTTAATGGCTGAAATGCTGATGAGAACTGAGGGTATGTTTATATTGTTTGTCTCTCTAGTGAGAAGAAAAGTCAAATCTAGATATGTTGTTGTTTGTTTGTTTTTGTTTCCTATTCTTTTTAGTTAGTTATAATTTACATTTAGTTAGGCAAAACTAATGCATATTTCTCTTGCTTAATCATTGTGGAAAACTGGCTTCTTGAGGTGGTGTCAGTCATATAATCTCTTATCATTAATAAAGAGGAAAATTAGGCCTACCTGTTATAACAGTAATAATAATAAATTGCATGTATTCATCACATTAATACCTATAAAGAGCAATTAATAATACAAAAAAAATGTTTGTTTTATATTTTCATAATGCAATAGGATATTTAAAACTCTTTAAAAAATAATATTGAAAAGTAGGTCTATTTATTTATCAGAGAGCACGGATTTAGGATTTGGCCAACTGAAGACATGTCTCTTTCTCATTTACCCCATATCATCAATGATTTTGCTCTTTACAGTTAAATGACCAGATAATCTGTTTTCAGATTAAACTTTGAAACCATTTGTTACTGAGTGCATTTGTTTACATTTCCTCTCTGTTGTATGTTTTGTTGTTGTTGTTGTTTGTTGCTGTTTTGTTTGGTTTTTGCTCTATAATACTGTAGATGTTTCGCAGATCAAACATTTTCTGTATCTTATGTAACCTTTATTGTGTTATTTAATTTTTTTTCTTTTTATAAAACACCCCAAAATGATAATTCTGTCATATTTGACTCACCCACATGCTGGTTTAATATGAATTTATTTTATCATATGGTCATACAGATTTAGAATAATATATGTGTGTGTGTAAAATACGACATAATTATTATTTTGGGGTGAATGATCCCTTTAATGTTTTAGGTTTCACATTGCGGGGTCCCTCTGGTCCTCTGGTTGCTCCTCTGGGATCTTCAGTGGTTTTGCCCTGTTCTGTTGATAAAGCTTTATCAATGGAGGATCTGGAGCTGGAGTGGAAGAGAACAGACTCAGAGACTTTCGTTCATCTGTATCAGGACGGTGAGAGTCGACCAGAAGCCCAGCAGCAGGATTATCAGGATAGAGCTCATTTCTTTACTGAAGAGATTCAACGTGGAAACTTCTCCCTTCGACTGGACGATCTGAGAGCTGAAGATGAGGGACGATACAGATGTACTGTCTTCAGTCAGAAAGAGTCTGGTGAGACTGTGGTTCAAATAAAAGATGTTGGTGAGTATAAAAAATACTTCTGCATGTTAGCAAGTTATTGTAGTATTTCATGAAAATTCTTGTATGTTGATAGTTCCATATGTTTTTCTCTCAGAGCGTCTGATAGTATCAGGATCGAGTCGCTCCATATCTGCGTCCGTGGGTGAAGACGTCACTCTGAACTGCTCTGTAGACTCTCACACCACACCTGAACACATTGAAGTTGCATGGAAGAAAACAGATGGAAATATTCTGGTTCTTCTCTTCCAAGACAACAAGACTCTATCAGATTCAGCAGATGAGCGATACAGAGACAGAGTTGAGTTCTTCAGAGATGAAATCCCCAAATTAAACTTCTCTCTCAGACTGAAGAGTGTCAGAACTGAAGATAAAGGAGTTTATATGTGTTATGTGTTTGCTGGAGGACTTTCAGCCAATACAACTGTAGTACTGAAGAGACTGGGTGAGTAACAGATAAATGATGCACTGGATCCTAAACTCATAAACGAATTTAATTTATTTATTTAATTATTTAAAATTTGTGTTCACAGAACAGACATTTATGGTCCTTTTATAGTTGGTCAGGAAATATTTATTCTAAAAAAGATGCTTTAGGATTTGCATCATAGTTTGGAGAACATTATTATTGCATGACGAACCAGCAGATGACAAAAAGAGTTAGATGACAATGAATTTTCATTTAATTTAGACAATACAGAGAGTAAAAAATTTCAAAATAGAGATATAAAAGACACACTGTAAGAGCTTATATAAATCCAAGTAGATGCTGCACACTGGTGGTGGTTGAGGAGAGACCCTTGATATGATTGTAAAGTGCGTTGGGTGTACAACAATACACAATAAAGCGCTATATAAATTCCTTGTTCATTCATTCATAATCTAATAAAAGCTAAAAGTAATTCATGAACAGTTAAACACTTATGTGTTCAATGCATAATATCATGTCATTCTGTAACTTCCTTATTTTAGTTCTACACTTTAAAACTACTCATAAATTATTATTTTTTTCTGATATTAATATGCACCCCTGTATACTGATGCAAATAAAGCATATTTGTCTGGAAATGTGAATGTACATTGCATATGATAATTCAACAGTCCATGTTATTTCAGATTGTACCAATTTGGTACCTAAAAATGTCAATGGTTTTGGCAATGGGAATGTGTTTCATTGAGAGTCAGTAAGCTGAAGTTCAGGGCCCGTCTTCACAAAACATCTTAAGGCTAAAAGTAGCTCATAACTCTCCGACTTAAGATAAAATCTTAAAAATAATGTCCGTGGTATTCCTAAATGTATTACTCCTAAATGTTTGAGTATTTCACAAAGCATTTTTAGCGCTAAAACTAGCTCCTAAATCTGTGAAAGATCAGAGCAGATCTGCTGTGTTTAACAATCATGAGTTCAGTGTGAATACTGATGGTTGTACTGGCACTAAACACTGTCTGTGTTTCTCAGGTTTCTCTGCTTCACACATGATGGTGCTGATTCTCTGTGTTTCTGCGTCTGGATCTGCTCTTCTGCTCTGCTGTCTGATCTACTGCAGATCTCAAAATGATGGTGTGTTTATCAAGATTAGTATTACATCATAGTCTTTTTATGCTATTTTATTATGTATTAATAGTTATTATTACTATATAAATGGCTTGACAGGAGTTGAAATGCTAACTAAATTGTGATATGTTTTATTAACTTTGTTTTCTACCCTTCAGCTCTGCATCTTCAGATGTTTCTAGTCATTTGTCCAAATATTTCTTTTATTTATTGCTTTTGTCCTCTGGGGTGTTACCGAAGGTGAGCGTTTTAGTTCCAGTTTATATTTGATTTATTTGCTGTTATTTAGTTCAGTACATTCATAAGATTAACTTACATGTCACAGTATCCTTGCATATATTGACGCCTCAGCTCTTTTATCTGTTAATTGAACAATAAATGCATGTTTTTAGTGCCTGTATTTTGTTTCAGGATCTCTGAATGAGACCATCGCTTGTTGTACTCTTTATTTTCTGAGATCTCTCATGCTGCTTTCTGCTGCTCCATATAAAAACGGTATGATTTACTTCTCGGCCCGTATTCACAAAACATCTGAAGGCTAAAAGTAGCTCCTAACTTGCCAATGTAGGAGAAAATCTTTAAAATAATGGGCATGTCAGTCCTAAATTTAGGACTCCTACATTTTTCTCTCTAAGAGTGTTTCACAAAGCGTTTTAGCGTTAAAACTAGCTCCTAAATCTGGGAAATGTTATGAGTAGTGAAGATGACTCCTAAGTCACTAAGACCAACTCAACTATCCTAAAATGACTGTTGCCGGCAATCTGCCTCAGAATAGAAACATTTGACAATAATGAGCATTTAAAAACGTATCGCCTTTAGGGTTTGGAGGTTATCCCAACTCCACATTTTCCTTTGATTATATCATTTTCATTAACCAGTTGGGCAAGAAGATGCAGCTGTTCTTGTGTCCAGTTTGGTTTTCATTTACATTTGCATGTCTTACTATGAGCCATAATTATTCTACTCTGTCAATTAAAAGGCGGTTTATATGCATCCGCCACGAGACGCATACATGTAAGAGACTGACAATTAGCCAAGGGTGGTTCTAGACACTTTTTAGGTGGGCTTCAGCCCCCACCCCGGCCTATTTGTCATCTCAGCCCCCTTAAAACTATAATCAGCTATCTGAATGACCGCTCGTTTATCTATCTCAATGCGGTAATCACACACTGTGATAGATCGTTAATGTGCGCTCACACATTTGAATGAAGCGTGCACGCTCTGAGAGGCACTGCACGGACAGCACAGCAGCATGGTCTCATGAAAGTGCGTTTCAATGGCACAAATTTCTGTTTCTATTTGGTGTGCTTATGATATGCCCCTTCCCCACACCCCTATGGCTAATCATTGTGTCTCATATGCACGCCAAAGTCAGTTTTACATATAAATAGCACACCAAATAGAAACAGAAAATCGCGCCACTGAAACGCACTTGCATGATGCTGTCATTCACTTTCACGTCCTCTCGAGCAAATAAGCAAATACACAAAATATGTCACAATGGCTTTCTCGATGAGTATCCAAGTAAACGCAGTCGGTTACGTCTTAAACATAAACCATTAGGAAAATATTGGATGTGTGTCAGTATGCATTTCTTATATTAAGCTAATAATGTTAATCAAACAACAAAATAAAAACATGAGAATCACTCACTAAGTAACTTCTGTAACTTTAATAGGAAATTGTAATGCAATTTTCATAAGCACAGTAAAATACAGTTTAAGTAATTTATATCGTCTTATCTAAAGGTCTCTCTGAGGGCTAAGATCCCCCTAAAGATTAAGTCCTAGAACCGGTCCTGCAAATTAGCTGAACATATATTTGTTTAATTAGTGACACTTAGCCTGCATGTTAAAATCTTTATTTGAATGTGGCAATTAACATTATTTTTTAAACCTTTATTTTGATATGGCAACATAATATTGTGCTCTACAATATTTCTATGAATAAATCTCTGATAGAGACCCCTATCAGCCAATCACTGTGTGCATATTTAGTAAGCATGCTGACGACATCCATAGCAAAGAGGTCAACCCCTTACTCTTAGCTTAATACTTCTCTCTATTCCTTAGTAAAAGTTTGTCTCAGCAGCTTTGTGAATAGGTTTAAATAGAAAACTCTTACCTTGTAATGCTATTTAGGAGAAATCTTAGAGGTAAGATAAAACATTTAGTGAATACATGCCCTCATGTTTATCAGAAAAATAAAAATTATTATCAGTAAATTAATCATAATCTTTATCATGTGTAACGTATATCGGCAGGAATTCAACTGGCTCTACACGTCACCAGAAGGGAGGGGCAGCTAACGACTCAACAACCCTCTAAAGCCCCCCTCCGCCTCAGCGCAAAAGCGCGCGTTTTCCTTCTATTACGAACAAAGGAATGCGATGGGAACGTTTCTCAAAGACATTCGTTCATTTCATGACTTTCAAAACATCTACACAAAGAAATATATGGATATTAATGTGTACTCTTTCCCTCATAGGCTTGATGTGATGATTTCGAATGTGAATTATTTCGGACAATGTGGGTAATTTTTAATGATGCTTTAAACGGCATAAACTGTAATGTGTGTGTGCCCGGTAAATGCGATGTTTAGTCTCTAAATGAAGCTGGCGTCGTAAGCCATAAGTTGGTGTGCATGACCGTTAAGCTTTAGCATCATGTGTGACTAAACCGGCATATAAAATCTGTAAGTTTGTATCTTCCACGGAATGACTGGAATGTCGGACCACGTAAATTCCACCCCCAGAAAGCCTGGACATTTTTTTTTTTGATGTTAATGACAATGAGGAATGCTTAAGTTTGGAAATTATTTTAATTACTATTATGGGAATCCAAAACTAGTGATTTAGAAGCTGTAAATTAATTTAATAATTAATTATGAATTCGAAAATTCTAATTACATTTAATAATTAATTACACTTCCTGTTTACATTTTGCAACAATATTGGTTTATCAACTCAATTGCAGATTGCACGTGTAATTTCTAATCCTAGGTGAGCCTATTAATTTTAATAATAACATCATACATTTTAATTAGAAACCACAAAGTCTAATTTTAATTCTAATATTCAGACTTAACACAAGTCTGGCGCCCCCTGAGACCTTATAAAGACCTTTATACAGCACGATGTAGGGGGAGGGCCCTCCGGATCATGAAGGACTCCACTCACCCCGCACATGGACTCTTCCAACTCCTCCCCTCAGGCAGGCGGCTGAGGAGTATCCGGAGTAAGACCACCAGGCTCACAAACAGCTTCTTTCCTGAAGCTGTTAGACTGTTGAACTCTAGCCATGCTCTGTAGGCACTACCCTCTTCCCTTCCAAACACGCGCATGCGCATGCGCACACACACACATACACACTAACTTGCACTACAAAAAAAACATGTGTCCACCCAAATGCAATACTCTTTACTAAGTGCAATACTTATTACAGGCGTAATATTATTATGGATCACTTCTTTTGTACAAATTTTTTTTTTTTGCTTTTAAACCGGGACCTGAGTCCTAATTTCGTACCATTACATGGAAATGTGAGTTGGTATGACAATAAAGTTTCTTGAATCTTGATCTTGAATCTCTCTGTAGGCCATACTTCATTTCCTTAGGTGATCTGATTAACTCAAATAAAATTAATAATAATTTAATTAAAATAATTTTATTAAGTTAAAATTAAATAAAGTCCTCTTTATTTAGGCCTGAGAGTAGATAGTGCTCCCCCTAGTGTTGTGTTGGAGAAGTGACAGTGACACCATACAATCAAAGTCACTTCTCACCAATCTGGAGCATAAAACGCAACCTTCTAATTAGAAAACCCCAAAAGGGAAATTAAGGTTTCCTCAACTTAGGTCAGTTTGTTTACCCTGTAAACAGCCAAACCAACCTAAGCATATAGACTCAACAGCATATAAATAAGAATGGTGGATATTTAGGCCAAAGTGGGCGAAGATAAAAAATCTTTATCATTATGTCATTATTTTATCTTTGTTATGAAAAAATAAGAACAAAGATACACATTACAACTACACATAATATACAAACAGTGTTTAATTATCAGGTACAATAGGCATATTTAGTAGGAGCATTCAAGAAATTGAATGAACAATTAATAAAAATAAAACACTATAGATTGATTCCTATTAAAGTAACTGTATTGTTTTTTTCAGTCAAGAGTAGCGAGTTATGTTTTTCCTCTATGGTTTTGTTGTTTTAACATTAAAGAATAAATTCGGTCATCTGTCTGTCGATTCTGTCATAGTGTTTTATATTAATACCATCATTTACTCACTCAAAATTAGTTTTAAACCTGAGTGAGTTTCTTTCTTCTGCTGAACATACATGCTATTTTGAAGAATGTGGAAAACCAAACAGTTGCTGGTCCCCAGTGAGTTCCATAGTATTTTTTTATATCCTACTATCAAGTGGACCAGCAACTGTTTGGTTACCCACATTCTTTGAAATATCTTCTTTTGTGTTCACCACAAGAAATAAATTAATACAGGTTTGGGACAACATGTCAGTGAGTAAATAATGACAGTCGGCTGCATGTTTAGTTTTGTCCCTTTAAGAGCTGCACGCATCTAATATACAGGCACGTCTCGGTTCCACTCACCGGTTTAATTTCATTTTAAACATAACCAACTGAGTCTATATGTAAACCGTGTGTGTTTTGACAGTATTGGCTCAAAAGATAACTTAGTTGAGTAATCAGGCGCTGTTAGACAGGCTTTTTAGATCGCGCGTTTCGGGTGCACGGGCTCAGAAAAAGCACACTTTAGACCAGCGCGCGAATGAAAAGCTTAACCTGCTTTAGCTCCCGGTCACGTGGCACATGCTGTGCAGTAATTTTTGAACGTTTAGCAGAGAACTGTAGAGGTCGCACTACAGCAATTATTTGCACTCGCACAAATGCTCCCAAATATATTTTGGAGTCGCACAGATTACATTTCGGGAGCATATGCGACCAAAATGGTCGCAATTTCGAGCCCTGGCTTATAGAATCGTGGTTGAGCCTCAGGGTTGACATGAGTTTTAGCTGTGGTGCCTTTGAGCTGGCCCAGCTCTTCTTTAAACACATCTGCGTGTCTGTCTAGCACATCTGCTAACTTCCGTGTTGGCACTGTCTTTACTTGATTCACCAGCTGGGGTAACATCCCTAAATCTTTCAGCCAGCCTCGACCCAACAAGTTAGGCCCCTCTCCATCTACCACGACCATCATCATTTCTTTTCTCACATTTTGGATTTCCGCTGTTACTGTGGCTTGACCCAGCATTTCCATCTTTTCCCCTGTGTAGGTCTTTAGTTTCAACCTGCAGGGTCTCCATTTTGGCATGTCAGTTTGTTTCCACAACTTAGAATAGCGTTCTTTACTGATGATTGTCACTCCACAACCTGTGTCGACTTCAAAGTCCACTTCCATGCCATTTACCTTCACTTTCTGCATGATAGGAGCCACTTTAGGTTGGACTTGGGATACACTATATATTGTGTTTATATCCAGGGTGTCCTCCGTCTCGTTACTTTCCTCCTCTCTAACGAGATACGTCCTTCTACCTTTCTCTCCTCTTTGTCCTTTGAATGTAGTCTTTTGGCCCCCCACAGCAGTTTGTTTTGTCCTGCATGCCTGTTTTATGTGTCCACGTTTTCCACATTTATGGCAGAGCTCGTTCAGAAACTTACATTCCTCTGGCGCATGTTGTCCTTTGCATCTGTAACACACAATGTCTTTTTGTCGCCCCTTTTTCTCCACTGAGTACACTCTATGCACTGCTGTGGCTCCTTTAAGTGACTTCACATTTTGTCCTGTCTCCTCCATTAACAATCCCTGCAAATCTCTCACATTCTTGTTCGCAGACTCCATTGCCTGGCAGACGGTAAGTGCCTTCTCAAATGTTAACTCCCTGATCTCTCATAACACCAGTGGCAACATTTCTTGATCGGAGGAAATGCATACAGCCTAGCTGCTGGCCAACGTGATGTCAGCGGGGAGTGAAGAACAACGGGCAGTGCGTGTTCTCGCTCTTGGCGAACAGATCCACCTCCGCTCTCCCTGAGGAATCCCCTTCCTCGAAACATTTCCGCACCTCGGATCAGGAGACCGGGGATGTGCGCAACTCTGATGAAGAGGAAGACAGTCCGTTGCCTGCTTGCACAGCGCCCTTGAGCGAATTCCTCTCTGGTGATTTATATACGAAACCACAGACGTGTTGTCGGTGCGAATCAGTACATGCTGCTGTTCCAGCTGTGGCTGAAAATCCTTTAGAGCTAAGAAGACTGCTTCCAGCTCCAGGCGGTTTATGTGCCACAGGCTCTGAGATTCCAGCTACAGTCCCGAAGCTGGCATTCCCTCGCACACTGCTCCCCAGCCGTGAGTCGATGCATCTGTCGTGACCATCACGCGCGACGCTACCGAGCACAGGGGAACTCCCCGGCTGAAGAGATCTGGGTTGCGTCAGAGCTTCGGTGTGGCCACGATGCGCAAACATCCCGAAGTCCACGCCGTCCACGGGACTCGAGATTTCAGACATAGCTGCAGCGGGCGCATGTGTAATAATCCCAGATGACATACCGCTGAATCCGCCGCCCTGAGTCCGAGCAGTCTCTGAAAATCCTTCAACTGAACAGAGCTGCCTTGCCTGAAATGGCGCAGGGAAGACAAATTGGCCGCGGCTCGATCTCGCGAGAGGCGGGCTTTCATCTCCACGCGATCTTACGAGAGGCAGGCTCTCATCCCCACGCGATCTCACGAGAGGCGGGCTCTCATCCCCACACGATCTGGCGAGAGGCGGGCTCTCATCCCCACGCGATCTCGCGAGAGGCTGGGGCGAGAATGCTCTCTGCATGTTGACACATAGCCCTAGGGACTCCAAGTGAATAAGCAGCGAGTCTATGTGGCTGAAAAGCGTATCCAGGGACTGAGCTAAAAATCAGCCAATCATCCAGATAGTTGAGGATGCGCCTTCCACTCGATCTAAGGGGGGAAAAGGAAGTAATAATCAAATCAACTTGCACTGAAATATTTTGTATTTTCTTTGAGAAGTTACCCATTTTATTTTTTGTATTTTCCTCATTCCTCTGATTTGGTGCATTTCAATTGCTTAGTCAAACAATTGCTTTTGACAAATAACAAAGAGTTGAACATCTAACCATGTCTGAGTGATTCAGTGTTGATGTTGAGCTCCTTATTCTCCGTAGGCGAACCTGAACTTCTGAGAACTGGTCCATACTCAGAACCCATCATGTCTGCAGCAGGTTACAACTTGGTATTTCTAACTGACTCGATTCTACTAATCTGAGTGGTCTGTTAGGTTTATACTAAGTGAGCATATCTGCAATGTATTTAGGTCCTAGGCCATTGATTGATTTATAAACGAGTATAAGTACTTTCAAATCAATCCTAAATGTAACTGGAAGCAAGTGTAAGGTGAGATTTTTTAAATGTTTTTTTAATTTTTTATTCATTGAATGAATGAATGATGAATGATGCATTTATATAGCGCTTTTTGTGTATTGTTGTACACCCAAAGCGCTTTACAATCATGTGGGGGAGTCTCTCCTCAACCACCACCAGTGTGCAGCATCCACTTGGATGATGCGACGGCTGCCACAGGACAACGGCGCCAGTGCGCTCACCACACACCAGCTACAGGTGGAGAGGAGAGAGAGTCATAGAGCCAATCGAGTGGATGGGGATTATTAGGAGGCCATGATTGACAAGGGCCAGTGGTGGGAATTTGGCCAGGACACCGGGGTTACACCCTACTCTTTACGAGAAGTGCCATGGGATTTTTAATGACCACAGAGAGTCAGGACCTCGGTTTAACGTCTCATCCGAAAGATTTGGACGTTGGACATTGACAGTCCTAATTCCTATCGTCATATAATGATATATTATAAACGTATCCACTACCTGGTAACAACATCACTAAACATGAATTACAATTAATTTAACATACAGTGTTTATTTAAACACTTTAGGAGATTTTTACTTATTAATTGTATGTAAATTCTCATCACTGATTTTATTTGAACTCAATCTTGTGCATTCAGCTAATATATTACACAGCTAATGGTTCTATCAAAACATAACGAATAAACTTTTGGGGGAAAAACGCTACTTTGCTACCTCAATATGCTTCCTCAGGTTTGATGGTGAACTTTTTGAAGCCAGTCATTTACCTGATGAAGGTCACAACTGAAGTAAAACTGTGTGCTTGAAGCTTGAAAACAATGATCATTGGTTCACAGGTCAAGCATGCACTTTTGAGCTTCCGTTTACCATATTTATTGTGCATAAGATAAAATAAAAATGTAATATACTTTTCAAAATTAAATAAAATTGTAAGGAGTAGAAAGTACTGTTCCCCTTCATGGGAACTCGAACTGCGTCCCCTAGGGGTCGCTATGGGGAGCGCCGTCAGCGTGACCCGTGTCTGAAGCATACATACAAAAACCCAACCTGTTGGCCGGCGACAGCCTATGACGTCACTACCGGCACGACAACAGTATAAAGGGCGCCGGGAGAATACATATATATAAATATTATTACACTTATATAAAAGTTACTTAAATGTCCTAATTGAACAATTGCCTAAACCTGGCTTAGTCTAAGCCCTGTCTGTGAAACCAGGCCACAATTTGTTAAAAGTAGCTTAAACTCTTTCAATGCCGGAAGCTATGATGGAAACTACAGCCTTAATCAAGGCAATTTTGGTGTCATTTGAAAGCGTAGACTGATATTCACAATGCATGTAGCCAAATGGAAAAACTCCCAAGTAGTGCTGAGTTACTTACTGATAAACTGGAGAGAAAAAAAAATCTTAATTCTTGAAATGTTATTTGTGTAGTATTTACTGTAATATGTCAAAAATATCATGAAGCGCAGATAGTAATGTGTCATACGATAGTAATGCGTCAAAACAACTTTTTTATTTTTTTTGGCAGTTGATTCTGGAAAGGTAGTTATTCTTATTTTACTTGATCTCACAGATGCTTTTGATACTATTGATCATAGTATTTTATTGCAGCGTTTGGAAGATGTTGGTGTTAAGGGTACTGCCTTAGAGTGGTTTAAATCTTACTTAAAAGATAGATCTTTCTCGGTTTGCATTGGAGATTTGTGTTCGATATCAGCTAAATTATGTAGTGGTGTGCTACAGGGGTCTGTTCTTGGGCCTATTTTATTTTCATTATATATGGACCCTTTGGGCTCAATTTTTCGTAAATATAATATTATGTATCATTTATATGCTGATGATACTCAGTTATATATCCCAGTAGATCCAAATGGATCTCAATCTTTTGATGGACTTGCTCAGTGTTTAGGTGAGATAAGAGCCTGGTTGGCAAGCAATTTTCTTCATCTTAATACTAATAAGACTGAGTGTGTTGTTTTTGGACCTTCCTCTGCTTCCAAGGAAATTATAAGTAGGTTGGCCTCTATGAAGATAAGTGTTTCAGATCATGTTAAGAATTTGGGTGTTATAATGGATTCATCTTTAGTTTTAGATAAATAGGTTTCTAGTGTTGTGAGGGCTGCCTTTTATCAACTGAGAATTATTTCTAAACTGAAATCTATTCTTTCTTTTAGGGATCTGGAGACTATTATTCATGCCTTTGTGTCATCAGGCATCGATTATTGTAATTATGTATATATATAGGTATTACACAGGGTCAGTTATCTCGTCTTCAATTAGTACAAAATGCTGCTGCAAGATTTTTGACTCGTACAAAGAAGAGAGAGATAATTATTCCAGTCCTGGTTTCTTTACACGGGTTGCCTGTATAATTTAGAATTGAATTTAAGGTTTTATTGATGGTTTTTAAAGCATTGCATGGCTTTTCCCCAAAATATATTGCTGAACTTTTAATCTCTTACCAAAATTCAAGAAACGTGAGATCTTGGAATCAGATGATTCTTCATGTTCCCAAAACGAGATTAAAATCTAAGGGTGATAGGGCCTTTTCAGGGGCTGCTCCCCGTTTATGGAACCCTCTCCCTATGCATATTAAATCTTCCCCATCTGTGGATGCTTTTAAGTCTAGATTGAAATCGTACCTTTTTAGTAGAGCTTTTGGAGTCGATTAGAGGGACCAGGCTTTACAATTTAATGTTGAATTTTGTTGAATTGTTGTTGAATTTCAATTTCAATTTTAATGTTGAATTTGTGTGACTGTATGTAATATTGCTGGAAAGCACTTTGGTCAACGGCAGTTGTTTTAAATGTGCTATAGAAATAAAATTTGTATTGTATTATTGTACGTCATTTGAAAGCTCTCATAGAGTATGTTTGATATAATTGTTCCGTGCTCTGACTAAACTTGAGTGAGTTGTTGTACACAAGACCCATATGGAAATAATAAACAATGTAGCATTTATGTTTTGGCTTGTAACTTCGTGAAACATGCAATTGTTATTATAAAATAATAATCACAGCAATAAAAACAAGGAATTTAAAATACTAATAATCACAACAATAAAAACAAGGCATTTAAAACAAACATTAAAACTATTCCGCACTAAGTGAAAGAACCTTCCAAAACACCTAACTATTCCACTACTTCACCCCTACTTACTTTGACCATCATAAACCAAACAAATAGAACTCTGAGGTCCTACTTACAACTGATTAACCAACACACTTTCTGTCTTTGCTCACATTCTCTTTACCATCACAGCACTTACTTTAGCCTTATTTTTTTACTTTTAAAATTAGTTAAAAATTTATTTAAAATGAATGTAAAGTGCAGTCAGTTAGGACGTAGCACAGTGCTCATTCAACAAATGCACAGCTATAGATGAGTTTTGAGTCTGGATTTAAATGTGGCTAATATTTCAACATATCTGATCTCTTCTGGAAGCTGATTCCAACTTCGGGCGACAAAATAGCTAAAAGCGGACTTCCCTTGTTTTGTGTGAACCCTTGGCAAAAAACAACAACCTTTTGACTCTCTTTGCTATAGTTTTGGAGTTATGTTCATCTCCAAATAACTCTGAAAATGCCTTCATGGCTTAAAGGGTTAAAAAACTTTTTTTTTCTCTCTCTTTTTGTCTTGTTCCCGTTTAAATTTCATTATTCATTTCTTGAGACTGTGATGCTCTGCAGCTGCACCACTAGAGGGAACGCGTTTTATACATGTGGTGCAGCTAAAAACAAAAGTGAAAGAAGATAATACATTGAGCCATTCGGAAGGTTGTAATATTTTGA
Organism: Schizopygopsis malacanthus; assembly: GCA_027474115.1. Lineage (NCBI taxonomy): Eukaryota > Metazoa > Chordata > Actinopteri > Cypriniformes > Cyprinidae > Schizopygopsis > Schizopygopsis malacanthus. Next base: position 205,170 of record JAPDDM010000098.1, read on the forward strand.
AGCTGGGTTATGTTTTAAACACCGTTTTTTAAACGGTCACACATTTTGTGGTAAGTTCAGAACTTATTCTTCATGTAATCATCTATTAATATGAAGTGAGCTTCTGTTTGCTTTTGGGTTCCTTATGTTTCGACAGCTAATAGCTCGGAACAAACTGGCAACATCGACGATGAATATGCTAAAGTAGATTTTTGAATTTATTCAAACTCATTCGGCTCTTTTATTTTAACGGATGTGGCGTTACTGTAGGTACAGTAATCAGAAGCAACATTTATGAGCAGTAATTAATTACTCTTACAAAAATAACAACCACATTTTTAATAGTGGTAAATTCGACACTGTACAAAAGTAGCACTGAAACTAAAACTGTTGGGCATTTTATTTTGTCCAGATTTCCAGCTCCTACTGTAAGAAATTATAAAAGCTGAATAAAGCGTAAGAAATGAGCAGGGCCGGAGCCCTGCAGAGTTTAGTGTTTGGTTCCAACCCTGCTCCAACACACATACCATGTAGTTTTTAAATAAGCCTGAAGGACTTGATTAGTTGGATCAGGTGTGTTTAATTATAAAAAAAAATTATGTCTAATCTGACACACACAGTTCAGTTCATGGAGACCTAACGAGCTGATCTGAATAAACGTGTTAAATAAGGGAGACATACAAAATGTACAGAGCAGTGGATCCCTATGTTCAGTATTGAGAACAACTGGTTTATAGGAAGCACCTCCCTTGCTTAAATAGATCCAAAAATGTAAACTGTCCTCTATTACTCACACTCATGGAACAACATCATTAACTATTTTTATGCCTATTTAAGTTTTGATACCGTCTTTAAAAACTATTGTTTCCATATAAAGGGTGAATCAATCGCAACACTTTTTGAGAAACCAGAGTAGGACTAAAATGAGTCTTCATGAAAAGAGAGAGGAACCGAAGGACTCTGCTTCTAAAATGAGTGCACCATCTCCTGAATCAAGCTGTCTGTTAATGAGGAGTGATCAATCCACATTGAAACATCCCCTTGAACTCAATAATGCAGTGACCTCTGACCTCAGGTAAGCCATTTTTATTTTTTTAAATGGCGTACATTGCATTCTAGAAGCCTGTGTTTGGTGAATCACACAGAGGAAAATCAATCCTGAACCTTCTATGACACTGTTCTTCATCGGTGGAATGACCTTCCCAAGCCTACCCAAACTGCCAAAGTTACTTGTCATTTTTTTAAGAAGACTCATATTTTTAATGACCTTTCAAGTGAATTCTGTCAATGGATCTCACTATTTTATTTAAAACAAATACGATATACTTCTTATTTATTCATTTTTAACCTGTACTCTGAACAATCTTGGAACTTTGTTTTACAGCACTAAAAATGTTACTGCCACATTAAGAGGAAATGCTTTGTTGTATTTTAATTAAAACATTGCTTTTGATAAAATGTTCTGTTAAATATGTAAATGCAAATATAAATCAGTGGTGCATTCCAGCTATAGACAGTAGTCTGTGCTTGAGAAAAGAGATTGAAAGACAAATGGCAGGATTTTAAAACAGGAGATGTCTAAAATCTGGTTTTATTTGTCTTTTGTCAGTATTAGCAGGACGAAGAGAAGGAGATCAGAATCTCCAGATGCAAGTAGTGTTTCTGTGATGAGTAACACATCCATGGATCTTCCCATTGTATTCAATGATGGACCAGTGACCTCTGACCCTCCGTTAGTATAAACATTTATCATATTCTCTGCGTTATCATGAATTATCTTCAACCTGTTGAGATGTTCTAATAAATATATTTACCATCCAAATATGCATTATTTGGAATATATTTCCCCAATAACCTGGCACATCAGCGCTCGTCTTCTCATGAACAGTATTTTTATTTTACTGATCATATTTCATACCTGTTGAATGTACAGTTTTTAATGAATTTGACTGATAAATACCCTTACAAAAATTACCCGAGGTTTTACTACAGTTAAAAGTGCTGTGTTTTTTAAAGGTGCCATAGAATAAAAAACTGTATTTACCTTGGTATAGTTAAATAATAACAGTTATGTACATGAAAATGACATACAGTGAGCCTCAGACACCATCGTTTTCTTCTTATGTAAATCTCGTGATTTAAAAAAGACCACTGAAAAACAAGCGAATCAGAACATAACACAGACAGTGATGCAACAGTCTGGATCACTACACCCCCAACATTTGTATAAACCCGCCCTTGTTCGAGGCCAGCCAGTATAAACCCGCCAGTTCTGCGGGTGTTGTAAATAAACAAGCGCGGACAACAGCGAAAATTACAGACCATGGAATTAAATGTTATGTTCCAGGCTGTGCAGGGTGTGTGAAGTGCTGGGATGGGTTGGTGACGGTATTCAGAAAGGCACGGAAAGCAAATAACGCATTCTACTAAAATAACGCGAGCCACTATAAAGGGACATGGTTAGCTCCTTGCTAGCGGTAGCCTGTTAAAGTACATAAGATTTCACTTACCACATAAACCGAGTAAGAAGAGATGAAGATGATGGCGAATGATTTACAGATCCTGAGCACCACTGACAAGCATCTGCTTTTGTAAAATGTGTGGTAAGAACTTAATATAAAGTTCATAATATAAAAATAGTTTGTGCGATTGCGTATCTTGAAAGTGAAACTAAAACGTGATCGACCGATCGTTCAAAAGCAGTTTCAATGCCTAGTGTAATAATAACGTCTCCCTATATTTTATATACAGTATAATTATCTGACGATATAACAGAGAGAAAGTATTTAAATATATATTTTCCTTCCTATGTTTCCTTCTTGCTGATGAGCAGTATTCCTGTGGTTCAGTGGTAGAGCATTGCGTTAGCAGCGCAAAGGTTGTGGGTTCAATTCCCAAGGAACACACATACTGACAAAAAAAATTATAACCTGAATGTACTGTAAGTCGCTTTGGATTAAAACATCTGTTAAACGCATAAATGTCAAATGTAAATGAGCCGCACTGTGAAACAGCAAATCAGAGCAGAGCTCATTATTATTCATGACCCTGGCCAATAACAGACCGTTTCATTCTAGGGAGAAATCATAGGGTTGTGAATGGACATGTAAAATCGTTTATGGAATTTTTTTGCCCTTACCTAAGCCACATACCTTCTGTATGTAGATATAAGATAATAATTTAAATATATACATATATAATACATATGGCACCTTTAAGTTTTTACCATTTGTATAACAGCACTTTTACAACAAATAGCCTACCATAGTTAAACTATGGTCAGTGTAGTAAAACCCGAGTTAATTTGTTGTTATATGGTTTAACTTCATTTTATTTGTAGTAAAACCATGGCTAATTTGAGTTGTTTGTGTGCGTTGGTGCTCTTATTCCGAGCCTCTGCTGCCTATTCCAGTGTTTAAAATGCCTGAATGAATGTGTGGTAACTGCCTTATTTAATGATGTTAAACATTTAAATAACTTTAACAGTAACACGTTGACAGTGTGAATACTTTAAATATTCATATTTTGAAATTCGGCTACATACTGTAAAATGATGACACAGAATATGAAACAGAATAGTGACTAACATATTTAATACAGATAAAAAGGTTCATTCTGATTTATTCATCAGATCTCACATACACTGCAGCATCGCGATTAGGCCACTAGTTTAGAGCACCGACAGCCTGTGGTGAAACAATCACTTACCAGCCACCACTTTCTAAGATCAGTTAATGTTGGATTAAAACTTCACGTTCTGTTGAGTTTTGGAAAATTCTGTACACAGTAATCATCAGAATATGTCTTCTGTCTCTGAAAATATCCAGATTAGCAAGCTCTCATTTTATTAGGCATTTAAGTCAATTATTTGATTACAGCACACTAAACATATACATAACCATAAATAACTGAACCGTAATATTTCAAAACAGAAGTGTGTCATGAGGCTCAGTGCAAGTAGTCCATTGTGTGTCTCAGAGGAATTACCATTTAACAAATATAACATTAAATATGATCTAAAATACGAAACATGCACTTCACAGGAGTGTAACATGAGGAAAGACTGAAAAAAATGATCTGATAGATGATATATTTCTGATGGTCTCCCATGGTAATTGTAATCGCTACAATTGTCCGTTTTGTTGCTGTCATCTTTTGAATTTATTTTCAGCAGGAAGGAGACACATGAGCTGATCAGATCTGTGGTGCCCTCTACATCTCACTATCAGACCCACATCAGGCAGGACAAAACTGAAGCAGTCATTCAGACCCACACACTAAAGACTGGAGACCTGCATAGAGTCAAAGACCAGCTCAAAACCAGCATGAAGAACAAGTATGAGAGTTTATTTGAGGGACTGAATCTCCAGGAGAATCAAACCCTCCTAAACAGGATCTACACACAGCTCTACATCATAGATGGAGAGAGTGAAGGAGTGAAGGAAGAACATGAGGTTTTACAGATGGAGAAAACAGCCAGAACACAACACTCACAAGACACTCCAATCTACTGCAATGACATCTTTAAAGCCTCACCTGAACCGGGACGTGAGGAGAGAGACCAGATCAAGACTGTTCTTACCAAAGGTATTGCTGGAATCGGAAAAACCGTCTCTGTGCAGAAGTTCATTCTGGACTGGGCCGAGGGAAAAGCCAATCAGGATGTAGATTTCATGTTTGTACTTCAATTTCGAGAGCTGAACTTGATCCGAGATCATCAGTACAGTCTTTACAGACTTCTGCTGGACTTTCATCCTGAACTTCAAGATCTGGACTCAAAGATTTATGAGGAGTGTAAAGTTGTGTTCATCTTTGATGGTCTGGATGAAAGCAGAATCACACTGATGTTTTCAGATGATCAGAAAGTTTGTGATGTGAATGAGACTTCATCAGTGGATGTGTTGATGTCAAACCTCATGAAAGGAGAGCTGCTTCCCTCTGCTCTCATCTGGATCACCTCCAGACCAGCAGCAGCCAGTCAGATCCCCTCCAAATACATCAACCGTGTGACAGAAATTCAGGGATTCAATGAGCCTCAGAAGGAGGAATATTTCAGGAAGAGAATCAGAGATCAGCATCAAGCCAGCAGAATCATCTCACACATCAGAAGAGCAAGAAGCCTCCACATCATGTGCCACATCCCCGTCTTCTGCTGGATCTCATCCACTGTGCTTCAGAAGCTCCTGGAAGAAGATCTGAGTGCAGAAATCCCTCAAACTCTGACTGAAATGTACATCCACTTCCTGCTGATTCAGATCAACACGAGGAACCAGAAGTATGAAGAGAGAGATCCAGAGAAACTCCTGCAGTCCAACAGAGAAGTGATTGTGAAACTTGCTGAAGTGGCTTTCAAACAGCTGATGAAGGGCAATGTGATGTTCTATGAGGAGGACCTCATTGAGAGCGGCATAGACATTACTGAAGCCTCAGTGTATTCTGGGATTTGCAGTGAGATCTTTAAAGAGGAATCTGTGATTCATCAGAGGAAAGTCTACAGCTTCATTCATCTGAGCGTTCAGGAGTTTCTTGCTGCTTTCTATGCGTTTTACCATTATGTAATGAAACATGGTGACATATTGAAGTTTTGTAATGTGATGCATAATCTGCATAGAGATGCAGTAGATAAAACCCTGGAGACCAAGAATGGGCAGCTGGATCTGTTCCTGCGGTTCCTGCTGGGCGTCTCACTGGAGTCCAATCAGAGACTCTTACAGGATCTACTGTCACACACAGAGAACAGCTCAGAGAGCATCAGGAGAACCACACAGTACATTAAAGACAAGATCAGAGATGGACATGAACTCTCCACTGAAAGATCCATCAATCTGTTCCTCTGTCTGCTGGAAGTGAAAGATCAGACTCTGTCCCGAGAAATTCAGGAGTTTGTGAAATCAGACAAAGACTCAGGGAAGAAACTATCTCCTGCTCGCTGCTCAACAATCTCCTACATGCTTCAGATGTCAGAGGAGCCGCTGGATGAGCTGGACCTCAAGAAATACAACACATCAGATGAGGGGAGAAGAAGACTGATACCAGCTGTGATCAACTGCAGAAAAGCTCTGTGAGTAAATATATGCTTATATTTATGAATTATTTTGGTTGTTTGTGTATTCAAATACCATTAGAAGCCCTTTAACACTAACTTTAGGAAAACTGTATAAGAATGCAGTAACCATTACTGACTATTGTTGGTTTGGTACATCTTTTCAATAAACTGATTAAAAATTGTGTTATTTTCTCTGTTTCAGTCTTGCTGGCTGCAGTCTCACTGCTCAGCATTGTGAAATTGTGTCATCAGCTCTACAATCCTCAAACTCTGTCCTGAGAGAGCTGGATCTGAGTAACAATGACCTGCAGGATTCAGGAGTGAAGCTGATCTCTGATGGACTGAAGAGCTGTCAGCTGCAGATACTGAGGTACTATGAGATACAGATAGTATGAGATCACCAATTGAGTAGTAGACAAGGAAAATGTGTTTTTGCTTTGTTATAGTATTGCTTATTTGTTTTATCCATCTGTAGGTTGTCAGGCTGTATGGTGACAGAGGAAGGCTGTGGTTATTTGTCTTCAGCTCTGAGTTCAAACCCCTCACACCTGAGAGAGCTGGATCTGAGCTACAATCACCCAGGAAAATCAGGAGTCCAGCTGCTCTCTGACAAATTAAAGGATCCAAACTGCTCACTGCAGATACTCAAGTATGTCGGGAACTAAAACCGTCATACAGTCCTGTATTTATTTGAAAGATATAGAGATTGCGTGTGTATGGTGTATTTGCTCATTTAATGTGTGTGTTCATGTGTTTGTAGCACGGATCATGGGGGAAATTCCAGACTTAAAGCGGGTCTACACAAATGTAGGTCTACACACACTCACACATGTTTTTTGTACATCATGTTTTCAGACTCCTCCTAGGCCAGGGGTTGGCAACCCATGGCTTTTTCATCCCTCTGCAGTGGTTCCCTGTAGCATGGGTATTAGAGGTGTCCCCCGACTTTTAATACAACCTAAACTCTTCCCCTGCACTTTTTCTCGGGCAAGTGTGTTAAAGTAGAGATTTTCAAGGGCCAATGTAAATAAATCTAGATTTAAATTAAAAGAGAAAATATAGTTACGTCATTTTGGATATGTTTTATTCATATCCAAAACGATGTGAACATCACAGAGTGCTGAACACTCTCACGTGCTGTATGTTTCATTCATTCTCGAAGACAGAGGGCGCTCTCACGCAGGAAATCCAAACCGGACTCATATGAGAAGTAATAGTAACTTTTGGTGTGCCAGTAAATCCCAAATATCAAAGAACTCTTTGCCAATGTGGACAAAGGCATCCCGCTATCACTAAGCTGAATAACAAGCATATAACTTAACTGATGAAACGTGAAGACGATATGGTTTATGCGTTTTTCAAGTTTTCTCCAGATAATAAATATGAATTATACAGTGGTAATTGACCGAATTAATTACAGTACAGAAGCTGAACAGAAGTGTATTTTATTTCTTAGCCAATTAAAAGTAAGAGATAAGAAACGTTTTTTGTTTTTGTTTTTTTTGTAAATTATACATACATAATAATAATAATTATGATTATTATTATATTTGACATTTCTGTCCCCCTCACTTCTGAAATGATTGCTACTCCCCTGCCCTGTAACATAACTGAATATAAAACGTATCTTTGTTTGAGGGTCAAATATTTTGTGGCTCCACGTGGGAAAGGGGCAAACATGGCTCTTTTGATGTTGAAGGTTGCAGACCCCTGTCCCAGACTATTTATCTGATTAATAAAATATGGTACCTAGGTCACTCATGACAAAGTTGTTCAAAGCTTTTTGAGTAACCATGTCTTTCTCAGATTGCTCATCAAACTCACATAAATGCACACAACAACAGATTATGAGCTTGTGATGCTACATCTTTACAATATTCTGATGTAATAAAACAAAACTTAGTCCATGGAATCACACGATAACCTGAGTATACCTAAGCAACCATTTACTAGTCCATACCAAATGTAAAATATGTGTACAAATTATGTGAACAAACGAAGAATAAAATATCTACTTTCGAATATTTGTCTAAATGACATAAAAAAATGGTTCCTTCAAAGATTTTACACACTTTTCCCCGTAAAATGCATTCCTTGCATATTTCTCTCATGCTTGTTTGTTTTTTCAGGACCCCGTATTACTGTTTTCAGCTCTGTTATAAATGGTCTCTCTTTCTGTGTTCAGATGCCTGTGATCTTACACTGGATGCAAACACCGTAAATACTCATCTCATTTTGTCTGAGAAGAACAAAAGGGTTACATATATGGAAGAAAAGCAGACATATCCTGATCACCCAGAGAGATTTGATGGCTTTGAGCAAGTTCTGTGTCGAGAGAGTCTGACTGGACGCTGTTACTGGGAGGTTAAATGGAGGAGCTGGGTTGATGTAGCAGTGACATATAAAGGAATTAATAGGAATAGTGGGAGTAACTGTTGGTTTGGTTACAATGACAAATCCTGGACTCTGTACTGCATTAATGATAGATATACTGTCTGTCACAACAATAAGAGCACAGATATATCTTCCCCGTCATCATCTAATAGAGTAGGAGTGTATCTGGACTGGCCAGCCGGCACGGTGTCCTTCTACAGCGTCACTGACACACACACATTCACACACTTACACACATTCGATACCACATTCACTGAACCCCTCTATGCTGGATTTGGGGTTTATAATGGTTCTTCAGTGTCTTTGTATCAGATTGAACAACAGGCACACACAACTGACTGAAAGACACTTTATTTTCTGTCAGTTTGGGACTTCAAACCTAATTTCTCCAGACCACTGGGGTCAATCTCATGTTATTTTAACTTAAGAGTTTTTAATTTAGTTCAGTTCATTATTTCTTTTCATATAAACAACAACAACAACCATATGGTATTTATCTGACATTATCACAAAGCATAACATATATTAGTAAAGTGAATTCTACTGAAAACTAGTTTGCTTCATTGTTGTGCCATTGTTGTTTTTTAATTTACTTTTTAATTTAATTAATTTAATTTAATTTTAATTTAATTTGTGAGCGATATGAAATATAATAGTATTATAATTATGATGATCATCAGTCAACAGCACAATTACTCTGATACCCTGACAATGTAATGGTAAAGTGCTTGTTGGGTGCTGTCTCTTTATTCTCATGTGATCGCTAGAGAGAAAAAAAAACACTGATAGAAAAAAAACATGTTGTTCTCATGTTGAAACTTGCTGAACTTCTATAACCATTCCAGATTGAATCTATAACTTAAAGTATATATTCCTAGCGTGGCGAGTAATTATTGTATTAAGTGTATAGATCGTTTTCTGAGGTATCCCTATATAGATGGCTATTTGCGATTAGCGCCATAGCTCCTAAACGGTTAATATCATATGCTTGTGTTTGTGTAGACATGTTGTTTATTATGTTACTTGTTTAATTATTTGTGTAATATGTTGCATTTATTTAGTAAACAAAGGTTTAACGCAAGTCTGTGACATTAAAAACTGTTCTAGAAATCTGTATATCACATGTGGTAATGCTTAATTGTGATATGTAAAACATTACTAATTGTTAATTGTGAACTGTTTTGTTTTACAGTTTGACCACACACATGTGTATGCACATATAAATGTACACAAATTATAATTACAAGTAAACAACAACAATGACCAAAATGTGTACGGCCTGAGTTCTGCACTAGTGGAATCAAGGACAAAATCAAGTTCCAAGTTAATGTTATCATTTTATGGGTAAAAGTGCTGCCTGAGGGAGATTTACATTAGAATGCGATGTTAGTTTGCATATAAAAGCTATATGTTATTTAAGAATACAAATAAACAATTCAAACAAAACTCATCCATTTCTTTTCTGACTGACATGATAAAATTAAAGAAACAGCAGCATTTGTAATTCCTGTGGAAGGCCATTTAGTAAATTCAGTAATATTTATTTTAAACATTTTGTTAAACACTATTTTCAACTGTAGCCTATTGTATTTTTAATAAAACATTTATATTAAAACAAAACAATATAGTCACACTCTAGCAATGCTTCCAAATATTTTGATAATCTGTACTTATTTCCATCGATGATAGATGAGTGATGTATGACACACTGACACGTATGATGTTGAAGTGTTAAATGAGTTTAAAGTGCCACTGTTTGTAGCATACATGATCATGGGTGTGTCGCCAGCAATGTAAGTGAATTCATGCGGTATTCTGTGTAGTCTCAAAGCACTTAGGTTGTGTGTTAGCCTGTTGTTTTCCCCTCTGTTATATTTACATTTAGTCATTTAGCATACTTTTATCCAAAGCGTCTTACAAATGAGGACAATTGAAGCAATCAGATTTAACAAAAAAGCAATGATATACAAGTGCTATAACAAGTCTCAGTTAGCTTAATACATAGCAAAGTTGTTTTTTTTTTCACAAAATATTTTCCTCTAACATAGTCACCTTTATTTATATAGCTTTTTAACCTTTTTTAACCTATTCCATTCTGAAACAGCATAAGGAGTAGAAACATAATCATTAAGAAAAAGCAAGCTAATAATTTGCTTATTTTACAAGTAAGGGATGATCAATGACTTGCTGTGCATGCCACGTAGAGATGAAGATCTCCAGCGACTGGTGACTGAATGTGGAGGAAAGATTCACTGTTTCAATAACAGAACGTGAAAGGTCAAGTCCAATATCTACTGCAGAAGATTGAAACAATGATGATGGGGAACGGTGGGATGTTTATCATGGAACAAATGAGGAGGAGACACAGCATGGTCAGCATTGTTAATTGTAAGTTGTTTTATTGTTGTGACATTACATTCTTGTTGGTAGTTTTTTATGATTCGTTTTTTTATGAATTAATGATTATGAGTGAAATTTAGGTTAAACATGGAAAACCACATGAATATACATTGCTCTAATGTAATATCAATGCAGCTATGTTTAATTACATGAAAAGTAAGCTACATGTCAGATACAATTATATGAGGAAGTTGTTAATGAGATTTAATTGAACATCATGTTGAGTGATCTGATGTTTCAGTTTCAAGAGAGACTCCAGCTGAAAATGAGATTGATGTGAAGAAAGACAAAAAACTGGATCAAATCAAATCAAATCACTTTTATTGTCACATCACCACAGCATAAGTGCCTTGGTGAGTGAAATTCTTATGAGCGTGCTCCAGACAGTGCAAAAAAACAACAACAACAATTTACATATGGACAGACAGTGCAAAAAAACAACAGGCAATTTACATATGGACAGACAGTGCAAAAAAACAACAAACAATTTACATATGGACAGACAGTGCAAAAAAACAACAATTTACATATGGACAGACAGTGCAAAAAAAACAACAACAAACAATTTACATATGGACAGACAGTGCAAAAAAACAACAACAATTTACATATGGACAGACAGTGCAAAAAAACAACAAACAATTTACATATGGACAGACAGTGCAAAAAAAACAACAACAATTTGCATATGGACAGACAGTGCAAAAAAACAACAAACAATTTACATATGGACAGTACATATTTACAGACTGTACAGAAGACAATGTGCAAAATACACATACATATACTCAGTACACATAGTGTACTATAAAGACACACTCAATTATCAGCGACACATTATACACCGTATGGGCACATCTGCATTATGTACAGTATCTATACATGATGTAGTCTATACATAGTAATAATGTGAAGGTGCAACAGATTATAAATTAACAGCAGATTGGTTGAGCAGCAGATAGATGTGCAAAGGTGCAACAGATTATTCATATGCAGTGTCGTGGATGTGCATTGTATGGTGTCCAGTGATAGCAGATAGGTTGTGTTAGTGCAGTGTGTGCGTGTAGTCCAGTTGAACTGTGTTAAAGTGCAGTGCATGGCATGTTGTGTGAGTGGGAGTGTGATGTAGGTGAGTTATTTCTGACTGTTCATTAGCCTGATAGCCTGAGGGAAAAAGCTGTCCCTCAGTCGGCTATTGCGGGATCGGATGCTGCGGAAACGTCGCCCTGAGGGCAGCAGAGAGAGCAGTCTGTGGGACGGGTGGCTGGAGTCTTTGATAATCCTCCGGGCTTTCCTTGTACACCACCTGGTGTAGATATCCTGGAGGGAGGGAAGCTCACCTCCAACAATGTGGCGGGCAGTTCGCACGACCCTTTGCAGAGCCCTGCGGTTGCCAGCGGTGCTGTTTCCAAACCAGTCGGTGATGCAGCCGGTCAGGATGCTCTCCACAGTGCAGGTGTAGAAGGATCTGAGGATTCTGGGGCTCGTTCCAAACTTCCTCAGCCGTCTCAGGAAGAAGAGACGCTGATGTGCCTTCTTCAGCACTGCATCTGTGTGAGCAGACCATGTGAGATCCTCGGTGATGTGAACGCCGAGGAACTTAAAGCTGCTCACCCGCTCCACAGGTGTCTTGTCGATGGTGATGGGTGTGTGTTCTCTGCTCTGTCTCCTGTAATCCACCACCAGCTCCTTGGTCATGTCGATGTTGAGTGAGAGGTGGTTCTCCTGACACCATTTAGTCAGGGTACTCACCTCCTCTCTGTAGGCCGTCTCATCGTTGTCGGTGATCAGGCCTATCACCGTTGTGTCATCAGCAAATTTGACGATGACATTGGAGCTGTGTGTTGCTGTACAGTCGTGTGTGTACAGGGAGTACAGGAGTGGGCTGAGGACGCAACCCTGCGGTGCACCAGTGTTGAGGATCAGGGGAGATGATGTGTTGTTGCCCATTCTGACCACCTGACTTCTGCCTGTCAGGAAGTCCAGGATCCAGCTGCACAGAGATCTGTTCAGTCCTAGAGTCTGGAGCTTCGCAACCAGTGTGGCAGGCACTATGGTGTTAAATGCTGAACTATAATCCACGAACAGCATCCTCACATAGGTGTTCTTATTTTCCAGGTGGGAGAGAGCAGTGTGCAGGGTGAAGGCAATAGCATTGTCTGTGGAACGGTTACTGTGGTATGCAAATTGTAGTGGGTCCAGTGAAGCAGGCAGCACAGAGCAGATGTAGTCTCTGACGAGCTTCTCAAAACACTTGCTGAAGATGGGGGTCAGAGCAACGGGCCTCCAGTCGTTCAAGCATGTGATTTTCTTTTTCTTTGGTATGGGCACAATGGTGGATTTTTTGAAGCACGAGGGAACCACAGACAGAGAGAGGGACAGATTGAAAATGTCTGTAAAAACCCCGGCTAGCTGGAAAGCGCATGCTTTGAGCACACGGCCTGGTATACCATCCAGGCCCACAGCTTTTCAGATATTCACCCGTTTGAAGGATCGAGTTGCATCCGCGACAGAAAGGGTGAGTGGACTGACCTCTTCTGCAGCAGCCGTGTGAGCGCTCTCTGTGTGTGCGGTGTTATCAGCCTCGAACCGAGCATAAAAGGTGTTGAGCTCGTCCGGTAGAGAGGCGGCAATGTTCACAGTAGCTGGTTTATTCCCTTTAAAGCCTGTGATGTTGTTGATGCCCTGCCACATGCTTCTTGGGTTATTGTTGTTGAAGTGTTCTTCAACTTTGTTTTTATATGTTCGTTTGGCTGCTTTGATGGATCTCCTGAGATCGTAACTGGCTTGTTTCCGATCGTCAGAGTTTCCGGATTTATAGGCAGATGTCCGCGCTGACAAGGCTGATCGAAGATCGCTGTTAATCCACGGTTTTTGGTTGGGGTAGATACGGATAGTTTTGGTCGGAACTACATCATCTATACACTTCCTGATGAAACACGTGACCGTATCTGAATACGCCTCTATGTCGTCTTCAGACGCTGCCCGGAACATGTCCCAGTCCACGTGATCAAAACAGTCCTGTAGTATAGCGTCCGATTGGTCTGACCAGCAATGAACTGTCCTGAGGGCGGGTGCTTCACGTTTCAGTTTCTGCCTATAAGCAGGCAGGAGCAGAACGGAAGAGTGATCCGATTTGCCGAAAGGTGGGCGGGGGAGGGACTTGTATGCGTCCCGGAAGGGGGAGTAACAATGGTCGAGTATGGTGGTCCAAGTAGAAACTTGGATCTGGGCAGATTGGCACAACGATCGCCATCATCTGTAGAAACAACATTTTGAAGATATACTTGGATACAAATATACATCAGAAGGAGTGTGAACAGTTTCCTCAATCAGAAGAACAGAACATATACCAGCGTTCAGATTAAATACCGACACACAACGGTGGATGTGAGTAGACCTGAATCACCCTGTTTTTAATAGATGACCTCTCCTTCTGTCTTATGAAGGTCAAATTGTTATCAAATGTAATTGACGCAGTTTTTTGTGTAGTTGTTTCCCCCCACTATTTAGCTGATTTGATTTTTTTCTCACTTGTATAGGTCAGTCTTTGGTGATTTTTGTCCTAATTCCCCTCGTGATCATGTTAATCTGTTCCACAACACGTAAAAAAAGATCCTCAGGTGAGTCATGAGTGTTTAATTCTGAGTTTATCAAACTAAATCAGGACTCTTATAAAACAAAAATACCATTATAAGTGTAAGTGTACAAACGTTATATGCTGTAAGTCAGTGTTCCTCTCAGGGATCCTGAATCTGATGAGGAGCTGCTGATGAAAGGTCAGATATATGATCATTCATTTACTGCAGGAATCCGAGCAGTCTAGCACCTATTTTCTGAGTTTAAATATATATATATAGGTTTGACTACTTTAGTAATATTCATGAGTACACATCTTAATGTTTAAGCATATAATGATATTCGAGGGAATTGTGTGCTTCTAATTGTATAGCAACAGTTTGGACTCTTTTCTATTCTAACATGACAGTGTCTCTGTGTATAAGACAAGAATCAAAGAGAAATGATGATTCAGTCAGTGTGGAAGAACTTGACTGGTCTGCAGAAAGACAAGTCCTAATCCCAGCTGAACACCTCTGGTGTGACTTTAAATGCAGACCTTGACACAAAAACTCATCACCAAACACCAATGACTTGTACATTCATTATATGAACAAAAGTACTGGTACCCCTTCTTTAGAAGAGAAAAAAACACTTCTAATCTGTGGCAACAGAGACATTTATGTACTTAAAAAAATGATTTCCACCTCTGTTTCTAACT
Source organism: Schizopygopsis malacanthus (assembly GCA_027474115.1). Lineage (NCBI taxonomy): Eukaryota > Metazoa > Chordata > Actinopteri > Cypriniformes > Cyprinidae > Schizopygopsis > Schizopygopsis malacanthus. The sequence goes on from JAPDDM010000098.1 coordinate 220,268, forward strand.
GAACCCATGTGTCATTGGTGTTTGGTGATGAGTTTTTGGCTCAAGGTCTGGTTTTGTGCATTGGCATTGTGTGTTCGTGATCAGGATGGTACCACCTCTACCTCAGCCTCAGAGAAAGAAAACACTGTTTGCAGGACTATACATTATTTGTATAATTAGTCAAAAACAACAACAACAACAGTTATGTCTGATTCTATAATACTTTATAGTATTTAACTAAATAAATAATTATTACAAAGCATTTTCGGTTTTGGTTTTCGAACAAGCGCATCCAGAATTCTGTTTCGGCCAAGAATTTATTTCGGTGCATCTCTACCATTTACTGCTACTACATACAGAGCACTGTTTGCAACCACATGCTCCTTTAAAGGATCACACACACACACATGCGCACACACGCATGCACGCACACACACGCACGCACGCACGCACGCACGCACACACACACACACACACACACACACACACACACACACACACACACACACATACCAGTATGCAGAGAGACATTTTATGTATATACATTTTATTTATACAAGAGGGTTTATTCTCTAAATAACTTTAAATTCATGTTGCTGAGAAATGTGTTAATGTTATGTGTATGGACTCACATAACATTATGAGCCAACAGTATGAGCCAATTATTTTTGTTCCACATCAGCTTCTGTACACTAATTATTTCCTCTCACAAAAGCCACACTTCTTCTAAGAAGACAGTAAAGGCTTGTATCATGCTTGAGCTTTAGTTAGGATCAAAGGTGGAAGTTAAGTTGCACAATGTTTAGGTTTTATTTTGATTATTTTGATTACTATTATTTAGATCTATGTCTTAGTTTTAGGTTGTACTATATTTACTTTTATTTGTATTTGCATTTTTTATGTAATGTGGCAATTAAATGCACTAAATGGGATTAGTTTTCAGTTATTAATATATGCTATTTCAGCAATAAATGTTTTTATTTTTCTAAAAAGAAAACAAATTACTTGTTCATTTTAAGAGACTGGCCTTATTTTCTCTTGTATATTTAGGATTGCTCCTTAAAAAGAAAAGGTATTTCTTATCCGATTACTCTATTAATCGGTGAAAATTTCGGTATAATACTCGATTACTAATATATTTGAAAGCTACAGCCCTAAATTAAAAGAAACAAAGACTTAAACTACTTCAGTCTTTGTGCATTGAATTTATTTAACACACGAGTTTCACAATTTGAGTTGAATTACTGAAATAAATGAACTTTTCCACGACATTTAGGGAAACACGGTCACACAACCGCGGCTTGTGTGCAAACACATACGAGCATCATCACTGTGTCTGTCACATGACTCAGTTCTTGAGCTTTTGATTATTAACTGTCTTTACTTTTATTTTGAAAGCTAAACCTCACGATTATGGAAAGGGGTGTTACATTTCTGACTCGTGCTTGTGTTCGGCCAAACACAATGCACAGTGTCAGTTGGCCAATCAGAGCAGACTGCACTTGTTGAAAGCAGGAATTTGTAGAAAACTAAGCATATAAGAGAGGATAAACTACAATAATGTACAGTATTTTAACAATTATGAACATCAAATCATGTCAACATATTCTGTTACACCAAATACACAAAATAATGTTTTTAAAAAAGCATCATATGACCCCTTTAGGCAGAGATCACACATTAATAATCAGTTTTTCCAGAAGGTGGCAGCACTGTCCATCAAAACAGCAGCGACTGCAACAACTGCTGCTTTTCAGTCTACTCTAGCAACCTTTTCTTCCAAAAGCACCTAGCAACACATTTAGATATTTTATCATTTATTTGCAAACTTTTAGAAACTTTTGATAAGTGACTGAAATGATAAAAATTATTTTCCATTTAAATTAAATTGCACAACAAGAGAAAACCAAAGGTGTCTGTCTAGCTGTTAGCTAGATTAAGTTAGCTGCTATGTGCAATTGTTTAATTTAATAATAATAATAATTTAATAATTTAATAATTGTTTATTTATGATACACTTTGTTTGTAGCTTGCACTTGTGATTGTTGATCAGTTAATACACTGTAAGAAACAGATCTAGAAATCGAAAAGGTACTTTTCGAGGACATTATCCATTACCTGTTAACCCTGTAATCCAAAAACACGAAAGATAATGCAAAATTAAAAATGCACATAAGAAATCTTTATTAGATTGTGCCCTATTTTTACAGACTTCTCTTAGAGTGTAGCACACTAACTAACTACTAATACACTGCTTACAACTATTACTGTTCAGAATGTGTAGTTTTACTTGTTTACTAGTTAATAACAACTTTTTTAGTATCGCTCAATAATGTTTAGGTTTTTGAAAATGTCCAAAGACATTTGTATTGGTCATAACTTCCAGAGAAAAATACTGGAGATGCTGGACAAAGAAGAATCTTTCTAGACTCTTTTGTTCGACTGTTCACATAAGTGTGCATGTGCACAAACTATGTAGTGTTTTGGGCTTAAGACTGCTGACTGATAAATGAAACTGTTTCGAACAAAATAACTGAATAACAATCACTTATATATTTTTTTTTTTCTAATTTCACTGAATATTTGTATTTCATTACCATCTTTATCAAACATGTGCACCTTAACTTTCATTAAAAAGCTTATTTCTTTAGGCTCGTTTTGTTATATAATTTAAGCTGTAGACGAGCGCAAACTGGTGCTTAAGTCAGAAAGAGCTTTATTTATTATGTTTGCACATACAAGCAATTTGCGTAACATTTTACAATGAGGTTCATTAGTTTACATTAGTTAAATACATTAGTTAACATAAACTAAGAATCAACAATCCTTCTACAGCATTTATTAATCTTAGTTCATGTTAATTACAACATTTACTGATGCATTATTCAAATCACAAGTTGTGCTTGTTAATATTAATTAAAGCACTGTGAACTAACATAAACTAACAGCGAACAACTGTATGTTCATTAACTAACATTAACAAAGATGAATACATAGTATAATACTTGTATTATTCATTGTTTGTTCATGATTATTAATACACTGTAAAAAAAAGCAACTGCACAATATCCAGTTCACAAAACATTTTGAGTTTCAAATACTAAACAACGCTAGCAATCAACAAATTAAAAAAATATTAGCTCTTTGCATCACAGTACAATAAATAACTAACAAACAGCAAAAAACAATCCTATAACAGTAACTGCATAATTGATTCATGCTGCAATGCATGCTGGGAAATCACAAAGACCTCAACAATATTACATTATTAGTTCAGACAACTGTGTTTGACCAGTTGGGACAACATTTGGTGTAATTTTGTCTGTCTGACAAGGGTTTTTATGTAGTTCTTGAGGTTTTTATGTCTAGTTTTGAGGCCTAGAGTAATTTCAAACACGTATATCTGATTCCTGGATATTTAACTTTTGTAAGTTGTTTTACAAGCAACGACAATGTTATCTGCACATTGGACTAAGATATCCATTAAGGTTTTTCATTTGTAAATAAACATAACATAGATAATATGGAGACTTTTTAAACATGCCTTTTTTCATCTAGGAAACAGGAAAAAATGTATTACCTTAACGATATTAATTGTTGTTTCAGTTGCTGTGACAAAATATATATATATATATTAGTAAAATAAGACAATCAGCATTGCCTGAACAAACAAATTTACATTGGCTCATCTTTACTGAGAACTAAAATACTATTGTTGAGAGAACTCAAAAGTCTTACTGCATCCAGTTGCCTTGTTTTTTTACGTTTTCTCAAATATGTATTTTTACAGTGTACATTAACTATCATTAACTTATGAAACCTTGTTGTAAAGTATTAGCGGGTACCAGTAAAGTGTTGTAAATTGTTACCGGGTAAAGCTTTGTAAAGTGTTACCGGGTAAGTGTTGTAAATTGTTACCAGGTACCAGTAAAGTGTTGTAAAGTGTTACCGGGTAAAGTGTTGTAAAGTGTTACCGGGTACCAGTAAAGTGTTGTAAATTGTTACCGGGTACCAGTAAAGTGTTGTAAAGTGTTACCGGGTAAAGTGTTGTAAAGTGTTACCGGGTACCAGTAAAGTGTTGTAAAGTGTTACCGGGTAAAGTGTTGTAAAGTGTTACCGGGTACCAGTAAAGTGTTGTAAAGTGTTACCGGGTAAAGTGTTGTAAAGTGTTACCGGGTACCAGTAAAGCTTTGTAAATTGTTACCGGGTACCAGTAAAGTGTTGTAAAGTGTTACCGGGTAAAGTGTTGTAAAGTGTTACCGGGTACCAGTAAAGCTTTGTAAATTGTTACCGGGTAAGTGTTGTAAATTGTTACCAGGTACCAGTAAAGTGTTGTAAAGTGTTACCGGGTAAAGTATGGTAAAGTGTTACCGGGTACCAGTAAAGCTTTGTAAATTGTTACCGGGTTAAGTGTTGTAAAGTGTTACCGGGTAAAGTGTTGTAAAGTGTTACCGGGTACCAGTAAAGTGTTGTAAAGTGTTACCAGGTACCAGTAAAGTGTTGTAAAGTGTTACCGGGTAAAGTGTTGTAAAGTGTTACCGGGTACCAGTAAAGTGTTGTAAAGTGTTACCGGGTAAAGTGTTGTAAAGTGTTACCGGGTACCAGTAAAGCTTTGTAAATTGTTACCGGGTACCAGTAAAGTGTTGTAAAGTGTTACCGGGTAAAGTGTTGTAAAGTGTTACCGGGTAAAGTGTTGTAAAGTGTTACCGGGTACCAGTAAAGCTTTGTAAATTGTTACCGGGTACCAGTAAAGTGTTGTAAAGTGTTACCGGGTAAAGTGTTGTAAAGTGTTACCGGGTACCAGTAAAGTGTTGTAAAGTGTTACCGGGTAAAGTGTTGTAAATTGTTACCGGGTACCAGTAAAGTGTTGTAAAGTGTTACCGGGTAAAGTGTTGTAAAGTGTTACCGGGTACCAGTAAAGTGTTGTAAATTGTTACCGGGTTAAGTGTTGTAAAGTGTTACCGGGTACCAGTAAAGTGTTGTAAAGTGTTACCGGGTAAAGTGTTGTAAATTGTTACCGGGTACCAGTAAAGTGTTGTAAAGTGTTACCGGGTACCAGTAAAGTGTTGTAAAGTGTTACCGGGTAAAGTGTTGTAAAGTGTTACCGGGTACCAGTAAAGCTTTGTAAATTGTTACCGGGTACCAGTAAAGTGTTGTAAAGTGTTACCGGGTAAAGTGTTGTAAAGTGTTACCGGGTACCAGTAAAGTGTTGTAAAGTGTTACCGGGTAAAGTGTTGTAAAGTGTTACCGGGTACCAGTAAAGCTTTGTAAATTGTTACGGGTACCAGTAAAGTGTTGTAAAGTGTTACCGGGTAAAGTGTTGTAAAGTGTTACCGGGTAAAGTGTTGTAAAGTATTACCGGGTACCAGTAAAGCTTTGTAAATTGTTACCGGGTACCAGTAAAGTGTTGTAAAGTGTTACCGGGTAAAGTGTTGTAAAGTGTTACCGGGTACCAGTAAAGTGTTGTAAAGTGTTACCGGGTAAAGTGTTGTAAATTGTTACCGGGTACCAGTAAAGTGTTGTAAAGTGTTACCGGGTAAAGTGTTGTAAATTGTTACCGGGTACCAGTAAAGTGTTGTAAATTGTTACCGGGTTAAGTGTTGTAAAGTGTTACCGGGTACCAGTAAAGTGTTGTAAAGTGTTACCGGGTAAAGTGTTGTAAATTGTTACCGGGTACCAGTAAAGTGTTGTAAAGTGTTACCGGGTACCAGTAAAGTGTTGTAAAGTGTTACTGGGTAAAGTGTTGTAAAGTGTTACCGGGTACCAGTAAAGCTTTGTAAATTGTTACCGGGTACCGGGTACCAGTAAAGTGTTGTAAAGTGTTACCGGGTAAAGTGTTGTAAAGTGTTACCGGGTACCAGTAAAGTGTTGTAAAGTGTTACCGGGTACCAGTAAAGTGTTGTAAAGTGTTACTGGGTAAAGTGTTGTAAAGTGTTACCGGGTACCAGTAAAGCTTTGTAAATTGTTACCGGGTACCAGTAAAGTGTTGTAAAGTGTTACCGGGTAAAGTGTTGTAAAGTGTTACCGGGTACCAGTAAAGTGTTGTAAAGTGTTACCGGGTAAAGTGTTGTAAATTGTTACCGGGTGCCAGTAAAGTGTTACCAGGTAAAGTGTTTTAAATTGTTACCGGGTACCAGTAAAGTGTTGTAAAGTGTTACCGGAATTAGTTTTAGTGTCACAATTGAATATGAATTATCTTCAGATACTGCTTTTATTTCTCATCAAACACAACTTTAAACAAATAGTGTTAACAATCCTATCTAATCCAATCAATCCTAACTTTAACTAATAGGCTAAACAGTACAATTAAAGCATACTTCAGCTAAAATGCCTTGGACAACCCATGCAACAAATCCCATAATTGTCCCTCAAAGCCTCGAAAAGCTCCTTAAAGGAGATTCAAAATCTGATAAAAGTTTCTTGCGGTTCATGATCTACTCGGCCAGAGTCGCTTGGAGTCGTGCATCTTGGGAAGTCATGCATGCAGTTTACTGGAAATGCCGCTCACACGACACCATGACGCCATTTTTAGTTGCTCCCGCCTTTGCTTTGTTCTGATCTCTACACTAAATGCAGTAATAAATTAATTAATGCTTGATGAATTAATGTAATTAATTAAACGATGCATAATGAATGCTAATCCGTGCTGTGTTACACGAATGTATCGGTCATTACATTTGCAAGGTTTAATTAGACACCCATCCTGTGCTTGTTTCTGTGTGCTTCAGACTGACCCCGGAAGTGTTAAAGGCTGTGATGAGTTGACGCTGTGTTAGGACGTCTAAGCTTCTTCCTACAGGTTTGAATGACATGTTACTCTTCAATAGCTGCATCTGATTAACAGGTTTATAAAACAGTTATAAGATGATAAATGATGCTGAAATGTTTGCGGTACTCTTTTGACTAGATGCACCGAACTGTGAATGATTTTTGATTCTGCGCCGTCTTCTTTCATTAGACAGTGACGCGGATTTACAAGAAGTAATGCATCAGGTTTATTTTAGATAATGTGTGATAGTGACTAATATTGTGGGTGAGGCAGGAAAACCACACGGGCGTTTCCTCTCAACAGAAAGTAGCTCATAAAAAGAGTGATTAAACGTTTATTAATGTTGTGTGTTGTGTTTGTTTTGTTTTATTTTGGACTTGTGATCTGTGCGGTGTAAAGATGGCGGAAGGACACATCTTCACAGAGAGTAAATTAATGGCTTTAATTTTACCACATCTTTCTGCTGGAGTCGTGTAACTCTCTAAGAATAGTTTTCTCAGTCTCACAGTTCGATCACAGAGTGCTTATGAGTAGAGGATAACCGCTTGTTTACTGTATGAATGGTGTATGAAACTATCACCACGTGCTTTGTGTCTGTGTGCTTTAGTTTCACATGTACGGATATAGTACAATTCAGTTTCTAAATGAGGGATTCACGGTTAAAAACGAAACACCAAAAAGTTAGCATGTGTTTATTTTTAGCAAGTGTTTTTTTGCCTTTGCATGATTATTCACCTAAAAATGAAGTATTTTCATAATTTCCTCATCAATTTATTTTCTTCTGTGGAACACAAAAGCAGCAATTTTTGTGTTTATTTGCTGGTCTTTTGAACCGGTGGATCAAGTGCCATGAGGAATATCAATAACCATGTTTTCTTGGAGATTTTTGCATCATGCATCAACACATTTTTCAATCATTTTTAAATGTGCTATTAAAAAAAACAACAGTTGAGCAATAATTGAAAGCTGGTTTAACACATAAACCCCTCTCTCTGTCAGTGTTCGGTGATGGAGAGCGGTGTGAATGTGACGTGTGCAGAGATTCAGATCACAGACGGGTTTGAGTTCAGAGTTCCTGCTGATAGATTCATCGTTCCTGCTGATAGATTCAATCTCTTCCAGCAGTCTGACTGTGAAGCGCTCTGGTACACACAGGTGAGAGTGTTTCTGTCCTCAAACTACACCATCATTCACTTACAGACACACACACACACACACACACACACACACTAACACTCTCTCACACACACACACACACACACACACACATACACAGACACGCACACAATCACGCACACAATCACACACACGCACACTCACACACTAACACTCTCTCACACACACACACACACACACACACACACACACACACTAACACTCACACACACACACACTCAAACACACAGACACGCACACAATCACACACTCACTCAAACACACACTCAAACACATGCAGACCTGCACACACACACACACACACACACACTCTCACACACACTCACTCAAACACACACTCAAACACATACAGACACGCACACACACACGCACACACACTCAAACACACACAGACACGCACACAATCACACACACACACACACACACACACCACACACACACACACTCATACATACACACACACTAACACTCTCTCACACACACATACACAGACACGCACACAATCACCCACACGCAAACACATATACACACACAGACACACACAATCACACACAGACACACACACAATCACACACACAGACACGCACACAATCACACACACACACACACACACACACACTCACACTCACACACTAACACTCTCTCTCACACACACACACACACACACACACACACACACACACACACTAACACTCACACACACACACACTCACACACTCAAACACACACACACACACACAAACACACACACTCACACACACACTCAAACACACACAGACATGCACACACACACATACACAGACACACGCACACAATCACACACACACACAAACACACTCTCACACACACACACACACACACACACACACACACACACACACACACACACACACACACTCACACACACACACACACACACACTATCTGAGTGTGTTGTATTTGTTCAGGACAAGCGTCTGATAGCAGATCCATCAGATCCTCAGAATCTGATTGATCCAGTTATTTCTGTCTCATCTGATCGTCTCGTCACGTCTCGCTGTGTGGATGAACTTCGTCATGAGATCCGCTGCGATACTTCAAGAGTAAATTATTTCTCCTTCAACATCATTTGTATCTGTTTCATATTTAATCCTTCACGAACACTATAAATGATGCTCTTTAATTCATTTCAGTTCAGACTGGACACCATCTTCAGAGGTGAGAGAAACGCTTTAGTATAAACTCTGTGTTGAACTGAATCTTCTGTGAATCATGATGATTGTGAATGTGTTTTTCAGCCAGGAATCAAACTGCAGCGACTCCAAACTCAGGTGACTTTCAGCTGATAAACGTCGGATTATTCACTAATAAAACACTGCAGATCTGATTCACACTCAATCCACTTTCACTCTTTTCTCTCATATTCACTCATATTTATCATCACTGTGTGTTTGTAAAGATCTCATGAATGAAGTGACTCCTGATCTTCAGCATTCAGGTAAGCCTCTGTGCTTCTGTTTCTATATTTATCATTTTATTTAGTTTATGTATTCAGTCATTCAGCTGAATGTATTGTCTCTCACATGTACAGATCAGCTGTGGTGGATTTCTGCTCTTATTGTCATTCTTCTCCTGGTTTTGATCTGTTTCTTGCTGCGTAAACGGATCTTCAGGTGAGTCGAGGCTGATCTCTCCTAACATGATTCTTCAGTCATTACAGCTTATAGTTCACAAGAGCATCACGAGTCACATTTTCATCTTCAACTGATTATTTTATTCATTTGATGTCAAAGCTATGAATAAACAGGCAATATGCAATAACATGTGTCTGTCTGTTTTCAGGTGTTTTTATAGGGAAGCACATTTCATCAGTCAGCGTGAAGCTCCAGACAACACGTGAGTGAATCAAACTGATAAATGAGCTGATTTACTGAATCACATGATCATTTAGGAGCTGAACCAGACAGATGATGTTGTAAGCTGTTGAATCTGTGTCTGCTGTTGTGTAACTGTGTGTTTCTTGCAGGGATCTGATGACGGTCGGATCTGATCCTCCAGGAATTGATTCAGTGAATTAGTTCAGTGAGTCGGTTCAGTGAATCGGTTCAGTGAATCAGATCTGTGTCCAGAGGATGATAACCATCTGGTGGTTTGAATCAACATCACGGTTCATTTTAATCTCCGTTCGAATGGAACGAGCGATGCTTTGTTTTTCCTTCACATTGAAGTAGGTCTATTTCCAGACCCTTCACCGCCTCTGTTCCTCTCTGTCGACCTCCAGACGATCTGCTGAGACTCTCGTGGCCTTCAGGAGGCAGTTCAAGACTCTTTTTCTGCATGCGCTTCACTGACTCACAGTCTTGAATCAAGATAATTGTCTTAAAATTAAAAAATATCTGTACAAACATTTTCAATTTGGCACACATGTATATCACATGAACGTAGCTTTAGAAACCCTAATCACAATCAGCTTTATCATCTTGATCTCTATCTCTATCTTTAAAATTCTGTCAGTTTTATGAGATTCAAACAGTAAATGTGTTGTTGCTGCTCTTTACTGTGTAGTGAAGCGATGGTCTCTTTCTCTTTACTACTAGTTACAGCAGCAAATAAACATGAATGAACATCAGAAGAATCAGAACAACTCTCTGAAATCACTCATAAACCATCAATCAGTGATTCAACTGCAGAAAGACACTAAAATAGAGATCAATAATATCAACTATTCAACCTCCATGATGCACCTTAATGGAAATGTGTCATAATTTATTCATTTGGGAGAACATTTAAATGCTGATTTTACTTTATTAATTACTGAACATAATTTGGTCTGTACAGCACCAGGAAAAAATCTATTTAATGCTTTGTTTTATTTATTGCAAACAGTGACTTAAGAAAAACTCGCTGTATGTAATTTTGTGTACCTTTACACTGCATTTCACCTCAGCTTTATGTGTATGAATACCATTGGCTCTGTGAACTGCTGGAGATTTGCTTCTTGAACTGATTAAACATCTCCTGAATAAATGTAAATGTGTTTAATGTTGTTATTCACTAGTTTCCTATTACTTGGTTTACTCTGAAACACTCAAAGTGGTTTGGTAGCTCTTTTCCTGAAGATGTCTGAGCGTGGTGACTCTTGATGCACTGACTCCAGCTTCAGTTCACTCCTTGTGAAGCTCTCCCAAGTGTTTGAATCAAATTTGCTTGACTGTATTCTCAACCTTGCGGTCATCCCTGTTGCTTGTGCACATTTTCCTACCCAATTTCTTCCTTCCAGTCAACTTTGTATTTAATATGCTTTGATACAGCACTCTGTGAAGAGCCACACCTTTCAGTAATGCCCCTCTGTGACTTACTCTCTTTGTGGAGGGTGTCAATGATCGTCTTCTGGACCATTGCCAAGTCAGCAGTGTTCCCCATTATTGTGCTTTCAAAGAGCAAGAGATACCCATAATTTAAACTGTAGAGATGGTCATTTATTGAAACTCAAACGTAAATATTCTAATATTTTGAGATACTGATTTTTGACTACATCACTAAAACCCACGCAATCGACACACACTTGCAGACGGCACGTTTGTGATCTTGTCTCCTCAGGTGACGTAGCAGCAGCTAGCGACGATGTACGATGACGTAACAGTAACCAAGTGGTGTCTCAATTCATAGGGGTATGTTTTCACTCCTAGCGCTTACCACTTGGTTTCGAGAGACAAGGGCTAGGGGTAAGACGAAGGGGTAAGACAGAGAAATGGGATTCACCCTAAAACATGATTGATGGAGAATCATGTAAAGCTGAGTGTCTTCAGAAAGTGTTGATCTGGAGATATGACTGCAGTTATTCTGATCAAAACCAGTCCAGATTCAACTCTGAAGCAGCTGAACACAAGTAGAATAAAAGAGCTTTTACTGGAGAACTCTCCATCAGAGACAGAAGACATGAGGAGATTGTGTGCAACATTCACTTAGAGTCTTATAAATTCATCAGATATGATACAGTATGATTTATATGGTTCATACTGAGGTCTGTTTTGCAAAGTTGTTTACAAAAGTACTGTGATGTACTAGAAATACAAATTTTATTCATGTTGTGATGATGGACGTAACAAAATTAAAAAAAAAAATTAAGTGTTTAACTTCACATGTAATGAATCTAAAATATATGAAAGTTTCACTTTAAAAAAAAAATACAAGAACAAAATAACTTTTTCACCATATTCTATTTTGTTAGATGTACCTGTAGTCTGTATATTTTCATGCCTGGAAAATAAATTGTGATTAAACGCATTAAGGAGTTATTTGTTACTGTCACAGTCATTTGAGTGAAGTAACAGCCGGATTGAAATACAGATTAAGAATTGAGATTATTATTATTTTATTTGTCACATTAATTATACAGAGTATAACCAGCAGTGAAATGTGTTAATGTAAATAGTAAATAAAAATGTAAATAGTTTAATCAGTGTGTAGTTCTGTTGATGTTCACCGGAAGTGGGAGCCAGATCGGCGCTCAAACTCTCTCTGATGATGTTTGATCTTCCGCTTCCGGGCGGCGCGAGCGAGAGCTGATAACGAAACAATAACAAAACCAGCAAAACTCACCAAAAACTCCGTCAGAGTGGATCTAACTCCAGCATCATGTCTGAAAACCCCTTTCCAGGTGTGTACATATCACTAAATCACTCTGTAGTTACGCTGTTTGTGTGTAAACCTGGTGTTTGTTTATGGCTAACGTTAAACGGCTAAACTTTATTAGCAGTCTGTTTATGAACTTATGTCCTTCACAACATGTGTTCGTGATTATGAAAAATATATTATAGAAAACATTCTGTAACAATATCATCCCGCAGCTTTCTGGGAACGATAGATTATAGTTATTATAACCGATATAGCGTTACATAAACTTCAACTATACCCTACATACTGATCTGAGACCTGCAGTCAGTTACTTTCTGGTGTGCTATGAGACAGAAAACAACACTGAACACATTTTAAACTAAGTTATTAATAAAATAAACACTTTTTCTTAATAAATCTATTTTTTAACGCTGTTGAGATTTTTTTTTTACATGTAAATTCCTTTTTTTGCATATCAAGCTGATTATGTTTAATATCGAATATTTTTTTAAAAGTTGATTTATTTTTGGCAAGCCATTTTAAGTGTAATGTATTCAATTAACTTAAAAAAAAGATTTGATAGTAAACATAACCAGCTTGATATACAAAAAAAGTAATATACATGTAAAAAAAAATCTCAACAGCATTAAAATTTTGATTTATTAATATAAAGTGTTTATTTTATTAATAACTTAGTTTAAAATGTCCTTTTATATTCTCTTCTGTCTTATAAAGCAGTAAAATACATTTTAATTATAGTATATAGTATACATTTCCATAAAAAATATATAATTTATATAATTTATGATATATATTATTAATATAAATAAAAAATAATATTCTCATTTTAAGCACCCTGTTCTGCCAGCTTAATTATTAATTAATTGAGTTAGTACATAAGTAAGTAGGATCCAGAGAGGTATGTTTTATTTTTTGTCATGTTTTCAGTCTGAATCTGTTTATTATGAGTGTTATCAAATTATGTTTATCATCAGTTCTGTGATAAGATTATGAAAGTCGACTTGTCAATAAAGTTAACAGCATTTTCAAAGTGACAGTTTTTTTCTTTAAATAATAGTTTTAATTAAACCGTTACAGAAGTCCAATTATTTAACAGTGCAAATTGTCAATAAAGTTAACAACGTGGTAATTAATTTGTATTTATTGAAAAGAACTGCAGTGGTTTATTTTTACGTTGCTGTTTTAAAAACCACATTTAACTTATTATATACTATTTTACGTTTATGTATAAATAAGTCAAATATTAATATATAAATATAATAAAATACAATTATTGTTTATTTACACTTATTTATAATTCTAAAATTTTATTTAGCGTTTTATTTGTTTAGTTTGAATCCCTTTTCTCTGTTCAGAGACTTATTATTTTTAGTATCAAGATAAGTATTTATAGTTTTTTCTGTGTTGTATTCTGTATTTACAAATTAAATTTCCTGTAAAGTGCAACACTTCAGTAAACATAACCATATTTGACTGTAGCTTTCAGCAAAGCGTTTTTTTATTGTTTGTAAAATCCCATTATATTCTTTGTCATGTTGAAGTAAAGATAATGATGAAGTGAGCTCTGGTTCTGACTCTAGATCAGTCGAGTGGAGAGGAGGAGGAGGAGCTGAGACTCGTTCTGATTGGCCGCACAGGCTCAGGCAAGAGTGCCACAGGAAACACCATCTTAGGACGACGTCACTTCCTGTCCACGCTGAGTGCGGGTTCGGTGACCTGCGTGTGCGAATGCGGTCGAACGGACGAAGAGTCCAGCGGAACGATGAAGAGCGTCCTCGTCGTGGACATGCCAGGATTCGGCGACACTCGTTTCGACGCGAATCACGTTCACGCAGAGATTGCGAAATGCATCGCGCTCACGGCTCCCGGTCCGCACGCCTTCCTGCTGGTGATCCCGCTCGGACGATACACGGCGGACGAAGATCAGGCCGTCGCGCAAATGCTGCGTGTTCGGCGAGGAGGCGCTCCGCCACACGGTGGTGCTGTTCACACACGGAGACGAACTGGATGACGGCGGGATCGAGAGTTTCCTCGAATCGGCTCCGGAGCGACTGAAGATCCTTCTGCGCGTCTGCGGTGGACGCTACTGCATCTTCAACAACCGAGCGCCGGAGAACCGCGCGCAGGTGAACGCGCTGCTAACGATGGTGAATAGCATGGGTGGAGCTTGTTACACCAACAGCGTGTTCCTGCACGCCGATCGCGCAATACGTGACGAGCAGCGGCGGCGCGGTCACAGCAGACGCCAGGCCCTGAGATCCGCGCTCGGCCGCGTCCGAAGCGAAGTCGCGCTCTCCGGGAAAGTTCTGGAGCGTGTGAAAGTGCTAGTCGCGGCGGGAGCCACCGGGATGGCGGTGGGAGCTGTTTTTGGAGCCGCAGCTCCTCTGGCGGCCGCGGCGGGGGCCTCCATGATGGGCGGCGGATCGGCGGCGGGAAGCGCAATAATAGCGATGGCGACCGGAAAGAGCGCGATGGCTCTTGGTGCAGCGACAGGCGGCATTTGGGAGGATCGGTGGGAGCGCTAGCGGGCACGGAGACCGCAGGACCAAGAGAAGCCGCGCTGGAAGCAGTGCAGCAAGTGGGCGTGATCGGTGCTGCAGTGGTGGGCGTGGCTGCAGGCGTAAGCGGAGCTGTAGGGGCGGGGTCAGCGTTGGGGGCGGTGCTGCAGGGAGGAGCAATAACTGCTGGCGAGACAGCTGCATCAAATGCGGTGGCTGCCGCGGGTAACGCAGGCATCGGAACAACCGCGCGCATCTTGACCGAGATCGGAAGAGCGGCGGCGGGAATCGCGCTGGCCGGAGGACTGGTGATCCGAGTGGTGAAGGAGAAAGTTCGGTCCGCTTCAGAAAACAGCTTCACTGAACGCAGCTCCTACGAGATCCACTGGAACAAGTGAGCGATGCAGAGCACGCTGTTAACGTTTAACGTCTTACGCTGTAAGAGTTTATTCGTATACCGACTGCGTCAGCACTTATCGTCATTGCACTGAGTGACTAATGCTTTTCATTCAGATTTATACGACATAAAGTTTATTTGATGTGTTGTGAATTTTTACTAGTTTTTACTTGTTAATAGAAACCGGCGCAGTCGCATTCAGTTACGACGCTCATTTAGGGTTAAACATGCTGTTTATTGAACAAACATGCAGTGCTCTTAAAGCCGACCTGCTCAGTATTGCTGTGTTTAAATGGATCCTGACGTGTGTGTGTGTGTGTGTGTGTGTGTGTGTGTGTGTGTGTGTGTGTGTGTGTGTGTGTGTGTGTGTGTGTGTGTGTGTGTGTGTGTGTGTGTGTGTGTGTGTGTGTGTGTGTGTGTGTGTGTGTGTGTGTGTGTGTGTGTGTGTGTGTGTGTGATTGAGTTTGGACTGGTTTCTGGAGATCAGTACACGTGCGAGAGTTTTCTGAAGCTGTCGAACAAAAATAAACACATTAATTATCTCAGACTTTTTTTATGACACAGCACTCAAACATCTGCTCTTATTTCATCAGTGTACGTGTTTAATGTGACATTATTACGAGATTTATGTTTGTTATTATGCAACAGAGGAAACACAAAGTAATTTTTTCATCATTAATATTACAGTTGCATTTCACATTTAGACGAAAATACATAATTTTCTAAAGTTTAACCTTAATCGGGTGATTAAACATTATATTTTAAATATAAAAGATGAATAAAATGTATATCTAAAGCAATACATATAAAGTAATAACAAATAATTTTACTGTCAGAAACCCAATCATCAAGACTCAAGAATCACATTAACAGTGTTTTATTAAGCCATTTTTACATGCTTTGTTTTAGAAAAATGTTGATTTATTTTCTAGATGAGCACATTTTATATTTCCTGACACACATTAGTCTTCAAAGCATCTTTGAAAGGCCTATGTTTAATATTGTTCACATAATTTTATTAATTTAGCAGATGCTTTTGTAAATTGTAAGTCCAAAGCGACTTACAATTGAGGAATGCAATAACCGATACATTATAAAGAGGCAAACAGACACAGAAAGTGCTTGTAATACAACATTTCAGGCATCGTTCAGAGCAAAAACTAGCTCGACAGTGAGAGGTTAAGGAAAGAGAGCAAAGTATTTTTTATTAAATGTTTTATTTATGAAGAAAAAGTCAAGTGAAGACGGAAGAGATGAGTTTTCAGGTGTCGCTTGAAAATTGTCAGTAACTACACTGGCACACACCCGAATAAATATGGCCTTCTATTCAGGAAAATTAATTTGATGAAATCGTTCAGCCCTTTGTAAAATGATTTATGAATTCATACAGTCGGTCAAGGCCTAATTCCACTTCAAAGGGCCGTCTAATGAACAAAGTTTGTGTTTCGCCTTGGGTGACGATTTTCTGATATATGAATCAAAGTGTTACTGAATGTTGTCATAGTTTAATGTATTGTTTTACATTTTTAATATGTTTTTAAACATTTATTGGACGTTTTTGATGCCTACTCTTGCTCAAACTATATCCGCATCTTTTTTTCTCTGCATAGCCATAATTTTGGTGACTTGATAACTGAGGTGGATGACACTGGTTGGGTTTTTAATAAAGCAGAGAGAGAGTTTCTGTGGTGTGATACCCATCTTATATGTTTTGTTATTACATTCATTATTTTTACATACATAACTTGAGTGTGTGAAGCTTCTGGTATTATTCACTTCTAGTTGTTTTAGCTATGTATAAAAACAATCAATGAAGCTGATTGATATTGATCATATTATTTTATTATCCTAATCATAAATGCACTGGTTTAACGTTTAGTTATTCTTTATTCTTCTAGTTATTTAACTAAAGCTTGCACATTCACAAAAAAATAGCTTAATTGAAAAATAAAGGGCATGGAAATGGATAGTTATGGTTTATAACACATAAAACAACCTATAATCTAAGTTAAAGTATAATATATAAAACTAGGTCATCTATTACTAATATAACAATAAAAGTTATCTTCCAAATGTCAACATTCATGTCCTGTTGAAGGCCTTTTATTGTTTGCATTGTATGTTATCAAATTGACATTATGGTTTATGATTAGCTGTCGTTAGATTGAGAAAAGATATACATGCAGGGTATAGCATACTTAAAATAGGAAGTAGTTGTTTCATAACTTTCCCTAATCTGACAAATTATTTAAAGTCAGTTTGATAGCATAACAATACAAATGTGTGGGGAATAAACATTAAATATCTGAAGGTAAAAGCAGTGGGGAATAAAGCGACACGTTTGGCCTGCAGTGTGTGAAGATGAGGATAAAGATGATGTAACTTCAACAACAAAGACACTCTTCAGTCATATTTTCATATTCATCTGACTGCGCATTAAATATTCATTAGCAGTCTCCATTCACTCGCAGCGGCCTGGGCGGGGTTTACTCCGAGAGGCGGGTTAAATGCAAATGAGCGAAGCGCCTCTGCTCATCGACGTACTATCAGGCCACGCTCAAGCGAGCGCGCTGATTGGTCGACAGTGCCCGATCTTACGACGGCTGTATCCAATCAGAGGTGCGAGCGCTGTTTGCGAATGACGTCAATGCCGGAGCGCAAGATGGCTGCGTTTGTTCGGTAAAGCGCTCAAGCGACACCGGAACCGGAGAAACCGCGGATGCAGTGAGAAATTCACCGCGACAGAGAGAATGGACGCCGCAGAGTTCATGGACACGATGGACCCGAGCCTGGCCGAGCTGGGCGACGAGTTCACGCTGGGAGACATCGACGGTGAGTGATGAGGATGATGCTCATAAACACATAAACAACACCGATGCGCTGCCCGTGTGTTTATAATACTGAGCGTGTGTGATCCGATCAGAGTTCGGTGTGATTGAGTGTCTATAGAAACTCATACACTTGTTGTGAATACTAACTCCTAATGCCTTCACTAACCAGCTTCAGCTCGGATAGTTTAGTTTAGTGTGTTATAAACTAGAGTGGGTCTAGTGTGGGCTGACTGTAAAGATGACACACTAGCATGTGAAAGAGATGATTTCATCACTGGTATTAATTATCATAACTGTGTCAGTCTGAACATCACTGTAATAAACGAAGGAATGTAGCGTGATAACACCAGTGTTGTTATTATTAGTGCTGTTATTGGTGTCTTTATTGATGTTATTAGTGCTGTTTAGTGGGATTGTTGTTATTAGTGGGCGCATTATTGGTGTTATTAGTTGTGTTATTAGTGTTGTTATTGGCTTTCTTTTGTTGTTGGCGTCATTAGCTTTTTTTGGTAGTGTTGTCTGTGCTGTTATTGCTGTTACTAATGTTATTTGTATTATTGATAGTCTTAGTGTTGATTTTAGAGTTATTAATGTTTTAGTGGTGTTATTTGTGCTGATATTGGTGTTTCTAATGTCATTTGTGTTATTGTTAATCTGAATGTAGTTGTTATTGGTGTTTTTTAGTGTTAATAGTGTTATTATTGGTGTTTTCAGTGTTGTTATTGCTGTTATTGTTAGTCAGATTGTTGTTATCATTGGTGTTTTTTTAGTGTTTATAGTGTTGTTATTGGTGTTGTTATTTGTGTTATAAAAGTTATTGGTGTTATTTTTAGTCAGAGTGTTGTTATTGGTGTTATTGTTAGTCAGATTGTTGTTGTTATTGGTGTTTTTAGTGTTAATAGTGTTGTTATTTGTGTTATAAAAGTTATTGGTGTTATTGTAAGTGAGATTGTTGTTGTTATTGGTGTTTTTAGTGTTAATAGTTTTGTTATTGGTGTTGTTATTTGTGTTATAAAAGTTACAATACTGGTGTTATTGTTAGTCAGAGTGTTGTTATTGTTAGTCAGATTGTTGTTATCATTGGTGTTTTTAGTGTTAATATTGTTGTTATTGGTGTTGTTATGTGTTTTAAAAGTCACTGGTGTTATTGTTAGTCAGATTGTTGTTATCATTGGTGTTTTTAGTGTTAATAGTGTTGTTATTGGTGTTTTCAGTGTTGTTGTTGGTGTTATTGTTAGTCAGATTGTTGTTGTTATTGGTGTTTTTAGTGTTAATAGTTTTGTCATTGGTGTTGTTATGTGTGTTATAAAAGTCACTGGTGTTATTGTTAGTCAGAGTGTTGTTATTGGTGTTATTGTTAGTCAGATTGTTGTTATCATTGGTGTTTTTAGTGTTAATAGTGTTGTTATTGGTGTTTTCAGTGTTGTTGTTGGTGTTATTGTTAGTCAGATTGTTGTTGTTATTGGTGTTTTTAGTGTTAATAGTTTTGTCATTGGTGTTGTTATGTGTGTTGTAAAAGTCACTGGTGTTATTGTTAGTCAGATTGTTGTTATCATTGGTGTTTTTAGTGTTGTTGTTGTGGTGAGGGGTTGTGTCAGTCCTACAGAAGCTCAAACACACATGCTGACGGTCCGTCAGTCGTCTGATGAAATCTCAATCATTTAGACAAACACAAACCAGAGAGCCGTGATCGATCTGTGAACCATCAGTCAATGAATCTGCACTGAGACGAGCCTCTCTGTCAACACATGACAACTACAGACGCTGGAGCTGATGCACTCGTGTGTGTCTTATTTATTTTTATTTTACATTTATTTAACCAGGACGTCTCATTGAGATTTAAAATCTTTTACACGAGAGACCTGGCCAAGTTAGCAGCCATACAGTAAGACAATCCCACAATGTTTGCAAAAATATTTAAACATATACTCTCAACAAAAACAGCCACAAGCTTCAATACCAATAATGGCTGTAAATTCACCAGTAGACACACATTCATCTAGTTTTAGATCTCTTTTTGCAAACTACTCCATGCGCAGGGTGCGTAATATGAAAAAGCAGTTTTCCCCAGTTCTGTACAAACTCGAGGTACGTTCAAAAGCAAACACTTGGATGAGTGTAGCTGGTAATTGCCAGAAACGAGACAAAGAAGAGTACAGAGAGGAGCTGGAAGTTTACCTAACATTGCTTTATAGATAAAAACGTACCAGTGCTGTTTTCTACGTATAGCTACTGATGTCCAACCCTCCATCTTGTATAGAGTGCAATGATGAGTATGGGATTTAGCTTTCGTAATGAAGCATGGTACACTGAATCAAGGCTCGTTAAGATAGAGGAGGCAGCATGCATTTATCACCATAATCTACATTTCACTTTTGATTATACCCTGTATAATTTATTATGTGACATAAAGAAACCTTGAACCTTAATCCAGCACAGTTAGGAAGAAAGCTTCTACCTGTTTCTTTTTGGCATTAAAAGTACAATTATTATATGAATTGAGAGGGTGGAGTGTGTGTGTCAGATCTGAAACTGATCTTCATTATTCATTATCCCATGGTTTCGTGGTGAAATAGGTCACTGTCGTGGTATTACTGGTTGGGTTGGTTTGGTCCGGTGCGAGTGGAGACTGGTTTCATCTGCCGCAGGTGTGACTGTATCAGTCACTACTGTAATTACACAATAAACCCGTCAAACTGACACACCATTGTGTCCGATACGAGTGTGTGTTATCAGTCTTTATCTCTCAGCTCTGACCTTCATCTCATTATTACAGGTCAGGGTCAGGACTGTGTTAATTGCTGCCAGACGGCAGTTGACCTTTTTCTAAGCCCCGCCCCTTTCAACTTTATACAGCGTCCTGTAATAATAAACTGTGGGTGTGATTATCAGTGGTTTGTAATGCGACGTGATGATGAACTCTGATTGCTGCTGTTTTGAAGGTCAGTGTGTTCGCTTGACCCTGACGGGATCTGCTCATCAACACACCGCTGCAGTTATTAATCATATTCAGACGCTAAACTTTACATCTGTGTGTGTTGTGTGTGTCATTCAGAGATGCTGCAGTTCGTCAGTAATCAGGGGGATTTCCCGGATCTCTTTGTGGATCAAATGGGGGGCGGAGCCGTGACTCCTGTGAAGCCCCTCCCACAGATGGCCCCCAGCGCCATACTGACCCCTCCACACACACCCGTACAGACCAGCAGCCAAATGCAGACGCAAATACACACACAGACACGCACACCGCCGCTGCTGCAGCCACGACCACAGCCCATCACACAGGTGAGCCTGACCACACCCCCTTATGCATGACCACCCCCCCACATGGACATGCCCTCACTCTCTGACCACGCCTCCTTACTCATGACCACACCCCTCAGTCTCTGACCACACCTTCTCACTCCCTGACCACACCCCTCAGTCTCTGACCACACCTCCTTACACTCTAAACACAAATCACCACACATGACTGCAGCCCATCACACAGGTGAGCCTGACCACACCCCCTTACACATGACCACACCTGCACATGGACACTCCCCCTCAATCTCTGACCACACCTCCTTACACTCTAAACACAAATCATCACACACAGCCGATCACACAGCTGAGCCTGACCACACTCCTCAGTCTCTGCACACACCTCATTTTTACATCTGGATTCTGTGATTTCGCCTGTGTTTTGATTTGACTCGGTCACTCCTCGTGCTGTGCTCTGATTGGCTGTCCGCAGGTGCAGACGTTCCCCATGCAGACGCTGGCGCAGCCGCAGACGGTGATGATCGCGCCGACCGCCACGCCGACTCACCGATTCATCCAGAACCAGGTGATTTGCCAGCAGAACCCCGGCGCCAGCTTCCAGGGTAAGACTCGCACACACACATACACACACACGCACGCACGCACGCACGCACGCACACACACACACACACACTCACACACACACACATTTACACAAACTATACTGTAAATTAGGGCTGTCAAAATGGCTGAAAACTAAATTAAACACTTTGTACTTAAATATGATCAATATTCTAATTATATTCTAACTTAAAAGGCATAATTTCAGTTAGGATGAAAAAGCTTTTGGCCTCTCTTTTGAGTCCACAAGAGTGCGCATCGACCAAATTATACTAATGCACCTTTACTCAACGCAATAAAATAAAATGACTATCTGTGAAAAAAAGTGTATAATGTTTAAAATAATGTTTATAAACTAATTATAATTAACAAAGTTGCTTAAACACCTATAAACAACACAGCACCATGTATTCATGCATAGTTTAATACAAAGCGCTGAAAGCCAATCACACAGAGTACTTTCTTCATTTAAAAATGTGAGATGCTGTGGGATGGGGAAAAAACCCGCTATAAAGGTTCAAGGGTTCAAGGTTCAAGGTTCTTTATTATTCGTCACATACACAATCATACAAGTATAATCAGTAGTGAAATGCAAGTAGAATTGAAGAAAAATACAGCATTTACATGAGGAAAGTGAGGAGAAAAAAATAACCCCCAGACTATGCTCCTTGGGGAGTACAGTGTGAGAACAGGAAAAACACCTCAGCAACACAAAAGCACATACACAACATAGCCACAGGGGAAGTGAATCCGGCCCAGCAAGCAGCCATCTGATCCCGCAGCCACTGATCCGGCGCTGGTCAGACCCGCTTGACCAGGCCAGCGGATCGAAGCGAACAGAGGCGAATGGTCGGGGGGGGGGGCAATGTCTGTAATGTCTGTAGGGTGAGGGAGGAACGCAAGAGTGAGCGTGTCACACACATTTTTATGCATTGCATAAAGTCTCGAGACTTGTTTTTTCAAAGTTGAACTTGCATTAATTTTGCATGGCTTTCTAAACATGCAGCTCTTTTGGTGTGAGACGCGAGTGCTGATAGATGTCTCTATAGAAAATTCGATAAATGTGAGTTCTGTGTGAACGGCTTGGTTTCAGGTTTGACGTAAACAACATCTTCTCCGCATTTATCTATTTTTCGGCAATATTTTGAATGAACAACGCAGCAGCACCGCATCCAGTGGCTAACAAAAGTATTACAATGCAACGACACTTACACCGTCATTGCATCTCGTGCACCACTGATAAGGCTGTCTGACGCACACCTAACATTCAAATGCAACGTTTTGCATTCGAATGTGGATTTTAATGTAAAATTTGACGAATATTGGAAATTCATTGTTTTTTTGACAGCCCTACTATACTCACTCTCTCACACAGCTGTGTCTTTCTCAGTGCTCCAGCCGCAGATGCAGAGCATCATGACGTCCCCGCAGATGCAGCAGATGACCATCCAGCACCAGCGTCTGCTGACTCCGTCCGGTCAGACCTTCCAGACGCTGTCCACCGCGCCGGTCCACACCGTATCACAGCAGGTGCCTGTACGTCACACACACACGCTCACTGCAGTCTGTCATTAGTGTGGCGTATGATGTCATGTGTGATTGGCCCTCAGGTGCTGCTGCACCAGCCGCAGATCCTGAAGACGGACTCTCTGGTTCTGACCACGCTCAAACCGGACGGGACGCAGGTGCTGTCGACTGTCCAGAACACGCCGGGCATCACCACGCTCACGGCACCTATGCAGACCACTGCGCTGCAGGTTCCTGTACGTCTCACACACAGACACACGCACACACACACACACACAAACACACTCTCTCTCTCTCACACACACGCGTACACACACACACACACTCTCTCTCTCACACTCAGGCACACACTCATGCACACACACACACACACACACACACACACATACACACACACTCATACACACAAACACACACACACACTCTCTCTCACTCACACTCACGCATACAGACACACGCATACAGACACACTCACACAGACACACGCACACAGACAGACACAGACACAGACACAGACAAACACAGACACAGACACACACACACACACTCTCTCACTCACACGCACACAGACACACGCACACACTCACACAGACACTCACTCACTCACTCACTCACACTCACACACTTTCTCACTTTCACACACATACACACACACACTCTGTCTTCTGGCTCTTTCATATTTAAACTGACAAGGCTTACATGAGTTTAGCTTAAACTAAACACAGATAGCAAGGTGTGCTGTTCAGGTCTCACCTGCACTCGCATGCTATCAGCACCCGGGTGATAATGGCATAAATGACTGCTCATATTCAAGCATATGGCACTAGCATTGAACAAAGATAAAATTTTACATAGGTTTAATTTTCATCGCTGTTGTTGTAATGTTTTAGGAAGCCAGAATGCATATCCATCGACAGAAACATACATTAGCCGAACCTTGTCTGTTTTTTTTACGTGTTGCTATTTTTAACAAACCATATTACAGATGCCTTGTCAGATTTAGGTTAAACCGCGGTCCAAGTGCAAACCGAACCGTAGGTGGAGAATGTTACAGTTCGATTTTGTACTGAGAACCGTTACACCCCTAGTATCTATCTATTTATATATATATCATCCATCTTTCATGTCAGAATATGGTTCTGTATGTCGTCGCTCTCTTTCACAGACGCTGATGAGCAGCAACATTCTAACCACCGTTCCCATGGTGATGGGAGGCGGAGACAAGCTGCCAATCAAACAGCTCTCCTCAGGCACCACCTACAACGGGGGCGGGGCCAGGGTGGGCATGGAGCAGGGCGTGGCCGTTACCGTGGGAATGGGAGGAGTCGTGAAGGAGGGCGAGAGACGGACGACGCACAACATCATCGAGAAGCGTTACCGATCGTCCATCAACGACAAGATCCTGGAGATGCGCGACCTCGTGATGGGCAGCGACGCCAAGGTGCGTGCGCCGCACTGCATTCTGGGACGCCTGGAGCTCAGGCGACGGTCTGACTGTCTGTTTGATTTGATTGACAGATGCACAAGTCTGGCATTCTGCGAAAAGCCATCGACTACATCAAATACCTGCAGCAGGTGAACCAAAAACTACGGCAGGAGAACCTGATGCTCAAGATGGCCAAGAACAGTGAGTCACGTCACATCCCCGGCTTTGTGGCTTCTCCCCCCAAATTCAGCTTTGTTTTTTTTCTTAAATTCACTGTTTAATAGCAGGGCTCGACATTAACGCTTGTCCAGGACAAGTGAATCTTGATCAATCGGACAAGTAACTGGAAAAATTCAATACCAAAAACAATAAAAACTGCCTTTATTTGTGATTTAGCCTTTGTTATAGGGGTGTGCGATATATATCGTTAGCAATAATATCTTAATTGTTGTTTTAATGAGCAATAATCAAACAAAACACACCTAGAGTGCATGCATACATTACGAAAGTCGTCTAGGTTAGACTAGCGCACGTGCGAGTGCATGATTCAGTATTAATGCATGAAGAATGATCAGAAAATTCAAGATATGGGGGCAGAAAAATGTATATATTTATATAATTTCATATAGATCGAGCGCTGTTTATTTCTCTCCAAAAATCATCATGATTACAAGCAGTTCAATGTACAATAAGTTAATATTAAGAGACTTACGTTTTAGTTTCACCAACAGAAATAATTAGTCTCTGAGCAACGTTACGTATTTAAAATACAAAATTAGTAACTGTATTTCGTTATAATTATATTTTAAATAGGTGGTAATCAAATTACAGTGCCAAAGTGATTTTAATGCAATTCCTTAATTTAATATTTAAGTAAACAGTTTGAGGATTTTAACCAATAAGGCAACTGATTCTCCGTTGAAAAAAATAAAAAATCTGCATGCAGCCGCCTTTTCATTTAGCAACTCGTGAGTACGCTTATCATCACGACACAAAAATGGAGGACACAACAGAAAGCCATTAGCGTAGTGCATTTCTCTCGTGGAAATACAAAGACTAGTTTATGAATCTGAAAAAGGACGTAACATCAGTGCCGTGCAATGCCTACCTGCAGCAAAACTTGTCTAATCTGAAAAAGCATCTTAAGGGAAGTTGTTCTTGATCTTTGAAAATTTGTATCCAGTAACTCGTTTTTCTATTTTGTCATATTTTGAGTGTTGATTGGTCAACATTACGTTTAATATTTCTAAGAATTTAATAAAAAAATAACACCAAATTCTCCTATAATTCACACTTTGCATCAGTTAACAGATTCATATGAATCATTCATGCATGAAATAAATGTTTATAAAGTCAAACAATAGCTTTGTGTGCTTTTCGAATGAATAAAGTCTTCAAGTTCATCTGTAATGTTCAAGAATAGACCATCTTTGGCGCGGTAATGCGAGTTCATGATTCGATTCGTGAACAGATGATTATTTTAAATTAATCATTTATTTTGTTTAAAGAAACCGATGTGAATGGTTCACATTAAACTGGATAGATCTGGGGTATGTTTCCCGAAAGCATCATTAGCGAACTGTGGTTGTTAAATTACGTTGAACTATAACGACATTACTTGAGACCGTAGTTGATTTGACAAACGTGCCAATTTTGACTCTTTGATTCTTTTGTGCCGATCGCTTCTCCGTAGAGAGGATTATGAAGTAATCACTTAAAGTGTGGTCCATTCATTAAACAAATCTATTGTATAACTTGGAGAACTGTGCCGGTTGTTTTGGCTACTTTTATGATATGTTTGAATGCAGCATGAAGCAGCACTCAATCCCATTCATTGAATTTATATTGATTGGTAGATTTAAATGACATAATTTTTGTTGTTCATAGAAATGCGGTGGAAAGCTGATATTGTTAAACAAATGCAGTGGAAAGCTGATATTGTTAAACAAATGCAAAGAAAACACAAATCTTATGACTGGTAGATGTCACTTATGTAGAGTTTATGGAAAACATAAAAATAAGACATCTAGTATATGTTCCCTTGTGTTACAAGTATTTCAAGGTATTCTGAAGTATTTAGATTACGTTACTAAACCGGAGTAATCTAACCAAATACATTACTGATTACTTTATAAAGCATGTATTTTGTTATCTGTGGTGAAATACATTTTAAAAGTAACCTTGCCAGCCCTGTTCGTTCGTGAATGAATCAACTGTTTAAATGATTCGGTTCAGTCGCAGTGACTCACTTATTAACAGTGCCACCTGCTGGCGGTTTCAATTCCACATTTACAGTATTATAATTTTTTTAAAATAATTTAAAATATCAGTATTCAACGTTTTATGTATCAAAACATATGCATTACTAAACTAATTGACTGATTAAAATTCTAATGTTTTTTTTTTAAGTATGAAAATGATATATAAAAAAAGTCCTATATAAAAAAGAAGTAAATATTAGCACTTTATTTTTGTTTAATATTACATTTTTGATTTTGTATTTAATACTCCCTTTTTATTTTACAATATAATAGTTTAATCCCAATATTAGTTTGTTCATTATTATATTTAAAAAGAAAAATCTAACTAAATAAACTAAATGTGTTTTGCATAATTACAATAAATAGATATATGTATAACTCAATTAAAAAAAAAACTGTATCTCCGGTGAAGTAACTTTTATACTCAGACAAGTAAATGACAAATATAAAACATAAGACAGTCTCCCGATTTGAAGACTGCAATAAGATTTCACTTCTACTGTTAATGCAATTTTGCTAGACTACTATGAGATGGATAGACTAAATGTATATAATTCAGATGGGCTACCTGTTATTTTTATGGTATATCATAATGTGAATATTTTAAATGTGAGTGGTGGTACATTTTACCAGTTTTTACCATACATTCAAAACAAAAATTTAAATAGGAAAAATATATATGCAATATGAAAATAATTTAAGAATTATTTTTTTCCTTAATAAAACACAAGATTTGGTTTTCCAAAAGGTACATCTTGAAAAATATTTTTTAACATGACCGTAAATATGAACACACAATTGAATGTAACAAAACAAATTATTACTTTTCAATAAAATATTTATAAATGGCAAAAAGTATTTCATTTATGTGTCTTTTGGTTCGCTGGGGCAGCCATGTTGCCGCTGTATTCGGTTTATGCTGATATAATTGTCATACCCCTTCTTTTGAAGTGTGGTCCCCAAAAATAGTTTGAAGGGCTATTCGTCCCTTCCCCTTACCCCTATCCTTCCAACCATAAGATAATCGAGACACCCGTCTCTTCACATGAATGCACAAAACTAAGTGTAGAATTGGGCCTTACGAATATACATTTTTGATTTATCAATCTGAAATCTGCTTTATTTGTATCGTCTTTTTGTACACTTAAATTGATTTTGATGGCTGGATTTGACGATTGCGTCCTGTATTTGTCTGTCTCTCTCATAGAGATGGTGTGTATCTCTGATGATGTGGATCTGAAGCCGGAGGGGGTCTTTATTTCTCCTCCTCCGTCAGATTCGGGCTCCAGCTCTCCTCAGCTCTCGCCCTACTGCATCGACTCGGAGCCGGGCAGCCCACTGCTAGAGCACGAGACGGTGAGACACGCAGACTCCGCCCCCTCAATTCACTTTCAGAACAGAGCACAGACTCCACCACCCCCACCCCCCCCTTACTTCATATTTTCACCAGATCACAGACTCCACCCCTCACTTCATATTCAAATAATAGTACAGAATTCGCCCCCTCACTTCATATTCAAATCAGAGCGCAGGCATCAGTCTGATCTATGTGTGTGTGTGTGTGTGTGTGTGTGTGTGTGTGTGTGTGTTTCAGGTGAAGAGTGAGCCGGACTCTCCGGCATCGGTGGGAGTGATGGACCGTTCTCGTCTGCTACTCTGCACACTCACCTTCCTCTGTCTGTCGCTCAACCCTCTTCCGTCTCTGCTGGGGTCAGAGGAGAGCACCGGGCTGGCGGCTGCGCACGGATCCTCACGCTCGCTCTTCTCTCTGCCCGCACAGACGCAGAGCTTCGGTGAGTCACGTGACCCACCCGCTCGCACTAATCACACGACTGAGCGATCCGCTCTGACGCTAACTTCATTTGTGTGTGTCTATCAGGGGCGTGGCTGTGGTGCGTGTTGCCGTGGTTCCTGGTGTGGGTCCTGAGCGTAGTGGGCGTGGTCTGGGGTGTGTCCGAGTGCTGTACCTGTGGGAGCCGGTCACGCCCCTTCACTCGCCTACATCAGTCAGATTCTGGAGACACAGGAAACAAGCCGACCTGCAGCTGTACCGGGTAAACACATATACACATATTCACTCCAAACACACACACACACACGTTATCGAGTTGATGTTCATGTGTTGTGTGTGTTTCTCAGGGCGATTACGCAGCGGCCGCGGTCAGTCTGCACACGTGTTTGTCCGTCTTGTCCAGAGTGCTGCCCTCCTCCACCCTCGACATCATCTGTTCGCTCTCCTGGAACCTGATTCGCTACTGCCTGCGGAAACCCGCCCCCCTGGGCTGGCTGGTGCGTCTGTTTGGAGGGAGACACGAGGGGGAGGAGTCACAGACCAGCTCACGTGACGCAGCGCTGGTGTATCACCAACTCAACCAGCTGCAGCT
Source organism: Schizopygopsis malacanthus (assembly GCA_027474115.1). Lineage (NCBI taxonomy): Eukaryota > Metazoa > Chordata > Actinopteri > Cypriniformes > Cyprinidae > Schizopygopsis > Schizopygopsis malacanthus. The sequence goes on from JAPDDM010000098.1 coordinate 249,994, forward strand.
CACAGGTGTGTTTGTGTGTGTACAGGTGTACATGTCCTGGTGGGGACTTAAACATGAATACACACAGACTCATGGGGACTCCTTACACAATAAAAAATACAGTTCGTACATAAAAACATTATACCTTTGGAGAGTCCCTATAAGAATAGCTGACCAGACGTGAGTGTGTGTGTGAGAGTGTTATAATGTGAGCGTGTTTGTGTTTCAGGTAAGCTGGAGCGGCGGCCGCTTTGGGGTGTGTGTGTGTCTCTGAGCGCTGTGAATCTGAGCGAGAGCGCGGAGGGCAAGATACCGGTCGCTCAGCGGATCCAGATCTTTGTGATGGCAGCCATCAGTCTGAGATCTGCACTGGGGAAACACCTCACCTGTCTGCCTGTGAGCATCACACACACACACGGGGACACACACTCTCACATACACACATGGACACACACTCTCACATCTCTGCTGTCTGTGTTGTCAGGGTTACCTGCTGAGCTGTGCTGAGGCTCTGGCCTGTCAATCAGACTCTAAGCTCCTCCCAGACTGCCTGCGCTGGATCTTCACGCCGCTGGGCCGCCAGTTCTTTCTGAGCTGTGATTGGTCCGTGAGGCCAGAGAGCAGAGAGCAGATCTTCATGTCTCAGAGAGATGAAGGTATGACCGAGCGACCGAGTGGTGGCCGACTGAGCGTCTGGGCGCAGCACTAACACACGTGTGTGTCAAGTCATTACTTCCTGGTTCTAGTAAGAACTCTAGCTGCTGCATTTTGGACCATCTGTAGTTTGTTTATTAAGCGTGCAGAACAACCACCTAATAAAGCATTACAATAATCTAACCTTGAGGTCATTAATGCATGAATTAACATTTCTGCATTTGACATTGTGAGCATAGTCTCAGTTTAGATATATTTTTAAGATGAAAAAAATGCAGTTTTACAAATGCTAGAAACATGACTGTCAAAGGAGAGATTGCTATCAAAAAGCACACCTAGGTTTGACTGATGATGAAGAATCGAGAGAGCAGCCATCAAGTGTTAGACAGTGTTCTAGGTTATTACTTGTGTGTTTTTTATGTCCGATAATTAACACCTCTGTTTTTTTCATAATTTATTAGAAATAAATTATTCGTCCTCCAGTTTTTCATATCGACTATGCATTCCATAAGTTTCTCAATTTGGTGTGTTTCACCGGACCGTGAAGATTTAAAGAGCTGAGTATCATCAGCATAACAGTGAAAGCTAACCCCATGTTTCCTGATGATATTTCCCAAGGGTAACATGTAAAGCGTGAAAAGTAACGGCCCTAGTACTGAGCCTTGAGGTACTCCATACTGCACTTGTGATCAATATGATACCTCTTCATTCACTGCTACAAATTGATGGCAGCCAGATAAGTACGATTTGAACCATGCTAATGCACTTCCACTAATGCCAAAAAGTGTTCAAGTCTATTCAAAAGGATGTTGTGATCGATAGTGTCGAACGCAGCGCTGAGATCCAGGAGCACTAATAGAGAGATACAACCATGATCAGATGATAAGAGCAGGTCATGTGTCACTCTAATGAGAGCAGTCTCAGTACTATAAGATGGTCTAAATCCTGACTAGAAATCATCACAAATATAATTTTTCTCTAAGAAGTGTGTGTGTGTGTGTGTGTTTCTAGCGGATCCCATCGCACAGCTGCACCGCTGCTTCTGCGAGAAGCTCCTGGAGAGAGCCGTACACACACTGATTGAGCCACAGAGCAGCAAACACACCGAGGACGCTGGGTAAAAACACACACCTGTTCACATGCTGGATAAAAAACACACAGAGCCCACAATTAACTACATCTGCCAAGGGCATACACTACCAGTCAACAGTTTTTGAACAGTACAATTTTCAAAGAATACTCTTCTGTTCACCAAACCTGCATTTATTTGATCCAAAGTACAGCAAAGGCAGTTATATAATATTTAAAATAACTGCATTCTATGTGAATATGTGTTAAACTGTAGTTGATTTCTGGGAACAAAGCTGTATTTTCATCATCATTACTCCAGTCTTCCACTCCAGTGGACTTCCATTACTCCAGTGTCACATGATCTTCAGAAATCATAATAATATACTGATTTGCTGCTCAAAACAGATTTCTGGTTATTGTTATTATTATGTTGAAAACAGCGAAGTTTATTTTTTTCAGGATTCATAGATGAATAGAAAGTTCAGAAGAACAGCATTTATCTGAAATATAAATATTTTATAACATTATAAATGTCTCTATCATCACTTTTGATCAATTTAAAGGACCCTTGCTAAATAAAAGTATTAATTTCTATAATTTATTACCCCTTTAAAAAATTGTGCTGACGCCAAGCTTTTTAATTTTCTTTAAAATTCTGATCTTTGGATCTTTCTATTCATCAAAGAATCCTGAAAAAAACGTGCTCATCTGTTTTAAATATTTATAATATTACTTCTAATAATAATAATTCGAAATTTTGGGAGCAGCAGATCAGAATATTATTATGATTTCTGAAGATCATGTGACACTGAAGACGCGTAAGGATGATGAAAATACAGCTGCGGATCACATAAATAAATTATATTTTAAAACATATTCAAATAGAAAAATAGTAACTATAGTAATAATTATAGTAATAGTATTTTAAATAATAAAAATATTTCACAATATTACTGCTTTTGCTGTAATTTGTATCAAATAAATGCAGGCTTGTTGAGCAGAAGAGACTTCTTTAAAAACATTCACATCTTACTGTTCAAAACTTTTGACTGCTAGTGTACCTAATTCAATTAGAAGTGATGATAGTAATCTGTATGTCTGTCGCACACTCGTGTTTCTTCATAGGGAGTTCACAGGGGTTTTGGAGTTCCTGCAGCTGTTGAACAGCTGTACTGAAGACTCCGCCCCCTGCACCACCCCCCTTCCCCGCGCTGGCCAATCAGAGCTCAGCACCAGGTGTGTGTCAGTGCCTCAGCGGTGTGTGTTAATGCATCCTCACACACTGATGTGTGGCTCTCTCTCATCTCTGCAGTGAGGGACCCCGTGTGCCGCTGGTGGGCGTCGGTGCTGAAGGCTGCGGTTCATTGGCTGCAGGGTGATGATTGTCGGTGAGGTCACTGCTGGCGGAGGCGGAGCGGATGCCCAGAGCGCTGCACACACTGGAGTGAGTGTTCACCCGTTTGAGTGTGTGCTCATAGTCACCAAACTCCAGTCTAACCGTGTGCGTGTGTGTGTATGTGTGTGTCAGTCACCCGCTGCCGAAGGCTGTGCTGACGCTGTGTAAGGCTGTCCAGATGAGTGTGAGTCCACAGAAGGGTGAGGGAGTGGTCAGCTGCCTCAATCACTGCCAGCGCTCCAGCGCTCACCTGCACTACAGTCTGTGTCAGTCACACAACAACACCTGGCTGCACAAGGTACACACCTGCACTGCACTCATACTCTCACTACACTTGCATACAGACGCTTACACACTCACACTTACACACAGACACTCACACACTGACACTGCACTCATACACTTACTTACATACACACACTTCACATACATGGGCGTTTCTCTCGATCCAATCATCTTCTCTGACTCTTTCAGGGGGTGGAGCTTCTGGTGTGTGACCTCCTGCTGACTCTGAGGACCAGCTTATGGCAGCGTGGAGGCGGTTCTAACGGGAGCCAGGCCCCGCCCCCGGATCTCAGCTGGCTGGATTCCAGAGGGACCTGAGCTCTCTGCGGAAGCGGGACAGGCCCACAGACAGGCCCAGCACAAGGTGACCTTTGACCCCGCCTGCAGCTGACCTCTGCACTTGACCTCTACATGCTATTAATGGTGTGTGTATGATTTTTAGCTGTTCCTGCATGAGACGACGGTCCGACTGATGGCAGGAGCCAGTCCAACACGTACACACCAGCTGCTGCGACACAGAACACACAACTACAGCACAGGTACACACACACACACTCACTCTATAGCAGCAGCTGCTGTGTGTTGAGTATGTTGCACTGACGCTATGTTTGTGTTGCAGACGGTGACTGTGCTCCAGGCGAGCGCGAGAGGGCTCATGCTATCCTGCTAGCGTGTCGTCACCTGCCGCTGCCGCTACTAACGCCGCCGGGTCACAGAGCTCGCCTGCTGGCAGAGGCCAAACGCACGCTGGAGCGAGTCGGAGACCGCAGATCCCTGCAGGACTGCCAGCAGATACTACTGCGACTCGGAGGAGGAACCACCATCGCTGCCACATAACACACACTCACACACAGATACGGCTGTGGCTCGGAGGAGGAACCACCATCGCTGCCACAGAACACACATAACACACACACACACACACACACACACACACACACAGATACGGCTGTGGCTCGGAGGAGGAACCACCATCGCTGCCACATAACACACACACAAACAGATACTGCTGCGACTCGGAGGAGGAACCACCATCGCTGCCACATAACACACACACACACAAACAGATACTGCTGCGAATCGGAGGAGGAACCACCATCGCTGCCACATAACACACAACACACAACATAGATAAACACCACACACACACACTTACTGAATCTTCTTCAGCTGTATGTTAGCCATGATCATGTTAATATTAGATTATATTAGTTCATCCTGAATACTCACTCACACATTCATGCACGCACACGGTTCATTTAGATCTACTGCAACAGCTAGTAAATAAATGGCTCATGTGTCTGCAGCTACCTCACTCTCACACACAAACATACACTCTCACACACCCACACACACACACAACACACACACACACATGTTGTACAGAACTGTGTCTTAAAGACCAAAGTCTTTAAAAAGAAAAAAATGAGGAAATTAATAATTATTTCAATTATGACAAAAAATTCAAGTAATCAGATTTAGAACAGATAGTTTTTGCACTATTTGCATTGCTTCAGGTAGTTTTATGTCTTTATTCTTTTAGTTTTGAATATATGACAGTGGGACTTTTATTATGATAGCACATGATGATAGATGGTGATATAAAGTCACACACATCAGAAATGAGCTGTTGATACAGAAAAAGCATTGAACGAGTGTGTATTATTTGCTGTTTTTAATAATTTAATCTAAAGTTTGTGTTTTAATATCTAACTGTAATAACTCTCTGCAGCTCCGTCACATGCACTCTTTCTGCTCTCACTCTTGCGTTCACGTGAATTTCTAAATTTTCCGATTTGTTTTTTGTAATAAAACTGCAGATGCCGTTGAAGAACCATCTTGAGTTTGTGTGCAGTTCATTAAACACAATTATCACATATATGCTTAAGTTCCATTCCTTTGGGTTCACTAACTTGAAGTAATAATAATTCAATTCAAGATTATTTGTATAGCGCTTTTTACAATACAATCGTTGCAAAGCAGCTTCACAGGAAATTAAGTTTCTAAAATAGATTTATATTGTAGAAACTCAATATAATTAACTTATGGAAAAATTTGGTTAATTCAGTATATTCTCCGAGGGGTTGGCATCATCTCTTCTCAGGTGTTCGTCATCTCAGATCATTTAAGGGTTGGATCCAGGCTGAAGCTTGTGTAATTCCTAGCATCCCGTGGCAGAAACAAACAAATAAAGACAATTAGCATAGCTGTTGTTCCAGGAAAAGAGTATACGTTCAACCCATGTTCATTTGATCAGATATAGCCTAACTGCAATACAAGAGTATGTCCAATAATGTCCACCCATCAATCAATGTCATTTTATCTGGCAGTTTTTGTTAGTTTTGATATGTTTCTGATCACAATCAGAAAGTGAGTTACACAAATCATAACTTGAAGATCCCCCCAAAAATGTGTATTTTTACTATAGCAGCACGATATGGGACACATTTTTAAGTCCATCAGGGTATCTTGTAGGAGTGAGGTTTCCAAGTCACAACATCTCTAACTACTGGGGTGCCTCAGGGCTCGGTTATTGGACCACTTCTCTTCTCTGTCTACTAGATTCTAGATCACTAGATTATGTCATTCAGAAACATGGCTTTTCATATCACTGCTATGCCGATGATACTCAACTCTACCTCTCATTCCATCCAGATGATCCGACGATAGCTACAGGTGCATCTCAATAAATTAGAATGTCGTGGAAAAGTAAATTTATTTCAGTAATTAAATTCAAATTGTGAAACTCGTGTATTAAATAAATTCAATGCACACAGGCTGAAGTAGTTTAAGGGTGAATCCCAATTCTCTGTCTTTCCCCTTCTTCTTACCCCTAGCCCCTGTCCCTCGAAACCAAGTGGTAAATGCTAGGGGTGAAAACATACCCCTATGAAATGAGATGCCACTTGGTTACTGTTACGTCATCATACACCGTCACTAGCTGGCTGCTACGTCACCAGAGGAGACAAATGATGATCACAAACTTGTCGTCTGCTAGTGTGTGTTTGTCGATTGCGTGGGTTTTAGTGATGTTTTTCTCTAGTCCGAGAAATGCGGGACTGTTGAGCAAATCAGCAATGTAACGTTAGCGTGGAAAATTGCGATTTTTAAAAACATTTCAATTAAAAACATGGTTGCAAATATATATGTACAGGACTATGTAGAGCACAAAACAAGACTGTCGTAATTTTTTATCATAATTTATTTAAGCCGAAAATACTTTATGGGACTCTCAGGATGATCTGGCCGCAGTGTGTTCTGGGTACCCCTTGGTTTCAAGTAAGCTCGCGAAAATGCTTGGTTTTGAGGGGTATCTACCCCTTCCCCTTAGCCCTACCCCTCAATCAAAACCAGAATTGGGACAGCCCTTACTCTCACGTGAACGCGCAAAACTAAGGGGAAGGGGTAAGACAGAGAATTGGGATTCACCCTAAATCTTTGATTCTTTTAATTGTGATGATGTTGGCTCACATTTAACAAAAACCCGACAATTCACTATCTCAACAAATTAGAATACGTCATTAGACCAATCAAAAAACTTTTGTAGTTAATTGTTGGCCTTCTGGAAAGTATGTTCATTAATTGTATATGTACTCAATACATCCTTTTGCTTTAATTACTGCCTCGATTCGGCGTGGCATGAAGAAGCCGATTAGTCGGGAGAAGCCGATTAGTCACCAGAAGAAACAGACGGCAGCTTGTAAGTGTTCGTAATACTTGTTCATAGATCTGTTGTTTAAATTATTTACTCGCTGCTCTAGGAAGGAA
>JAPDDM010000037.1:0-72500 GCA_027474115.1 Schizopygopsis malacanthus
TACAATTCCTCCTCGCTGCAATTTTGTACACAAACATATATACACCGCTCAGCCTGAAACTCTTTCAAGAGGAGAAAAGCAAAGCAGTGCGAATGTAGTCCTTCATATTTATTCACAGGAGAGCATTCTGGAGGTGAAGCCTCATTGATCTGTTGTTCACGGTGTGTCTGCTCATTGATTATTGATCTCAGTGCTGCTTCAGATTCTTCCCATGATGCTTCATGAATAAAGAGCTCAGGACATGAACGTCATAGATTAAAAGAGCGCAGAAATGAATGAGGACAAATCACAGATGCAAATGCCGCTCTGCTTCAGCAGGGCCTTCATGAGTGACCACTCGAGTCGTGGCGTGAATGATGCCCATCACTGAGAAGTGTGTCCTGCTTCGATCACAAAACCATGACTTCTGATAGTATTATACCTAGGAGCTGACATTACTCAGACCCTTTCCACATGATCACTGCCAGAGAGACAAATAAATCACCCAAGTCTGTTTTCCCAAATCTTGTAGTGTTCAAACAAGCAGCTCAGCCATTCAACACTGGTAACAACAACTTGGTCATGCAGCCAAGTAGCAGCGTAACTAAATACTACATCATCCGTATTCTAGTTTAGTGATGTCTGATTGGCAAACGGTTCACTCTGAGTCAGTTCTTCTCAACGAATGTGTCAAACAACAAGCAAAGCAATACAAAGCAGTTCAAGAGTTGACAAGAAAGAGCATGAAGTAAACTAATTATTTACAATCCGCTTGTCACACTCACATAAGAGTGATATAATGCACATGACAAATAATATAAATCCACAGGAAGACAGGTGATCCCAAAGCAACAATAACCGGTAGGGACGAATGTAAGAGAGGGACTAATAAGATAATCAAAAACACAGGTGAACAGAATAACGCAATCAAGCAGAAACAGAAACTAGGTCACAGACTAAACCAAACAGGAGAACAGGGAAAACAAGAACACACAAAAACAAGGTCCATAACATGACAGGGTGTGACAACACTGAAAACAATTCAGAAACACTGTAAGATCAACACTGAATGTGCAGCTTGTGAATAACTCTAGACTGCAGGGAAAGACGCTACACCGAAGCACTTACCATAAACTACCAAAGCCAATCGCTGGACATTACCATGTGTTCAGACGCCTTAGTATTTAGCATTTAGTGCATATACTATGAACATAAACATAGTTATCAAAGTCATGGTACTGAAGTTCCCAAAATAAGATCAGCACTTGAGCTCCTCCTTCAAGGACAACAAGCCAAATCCATTCATTCAAGGTCTGTTCACACCGAGGACAATAACTATAACGATAACTGTAACTATACAGTTTTAATAATCATGCACAGAGGAACAATAAAGTTGGAATCAGTTTCAGAATTATTTTCATTTGTAGCTGATGAACATTAAAAACATTGACAGAAAAATATAATCCACCCATACTTTAAAGAGCTGCATCAGTTTGCTGTAATTGCTGTAGAGGCTAGATGATAATATATGATTGTTTTCAATTTCTAATAAGTTTAAAGTATGATTTTTACTTCATATGATTACAATATATTTCATGTTAATTTAACAAACATCTGCAGTATTGGATGTCGGTTAACAAAACCAAATTAATAATAATAATAATAATATTTTAAAATAATAAATACCACATAATAACATGACTAATAAAATAAATCCTTACAGAAACAACAGAACATATTTTGTATGTAGTTTAGATAAAATAGAATTAAACGCTTTTTAATTCAGGAATTTTAGATTTTGTGTGAGAAATTGTCTCCATGCAGTGTTTACCAAAGAAAAATCGTCTGGATACTTATTTTCATACTAATGTCAGAACAAATTAATAATGCATGTGCATTATTTTAATATACATAACTATTTGAATTTTAAGTAGCTTCAAAGCATTCAGCTACCTTTTCTTAGTAGGATATAAAAAATAACTACTTCACAGAAGCGTAGCTTATCTGTACCTACTTCACATTATGAGTAATTAAGTAGTAATATGTGCACTGTGTAAATAAGTCATGTTATTTGCTCTAAAGGTAAACTATTTGAGTAGTTGTAGGTGATGTTATTGAGAATAGAATTGCTATTGCCACAAGACTGGACATCTACGCTCACCGTAGACCGATTCTATGATGATAATTGCACTCTCTCGTATCCCATCAGTCGATTTCTGTCTACATTTAAGGGTTGTTTTGTAGCGTTCAGTCTATCAAACACACAACACGAGTGATTACTAATAAGCCTGGATTTTCAAAAACATGTCCAATAACCCAAATCCCAGACGATCAGCAGGACTACAGCCAGATCTCTGAGACTGATGAGAACAAGAACAGAAAACAAATGACCCGACCCTATATCTCATTCACACATTACTGCCACAGCTCTCATGCAGCTGATTTGAATATAAATATAGTACTGCAGATGAGATTCAAGAGCTGCGGTGAAGGAGAAGATTATCAATAGATCACACAAAGACATCAGATGACTCCTTAAAGGAAAAGTTCACTCTAAAATGAATTTCATTTTCTCTCCTCATGTGTATGAGATTCTTTCTTCTGTTGAACACAAAAGAAGATATTTTGAAGAATATTGGTCACCATTGACTTCCATAGTATTTAATATTTGTTCCATTCTATGGAAGCCAATGTATCTTGCGTACATGATTTATGTGAGTATGTCTTGTGTTCTGTTACATTATGACCGGTCTGGTGAATGGAGGGGAATGGTATGTTCCTGTGGCTCAGTGGTTAGAGTATTGCGTTAGCAGCGCAAAAGGTTGTAGGTTCAATTCCCAGGGAACACACATACAAAACATGTATAGCCTGAATGCACTGTAAGTCGCTTTGGATAAAAGCAGCTGCTAAATGCATACATGTAAATGTAATGGAGGGGGAAAAATATAACCAATGCCTTATGCATACAATTCAATATAAAACTAAACACATGCAACATTCAATAAATAAAAACTCTTCAGTAGCCTTGTGTTAATTAATTTTTAGCAAACATTTTCTGTGCTTCAGGTGCATGAACTGCCACACCATTGTACTGAATAACTACTGTAATGCCAACATAACCTGCAGTGTAACACACATGATGTGTGCGGTCATCACTGGTGTGTATGAGGCTATACATATATCTTTCCAGTATGTGTGTTCACTGGGAATCGAACCCACAACCTTTTGCGCTGCTAACGAAATGCTCTACCACTGAGCCACAGGAACATCTTTTCACAGTCATGTATGAAATATTTATTCCCTAAAATATTAAACAATCATTCATCTAGCTTTAGTGGCTCCAGTTTGTTTGTTTGTGAGTCAATTGACCTTTCGCAAAGAGCTTGATTGACAAGCGATCTGACCAATCAGAACGCGGATATTATGTGCCGCCGCTGCTATCCGCCATCTTGCCCGACATCTACGGTCTCCATAGAAATACATGGGGTAAAAAAGGGTTAAGCTGTGCTGTTGTTGGCTGCCACAGTGATGTAATAAACTAAGGTATTCCTTTAAAGTACTTGTTTTGCGTACCAGAAAACCTGTCATGTCCGATGCTGTGTGCATGGCTTGCAGCACTTAAGTAAAATACTGAGTGTGAATAATAAACTAATACTGTATGTTAAAACATATGCTCTTATTATTCTGTGGACAAAACCCTGTGAACTTCGCCCTGATCGGGAGCTGTGTTTGTAGATGTGCGCTCATCTGTGTTCAATGCAGATAACCTCACGCCGCTTCATGTCATCTCCCCACACATCAAACTATGACAGGTCCTTTACTGCAAAAAAACACGGACACTGTGACCCTCTAAAGTGATGAAACTATGGCGCCATGTGCTTTATTAAAACCATTTTCATTGGTTTCACATTTATCATTAACTCGGCGCATGCCCAGTAGCCGCAGCCTTATCCGTTCCAGCCTTAAAGTAGGGTGGGCGTATCGATCCTAATATTGATAGTATCGATACAAACGTTGGTATTGGTATTGGATCGATACTAGCCTGATAAGATTGATACTTTAGGTAAATGTTTTCTCCTGTACACTTAATACATTGCTTAATACATTCAACAAATTGTAGACATGTATGTCGGTGTATAGTCCACGCTTTTCATTTCTAGACTAGTATACAAACATTGCCTCTGCTACACGCCTCCGTCCAAAGATGGTCCTCGAGAGGACTTCGCCGACTTTGTGGAGTAGACTCTGGTGAGAAACGGATCGCCATTCACCATCTGCCCCGTGGATGATCTCGCCAGATCCGTCCAGACCCAGAGCCCAGCCCACCATCACATCGATGTGCGGAGCCTGAGCCCATCGATGATGGAGAGCCATTTACCGACATGATCAACGAGCCAGCGCAGTGCATAGCAACTGAGCGGAGGATCGCCCCGGACGATCCCATTCCCATTCCAAGAGCCCATTCCAAGGTCAAGGTCAAGGTTTCTTTATTTGTCACATAATAAATTATACAGGGTATAACTAGAAGTGAAATGTAATTCCGTCAGACCAGGTGCGAGAGCCGGCTACAACGCCCGCCCCGAGGGAGCAAGCCGTGGATGGTGAGAGCGCAGAGTGGAGCTAATTGGGCATCTGGGACTGCAGTAGGTAGAGGGGGACCTTATAGACTGGGAAATGATCTGGAAGCCGACTTTCCCCTCTCCTCTCTACTTCATCTCTTCGTCCAGCCCTCCTTAGTCTTCTGTCCCCACGTTCAGCCCAGAGTGGGCTCCTTTTTCCCAGTCCAGACGAGAGAGAAACTCAGTCGCAGAGTCGAGCCAGGAATGGCCTTTGAGCTGGCCGTCACTCATTGTTCCACCATCTCCACCGAGGCCCGCCGTTATGGCTGTGGCCTGGGTCCAGCTTGGCTCCTCCTGCTCCAAGCCCCTCTTTTCTCCTCCTTGGCTCCTTCCTCCTGCATTACCCCCCTGGACTCCAGAGCCTCCTCCCTAGTTCCCACCCACCCCTCCCCATGTTGTTTCCACGGCGTGAGAATGCACCTTCCGGGGGGGAGTTATGTCAGGTTTATGGACAGTCTGTGTTGTGTTTTTGCTCCCCTTGACCTAGTTTCTCTTGTATGTCATGAGCTTATTTGGTCCTTCCTGTTCGTCTTGGTTTAATTTGATTCAGCTGTGTCTCATCCTATTACCCCTTGTTAAGTTGTGTATTTAAGGTGTTGTTTTGCCTTGATTCCCTGTCTGGTATTGTATGTCCATGTGCTATGTGTATTCCTGCGTGCCATGTTTTACCCTGTCTGAAGATTAAACTCTGTGTATTTGGAAATTCTCCTGCATTCTCCGCATTCTTTGCCACTTTCTGATGTTTATTTATGTTCATTTAGTTTCAAGACAATCGGTTCACGTGTTTGAACTGAGGTAATACATTTTAAAATGACACAATTGGAAAGCTGAGAGTCCTGAGACCTTATTTCATATCAGAAGTAACCTGCTCTGTCTTCTCTGTCGGTGTGTTGTCAGTTTCATCTTTGATCTGCAATGTATTTTTCACTGCAAACGGCCAATTCTGGAGCCTAAATGCAATATGTGTCAGGGTTCTGTCACTTCGGTCTAGTGTTATTCATGGTTTTGTGACAGAGCCCTGATACTCCCATCATGTCCACGTTTTCATGTGAGCGCGCGGCTTCGAGTGTGCTCGAGTCGCGCGCTCTCTCGTCTGCGTGCCTTGTTTCATGTTGGAGCGTGGTGTTTGGATCCTGGCACTCATGTTTTGAGTTTCGGTCACGTGACGGGGTTCGGACACTCGCGCTCCATTTTCTGTCATTGTGAGTGCGCGGTCTCGAGTTCGCTCGGCACCGCGCACTCTTGTCCACGTGTGTTTTGTTGTGTTGCACGCAGTTCGTGTTTCTATCGGCTGCGTGCATTTATGTTATATCTTGTGCTGTGTGGCACGCAGCTTGTATATTCATTGGCTGCGTGCTTTCATGTTGTCATGTCTTGTGTGAACACGTGGCTTATGAGTTTTCTCATTAGCTGCGTGTTCATGTCCTGTTTTGCACATGGCTGGTGATTTGTTTGCTGGCCATGTGTTGTGTTTCTGTTTTATGTGAGCACATGGCTTCTGTCCTAGTTTTCTGTGTGCCACGTGCTCTCATGTCAATTTGTCTTGACCCACCCATCTTGTTACCTGTTTATTGATTCATTTTCCCAGCTGTTTTCCCTCGTTACCCTCATCATTTGCTCCCTTTAAAATCTCCTTGTGTTTGCAGTTCCGTGTGGGTTCGTACCTAATGTTTGATGTCGTCTGTGTCCTGTCCAGCCTTGTCCAGCTCTGCCTTGCCTGCTAACCAGCCAGTTTAGTTTTTCCCCTACGGGGTGGTTTTCGTTTGTTCGTTCGTTAGTTTGTTAGTTTTTTGTTAATAAAAGCCTATTTTCCTCCAGCGATTGGTTCTTCACTCTCTTCCATTCACCCCATCCCTGACAATATGCCCTAAAGGGAATATACCTTTTAGGAGTTCCTAACACCTACTGTAACATTCCCAGAAAGTTGTGCAGTTTTTGTGTGTCTGACGTGTAATAAGAAGTTAAACAGATCATCATTAAATGCGATTGGTGGAGTCAGTGTTGTTGTGTAGGACTCGATGCTCAAAATAAATAGGTGAATTTTCATAGCAGTTTCACAGAGAATCAGCTTATGAATGGCTAGCTTATAGTTCAGATATCAAGCTAGAAAAGGCATTTAAAAACAGTTAACTATAGGTTGTTCAGTTGTTCATGTCTGTTCTTGGTATAGAAACACTAGTTTTCTCTGATTTCAATGAAACTGATTCCAGACAGCCTGACGTTGTATCAGCTCTGACTTTGTGACAATCTGCACCTTACGGCGCTTCTGGACATCTCAGACAAACTCAATATAACCTCATCAAGAAAGTGCTGTGTAACATCAGTCTGACCCTCACAACACCTGACACATCAAACCCCGATAGAACAACGTCAACGCTGCTTATATACGTATATATACGTGTTCACACTATCAGCCCACAGCCAGAAATATACACTCGTATGCTCTCTGAGTTACGCTCGCTTCCATCATCCTCAGCGCCGGGAAACACACATCAAACGATGACAAACGCTTCATTCTCAGACACAAACTACCCGCAGAGGTTACAAGTTTAACAAGCCACAAAGAGGTCAGACACAAAGTTTCATTTCAAACGGAAATGCACAACTCGGTATGCTTCATAAACGCTAGCCAGCACCGAGAGCCATTCACTGAGCTAAACCAGAAAATGCATTTCACTTACCAAATTCAGCAGATAAAGTGTCTGTCAGGTTCATACACAGAGTTATGTTTCAACTGCATTTCATGTATATTTAGTAGTGCATATCTCAGCTTTCTGCTTAGCCCCTGGGCTCTTTTTCTCAGAAGAAATGTTTCAGAGAATCTTTATCCGAGGTATTAAAGAGCTATCATTAATGATGTGTGATAAATAACCATGCATGTGCCGCACAACCCCAGTAAACTCCTGCTTATAACACTCTGCCTAAGTGTGTCGCATTATAACGCATTATAAATAAATGCGGCATTACGTCTCAAACTCATTGTGGGTGTGATTTAACAGGATTTTGCATATAATGAACATATAGATGGTGGTGAGAGACTAACTTGTGATTTAACATGCATATGTGTGAATACTTAGATGCGCAGCAGGTGTTCTCATTTTCCTCTAGTATTTACAAGAAATACATAACATGGTATTTCACATTTACAGAGAATATAGTCAATTAAATATATAAATCTAACAAAAAAATTATCATTTGCCAAAGTGATAAGTCTTACTAGCTTTATGTCAGACTGCTTCTCATATAAATATATCCTGTTTTATATATTTTACTAGAAAGCAATACACATATACTAATCAGAATCTGACATTATTAACAGAGTAATAAATTCAGCCAATATTTGAACTCCTGACCTATTTCATGACCATGTAAAGCTATGACTGTTTACAACAGCCAAAAACAGGCTAAATGCATCATTGACTCTACAGGTAATAATTGTACATACATAAACACATTTCTGAACATAGAGCAAAAATGTAGCAAATTATGAGCTGCATATCTTCGCTAGAACAGTAAAAATAATTATTTATTTCACAAATGTTTGCTTTAAGTTAATCTAAATGCTGGTTTATGACTAAATAATCACACAATGTCACTAAGAGATGTACTAATTAGTGCTGTCAAATGATTAATCGCGATTAATTGCATTTAAAATAAAAGTTTTTGTTTACTAAATATATGTAAGGTGTAGAGGTCTGCTACCCGACCCGAACCCGCGGGTCCCGAAATACTGTCGGGTTTCGGGTTAATGTTTAATGGATAGCTTCGGGCTCGGGTCGGGTTCGGGTTTGTAGCTAAATCAAAACTATATGCAGAGGCTTCGCTGCTTTCATAGACGCACGCACACACATTGCACACAGATATCAGAGATCGCGCACAAACATCACGGACACTTTTATTAGTAAAATAGCTTCGACAGGCTACTGACTCGCAAGTCACAACATTATATTTATCTGCAATGAGGCGGCAAAATCGCTGTTTTTGAAGTAACTAAGTCTCATTGCTTGTAGAGAGAGACGCGCAGACGCAGGTTCACATGCACGCGCAACATTCATCCCTCTCTCTCTCTCTCTCTCTGTCTCTCTCTCTCTCTCTCTCTGTCTCTCTCTGTCTCTCTCTGTCTTGGTCTCTCTCTCTCTCTCTCTCTCGGTCTCTCTCTCTCTCTCTCTCTCTCTCTCTCTCTCTCTCTCTCTCGGTCTCTCGCTCGCTCGGTCTCTCTCTCTCTCTCAAATAAATGATTAATTCATTCAAATAAATACAATCTTATTTAAGAGCTTATGTCTGATTTAAAGTAGACAGAATGCTAACAAGCCTTAACTGACAAAAAATGACCATAATTTGCACGGTCATCATCTTCTTGTCCATACAAAATTCATAAACTCGGCAGAATGTATGCGACCGCTGCACCTGATGTTCACAAACTTTCCTAACTGGTAAATGTTTGTGAAATGGCAGAGCCTTGATTAATCTATTTCTTTGCATGCAATCGTGAAATGCAACCTTCTTCCTTTTTTTTTTGTTATTCGTTGTGGGGCGGGGGGGGGGGATTTCGGGTCGGGTTCGGGCTCTAAATTTAACTGTGCCGCTCGGGTCGGGTCGGGTCGGGTCAGACGATCTCGGGTACGGGCCGGGTTCGGGCTTCAGTTTTGAGCCCGTGCAGAACTCTAGTAAGGTGTAATGTGTTCATGTATTATGTATATATATAAATAAACACATACAGTATATATTTTGAAAATTCTTACATGTATATACATGTATATATTTATATTATTATATTTTATATAATATATTTAATATATAAACAAAACATATTTTTCTTAAATGTATACATGGATGTGTTTGTATTTATATGGTATATACATTATAATTATACACAGTGCACAGTCATATATTATGTAAACAAAAACTTTATTTTGGAAGCGATTAATCGCGATTAATCGTTTGACAGCACTAATAAAAATATTAACTTTACAGTCGTCCTTTTAAATCAACTCTGCAAAAATACATTATCCTAAAAATAAGAGTATTTATTTATTTTATGTTTAGAAAGTGAACAGTTAGTGACTCTAGAATGAGTCTTTATTCAAGGTATTGATTGTGTTTCATCTGAGAGTCAGAAGAGAGATGAATGGATGCTCAGGAGGGAAGGGAAGCTCTTTGTATGAGACGGTTTGGTGTTTTTTATTAGTTTCTGTCGACACTCACTCACTCATATAAAATAATCCAGATTCATCACAGCACAGTGAGGCTCAGAACACATTTCATCAACCACAGAGAAACAGAAAAACATCTCTCTGTACTGTTTCTGCTGTACTATGGCTGCTTACATTCACATACATCTTCTTCTCTACTTTCCTTGCTTTCTCTCCAGGGAACATACCCTGCAGCAGTCTTGACACCTAAACCTGATTGAGCGCTTCCTCAGTGGAACATTTCTTTCTTTCTTAAACGCAAGAAAAACTGTTTTCTGTTTGCTCACAGGAGCTGTCAGACCAGATGCTCTTAAGTACAATTTATTTTTTCCCTGGCATTCCAGTTTAAAATGATATAAAGTATAAAAAGTAGTGTAAAAATACACACATATATATAACTATAAATAGATAGATAGATAGATAGATAGATAGATAGATAGATAGATAGATAGATAGATAGATAGATAGATAGATAGATAGATAGATAAACAAAGTAAATAGTTTCGAGGAAGAAGTAGGTGGGAACTGATAAACGTTCAAACCATTTAATGATCAAAATAAACCAACACACAAAAAATACATAAACATAAATAATACAGGTCTTCTCTTATCTTGCACTGTCGTCACTCTTCCCTTATCTTTGCCTGTGATTCTTTAGCTCAATCTCATATTCACAATAAAACATTAGTCTGAATGTCCGCTGAGGAAAGCGATATCTTTTTGTACTATAAATCTGTTAAAAGTGATTTCCAATGACAATGCTACTCAGAGCATTTATTGGCTGCGTCTTACAAGCTGTTGTTAAAAGTAAAAATAACTTCCTTGTTTAAAACCTGTTTCAGTCTCGTTCAATATAAAAGTCTTTACTGCTGCTGACTTACTCATAAAAACAGTCCCTGTCGCCATCTAAAGGTGGAATATAATAGTACTTAATACTACTGTTATTTATGACATTTATTGAACAATAATATTCAATAAACAACAACAGTCATCATAAGAGTGGCAGCCAATTCAGTCAAAAGTACAAAGACAGCGCTCTGATATACAGCACTGAAGTTACATAAAACATAACATGATGATAGTGTTAGTGCGGCCAGCAGGGGGTGCTCACCCTGTGGTCTGTGTGGGTCATAACACCCCAGTGTAGTGATGGGGACACTATACTGTAAAAAGCACCGTCCTTCGGATGAGACGTTAAACCGAGGTCCTGACTCTCTGTGGTCATTAAAAATCCCAGGATGTCCTTCGAAAAAGAGTAGCGGTGTTACCCCGGTATCCTGGCCAAATTACCCATTGGCCTTTGACCATCATGGCCTCCTAATCATCCCCATACACTGATTGGCTTCATCACGGTCTCCTCTCCACCTGTAGCTGGTGTGTGGGGGGTGTTCTGGCACACTATGGGTGCCGTCGTATCAGCCAGGTGGATGCTGCACACTGGTGGTGGATGAGGAGATCCCCCGTACTATGTAAAGCGCTTTGAGTGCCTACAAATGCGCTATATACATGTAACAAATTATTCTTATTACGATATTTAGCCCTCAGCCAAAACGATTTGCTCTGGAACAAATAATAGATTAAAAAGACCAAAGACTGCCCATTAGATTTGCCCAAAACATATTTAACCACCAGTGCTGGGAAGGTTACTTTGGAAATGTGATAGGTTACAGATTACAAGTTACTTTCTTAAAATGTAATAAGTGGTGTAACTTTTCAATTATTTTATTAAAGTAGTGTAACTGATTACATTTGATTACTTTTCTAAATTACTAATGTTTTCACCTGTTAATCATTTTCAAACATGTTAACCACGCAGGGTTAACCTTACAGTAACACTGATTACTGTCAGACTTTAGAAACATTTCATCACTTGAATTACGATTATAATATTTTCATTTTAAAGGAGTCATTGGATGAAAAATGTCTTAATTTGCATATAAATGTGTCTTAGCAGTTTGTGGACACAACCACCCTACAGTGATTGTAATGTTTGTGGATGCCCCCCCCATCTAAACGTCTCAATAATCAAGCCATTTTGATTTTGGAGTGAACCAGCCTGGCTGCACACATAATTTTACTCCAGACTGCTTTCTGAATGAGGGACAATTCAAGGCAGGTTTTGTTAAGAAGTTAAAACTTAAGGAAGATCACTTCCACAGAAGAGAGAGAGGCGGGGTCAGCAGAGCTCATTAGCATTTAAAGAGATATGCACCGAAACGAGTCACTGTGAACAGAGCTGTTTTTAACAAGGTACAAAGGGTGTTGTTTCACACGACCGCTGAGACCATTTCAAGAAGACCCTAATGAACCATACCACCTTGGAAAATGGGCATCCGATGTCCCCTTTGAAGCACAGCCACCACAAAACCAGACTTACTTTAAAATCATTACAAGAAATCATTTAATAGCTATGATACTGTTTTTGAAATCGAATCATTACCAGTAAACACTGAATCTAACAATGCCTAAGGAACAAATTAAAAATAAAGCATATAGATAAACCCATATAGGAAATATAAGAGTTATCGGACAAGCATATTATACATTTCTGAAACATTGGTGTTTCATATTTTAGAGCAGTCACTGCAATTTCTGTTAGAAATCAATTAAATCTGTATGTGGGAGTGTGTGTGAAAAAAAATCAGATGTAGCCCCTTTTGTAATCCGTAACATTTGCATAAGTAACTAATTTAATTACACTTTTTTTTTTTCAGTAACTGATTACAATTACTTTTATTTTGTAATTAAATTCCGTTATTCCGTTACATGTAACTAGTTACCCCCCAACACTTTTAACCACTATAGAGACATCAGAGTCAGCGAAGATCTGGCCGAGGTAAGACTGCTCACATCTCACCGAAGCGTTCAAAATAGACGTTATCTTTATTAACAAACTGCATATTTGAAGTCCAAACAAGTACATTCTTGGCTAAAAATCTCTTAAAACTACATTCTGTGACACAAAAACATTATTATTTGTACAATTATAGTAGATTTCTCGCTCTGTGAGAAATATCGCAAGTGGAGTGATAAAAAGTTCAGTTTTCACTAGAATATCACACTCCTCTCAGCCAATCAGATTTGAGGACTAGAAGGAACTGTTGTATAA
Organism: Schizopygopsis malacanthus; assembly: GCA_027474115.1. Lineage (NCBI taxonomy): Eukaryota > Metazoa > Chordata > Actinopteri > Cypriniformes > Cyprinidae > Schizopygopsis > Schizopygopsis malacanthus. The sequence continues at coordinate 12,900 of JAPDDM010000037.1, forward strand.
ATACATACCTTATAGCAGTGTTTCCCAATCCCCTCCCGCTGCATATTTTGCATGTCTCTTTTAGCTAATACACCTGATTCAGATAACCAGCTCGTTAGAAGACAGCTACGTGCATGAGTTCTGATTAATATGATTCCTACATAGTGTTCGTTACTTCCTACTCCCTGAGCAGGGGAAAGGGAGTAGGAGGACTGGGATTGGGAAACGCAGACTAATAGTAAACACACCTTTTAATTACGTCAGTTCATTAAACTTCATCCTGTTAGACACTCCACAGTCAACTATAAGTGGTATTACTGGCAAGTGAAAGAATTTAGGAACAGCAGCAACATAAAGACCATGTAGAGTCACGGAGCAGGTCATCGAGCGCTGAAGATGGGGCGTAAAAGTTGAAGAGCTCCAACCTTCCACTGGCATTAATATCAGCACAACAACTGTGCGGCAGAGCTTCACGGAACGGGTTTCCGTAGCCCAGCATATGCATGAAGCCTCACATCATCAAGTACAATGCCAAGAGAGGAATGGAGTGAGTAAAGCACACAGAAACTGGACTCTGGAGCAGTGGAAACCTTGCTCTGTGAAGTGACCAATCACAGTTCAGTCTGATGGGCGGGTCTGGGTTTGGAGCACGTTACCTGTCTGACTGTAAAGTTTGGTTGAGACATGTTGGACAATGCTGTGCTTCCAGGTATGTGGATCGGTTTGAGGAAGGCCCTTTTCTATTGCAGCATGTCTGAGCCCCAGGGCACAAAGCAAGCTCTGTAAAGACATGGTTGGACGAGTTTGGTGTGGAAGAACACAGAGCCCTGATCTCAACCCAATCTAACACCTCTGGGATGAACTGGAATGGAGATTGAGAACCAGGCCTTCTTGTCCAACATCAGAGCCTGATCTCTCAAATACTCTACAAGCAAAACTTCTACAGAAACACTCCAAAATCTTGTGGAGAGCCTGTTGGTGTAACAGTTAGGAGTCCCAACTTACCCCATTAGAGACTTCTGTTCCTCACACAACAATAATGATGAAAGTTTCCATTTTTGGTTTTCAAAAGTTTCAGAGGACTTCATATAGACAGCAAGAACAACATGCCGGATTTTATTTCTCTCTTTCATTGTGGTCACTCCAAACTCTGTCTGTCAGACTGCTTCCGTTGTTTTTATCCGTTGTTCTCTCTGGAGAGAGATTGTGAATGAACTGAAACACAGTGAGAGGCTTTGCAGAGTCAGACTTCATTCAGTATTAACGCAGAAAGACGCCGTCATGCCCTGCTTTCACTGCTGGACACGGGACAGTCTGCCCTGATGCATAGAACATCAGCTGCTCTTATAACATGTTATACAAGCTCACTCTGGTCCTCTCGTGTGATTGGCTGTTCTGAGCAGACTGCTGATATTGTGTATAACAGAACTGGGACATTTCACTGTTTGTATGATTGCACATGTCTGTGTGTTTCTTGGTAATAATTCAAAGTTTTCTATTTTTATTTTTGAGATCACAGCCATCATAATATTTGTAACAATGGCACTCTTGCTCATCTGATATTGCTTTAATGTCAGCTCTTAATATCCTGTCATGTACCAATTATGTATTAATTTATTTATTAATTTATAGAGTAACATTATCCAGAACTTATGATGCTTTTTGTCTCAAATGAGTTTACTCTTTTAATGCATGTTCCTGGTCTAATTGTGACTTATTTATTTAATTTTTTTCTTTAGAATCTTTGATTAAAATAACTATTAATTATGCCACTTCTGAAACAACGTTCCTTTCCAACTGAAATCATCAATCCCTTGTATTTTTCAGCCTCTAATATAGAGACACTTTTCACCACCTAATGAAAATAGTTCCAAACTAATCAGAAATCTGAAAAATACACACATTCATAGTGATTCATTCTTGAATAATTTTGTGTTTTTGGTTAAGTGCATGATTAAACTACTCTGTCATTAATACAGTTATTTGCTTGGTTCCTGAATAAATCTGCACTTTTGAACTAAACAGTTGAGTGAATGATTCAACGACTCACTCACTCGGATGCCCATTTTCCACAAGTTGGTATGATTCTTTAGGGTCTTAATGAAAAGTCTATAACATACTTTGGTTATCATTTCTCAATGGTAGTGTAAAACATCCTTTTACCCTGTCAAAAACAGCTCTGTTCACAGCAACTTGTTTCGGTGCATGTCCCTTTAAATGCTAATGAGTTCTGCTGACCCGCCCCTCTCTTCAGTGGGGTGCGAACAAGCACAAATAGCAGGCATGTGGATCTTTGCACCCCTGGATCCTGCTCTTACCCAGAGCTCTTTGAAGGTAAAGGTCAAGTTTAGTCTGGTGGACACACAGCAGGTGAGTCATGCACATTCACACCTCGACTGACATTTCAATCCTCTGTCGTCTGATAATGTGGAGGTCTGTCAAACTCTCTGATGCCCTGCAGTGAGAGAGGTGAGGATGTCTCCCATCCATCAGCACCAGGAGCGTCTCCTCCAATTCTGCTTCAAAGCATCCAGGGTTCACTGTCCCAGCACTAGTCAACACTAATATTGTGTTTATTCAAAGTCAGCTTGATTGTTTGTTTAAGTCAATCAGAGTTCAATCCAGTAACTGCAGGAATTTATCTAAGGTTATTTTAAAACACTGTGCACTGCCATTATAGATGTTGGGTCTTTCATGAACAATTCAGACACACACTCATTATGCATTATGTCAAACTAATTACCCTCAACTTATTTGCATCATTTCCAATTGCCTTTATTCTGTAATTATTTTACTCACCCTTACGTCCTTCAAGACCTGTGTAGTAACACTTTAAAATACTGTTCCATCGTTAATGCACGCGTGTCAGTGAGCAGCAGAATAACGAAAGAGCTGTCTCTATAGAGCATGTTGTGTGAGCTGGAAGTGACTGTATGCTCATGTTCTCACCGCAGCTGTGAGCATCTGAATATGATCCTCATACGTCTGTAAAGAATGTTTCCTGCTTTTGGGTCCGTGTTAGGATTAGTGAAATTTATGAAATCTGAACTCTGGTTAATCTAAAGGCGTCACATCACAACAACCTAATTTCCCTTGATCTGATAATCCAATTTCTCTCGATCTTTTCATATCAAAGACTTGAATGTAATCTGAAAACACTTTCAGATCTCTAAATTTCTGCCACAGTTCAAAAACAACTTTTTCTGAAACTAAACTACAAAACCTGTAGTTCAAAGTTCTGTCATTATTAATGTATGTCTTCAGATATGTCTTTTATACTTGGGGACATATAAAAAAAGTGCAGCATAATCAGCTGTTTCTGAACACATTGACACTTGATTTGAGAATGAATTAATTAAATAATGTGTGAAAAATACAAAAGTTTATTAATAAATATTCTGTGGATTGTGTAGTCAGGTGTCCATAGGAAAAACACATGCTCACATCAAAATCCAAAGAAATACTTGCCTTAACTTGACCATTCAATATCTGTAGTTGGAGATGCACCTATAGACTAACATACACTTACTCCTGGAAGGAAAAAGATACAAAACTACCAGAATATTGCTTTATGTTTGTGTTTCAGAACCTTGTAAACAGCATTCACTATGAGAATACTTTTTGTGCACAAAGAGAACGAATATAACATGATTTATTCAACAATTCTTCTCTGCGAGTTACCATCTTCCACCGTTTAGAAGAGTACGAGGACACATTCCTCCTGAGCGTTAACAATGCTGATTATGTTGATTACGCTCTGGGGAAAGCGTCGTGGTACTCTCCAAAATGTCAGAAGATGGTAACTCAGAGAGAACCACTGATGTCGGTTTTATCGATGTCTTTGCGATGTTTCTGGACCTGGGAACATTGCAGTTACACTGCTGTCTATGGAAGGGTCAGAGAGCTCTCGGATTTCATCTAAAACATCTTAATTTGTGTTCCGAAGATGAACGAAGGTCTTATGGGTTTGGAACGACATGAGGGTGAGCAAATAAAGACATAACTTCCATTTAGGGGTGAACTAACCCTTTGAAAACCCACTTTTGCTCTGATAAATTTGTTGCCTATAGTAGGTGCGGATGACAGTGATTGACAGATTGGTCGACTCTATGCATGAAAGAGTTAAAGATACAGTGACGCACATCTGAGCTCAACAGAAGCTAGACTGGCCTCGGGACGGTCCTGAGAGGAGCTCTCTGCTCACACACTTATCAAAGATAAAGTCATCACTATAACACTGAGAGCAAAACTCTACTGACACTGATAACAGAAATCATTTCTGAAAGCACTCGAGGAGTTCTCATGTGAAACGGATGAAAGTCATCATGTGGAGCAGTCATGAAGTATTGCTCTTTTAAATACTTTCCAGCATTTCAGAAATAATATGTATGATTACACCGAAGTGCAACGTTATCTTACGGTGTTCGGGAGTGCTCAAAAAGGGTTTAAACTCTGCATTTTTAATCGATTTCTTCTCGTAAACTCAGAGATGTGGATTCGGACGTCAATTCAATTACCACATGACCATGGTGTTTGTCAAAAAACAGTAGGTAATTCGGCCGGGGGTTTTTACAGGGGTGGTGAGAGAAAAACACAGACATACCCCATGTAAACTACCCCATGTAAAAGGTGAAAATGTCCCCTTGAGAAAGAATTACCGTCCGAGTAGGGCTTAAGGCAGTATGTTCCATCAAAACCACAAGAATAAGTTTAGATGTAATTAAATGAGATGAACTAGACTAAAATATTATGACGTCATGACACCTTTACAATGTTATTAGGTGAAGGGATCCACCCAACACTCTCCAGTGGTTATTTTCTATGAACATGGTATTTGCACGGGTATTTGGAGGAGAGAGAGCTCCATCATTACCATGAGAGTTCAGTGGAGGTTACGGCCACAATTCGTTAACAATGCTTTTGGGAAACGCACTCCTCATCAGCTCTCCAGAGAGTGACTCCTGCGCTGTGTTCACAAGCATCACATTCTCAGTTCTGTTCTCAGTGTGTTTTCAGCATCGTCTGACGTGTGTGTGGGAGGTTTCTCTTTAGGACAGTCGGTGTCACACTGTGATGTCAAACATTTCTTCACTTCAGAAGCATATCTGTCTTTCTCAGTGTGGGTGGCATGTAAAGCTGTGAGAGTAAATGCAATGTCTGTCGGGGTAAACGCGGCTGAGGCAAACTACTGCAGGTTCAGAAGTTCAGCGTCACAAACAACTCTTTCATCTCCACCACAAACCTGCCGGCAGTGACAGCACGGCATCAAACACATGCGCAGCTCTCTACCGGTTAACGCACCGCTACAGATAAGACCCCGATCCTGCAGCTGAACTACACACACCAGTCCTACAATACACCTACAGCGATCACCCTGGGCTCTGCTGAGAAACCTGCTGTTGTTGTCCTTTATTCATGGACTTAGTCAGAGAACCAGCCAGCTTATCTCTGACAGAACATTACATTCGCCTTTAAAGCAACTATTAATCAGCAAAAAAGGCAAAGGAGACATTACTTTAAAGCACATAGTTACACATAGTGTGAAAAGTTGCCTCAAAATGAACCTTTCCACAGTCAGAAATCTGAACACAACTGGTGTCTCTAAGGCATGCTACTGAATGCATACAGCTCTAATGTGAGCATAAATGAAGTTAAAAAGAGGCTCAGCCAGCGATCCAATACCACACATTATCCGTCTGCTCAAAACATTAGTTAAGAAGGTGTGGGCTTTAGCTGAAACATTACAAAAGTGTTGTGAGGATCTGTTGAGTCGAGTCAATTCATTAAATTAAAATGGTCAAAATGATCAAAATATCATAGTTATTTATTTATTTGTTTGTAGTATCTTCTTATTCCTCCTGTGTAATCAGATTCATTCTTTAAAGCTAACACTCAAACCCAATGCTCACATCGTTAAGGCTCTTTTCTTTTCTTAAAATCAGAATTAATTTAATCCTGGAAAATAATTAAATAAACACATACATGCATACACACAGTACATAAAGAGTTAGTTAGGTGACCTTAGGCTTGAAGTCTAGTATGGCCATCTTTATGATTTTAAGTGCTTTTACTAGATATGATGAAAACTAGTAAGCAGTTTTAACCTGTAAAGGATCAGGACTTGGAGTAGGAATATCAGACAGACCCGTCTGAAGAAATAGGGTCACACGAGTCTTCAGAATGTGTGTATGTGATGCAGTTTCTCCTGGATTTGCAGCATTTTGCAGAGTCTGTCTCTGATTGTTTTTTCCAATAAAGCTGTGAATCTGTGGATATCTCTGAAGAACTGGACCAAGAGGTGGAACTTGAGAATGAACAGAAAGCTTGTCTCAGCGGTGGTTGTTGTACAGACATATAGTCTTGTCAGTGCAGAGGATCTCTCCTGATTTTTGTACATTTAAGTTGACGTAGTTCTTGCTAATATTTGAAGAGAGATCTGCTGTAGCACTTTTTCAACAGTTCGATTCCATTCCAGCTTTTTCTGAACATCCTTTACAAATAAGTACTGTGAGCTCAAAACATACATTGCCTTCAATTTTCACACATTTAATGTTAAATGTCCGATCATAAATACCTAAAGTGGGTTCTTCCTGTATCTGAAGGCCTCTGAGAATTGATCTAACATATTCAATGGCAATGAATTGGTGAAATCTTCTTTTATAACGAGAGAAGTCTCTTATATAAAACGCGTTATATATAAACATGAAATCAAAAGTCTTACACATATACAAAGCTCTCTGTGTTCTGGCCATCAGTGAAGTCAATCTGATCCATAAAAAGAAGGTCTGTGCCACATTCCTGCTGTGAACATGGATGATTTTCCACACAGGCCAGGGCTCTTGGATGGAGGGGTAAATGAAAATCGATACAGAAACAATGTCACTCGATCCACAGTTCCTTTGGTTAATGTCCTTGATTCGACAGCGACTTGTCTTCTGGCCACCCACCACCAGCAGCAAAGACAGGCTGTGTGGTTTTATTTAGTGATGTAGTGATGTCCAAAGGTCAATGTCATAGATGTAGGAGAGACATTGTAACATGGGATCAGTTTCAGCAGTGACAGTGTAACCACTTAAAATATTAGGTGCAATAATACAATTTATGCTGTACATGACCATCATTCTCCAGTAAAAAAAGTCAAAAATCTAAAGACTATAAAAAATTAAAATTAAAAATGTAACGTATATATTATATATGATCATACATAATACTAATTTTGAGAAAAAAAAATTGCATTTTACATTTTATATGCGGATTAAAATTTGATTTGCAATAATGCTAATAGATTGTAACTTTTCTTTAATTTTTGTTTTTAGAATAGCCACAATTGAGGGTTTTTCACTAAGATCAAACAAAAGCATTATATGATCTTCATCAACCAGTATTTGCTTTTTGTTATATTTATTCACCCAATGAAAATATGTTCAAGTGTCAAACTAATTATATAGAAAAGAGAAAAAAGAAAATAAACAACAAATCTCAAAACCTAGTCTTTGATTTTATACCAAAGAAATTGTCTTAAAGTTCTTATCTGAGAAACGATGATCCATCCTGTGGCAAAAATGAGTTATTCTTTCCAAAGAAAAACATTGAGTGCGTTGAAAATACAGTACTCCGCTTTACAGTTGATCACTCCGACTGAACTTTTGATGAATGAGTCTCCACAAAGAAACCGAATCAAAAGTTTCTGCACTCCAAACAGTACTCAATTTAAACAGTCCCAATCAGACATAATTAGAGGGAAAAGGAAAAAATCCTTCTGTTGAATTTAAAACCAAAAACAAGCATAAGCATTCCTCTCATATTGTAAACAAAAGAAAAACGACAATATTCAAATATACTCACATGTTGAGCTTAAAACCAAAGGTTTCCCAACTAGGACTTTTCAATCTAACAGTTCAAGGTAGCTCCAAAGAAACATGCCTTCCTTCTACCCAAACTGAACTACTTCTTCATACCACTGCTCACCTTTTATACAGTCCAGTGTGTCTAACGAGCGCCCTCTTGTGCCTCGTAGTATTAACACCTAGAATTCTTAATTGCATTCCTTTAAGACTATGGAAAAACAGTGACAGACATTTCACTCTGTTACAAGATGTTATAAAATAAGTATCACCTGAATTAACAGATTGTCTTAATTTGATAGATATCTAGTTAAGTCATTAAACTCAAAGATGGTGCACACTGATAGGATCTTTAAATTCAATCTGTTAGCAATCACATAATGTACAACATTGCACAAGATTGATTGATAATGTTTAAATTCAGTGTTCGCTGTAAGCGTGTGATCCGCGTTCCCCTGAACCCTCCCCCAGCTTCACCTGATGACCTACAGGACTTATGTTTGTCTATTCATGCAGCAACATCACGTCACACACACTGATTATTTTTTATTTTCAATGATTTGCACAATTGGTTTGCTATTTTAGGATAACATTTAGAATAGATGCATGTCAGTTAGAAGTTATGTCTGACTTCATTTGTAAATACTCTTGCGGCAGCAGTAAAATATGAATGGGGAAATTATGGGAACATTGGATGACCTGGACTCACAGTATTTGTCTTCATCAGTATTTCAAATGCATTCACTTAACCCTCTGGTTGTGTTCGGGTCAAATTGACCCGAAAAAGATTTTCTTTTTCACGAAAATACTAGGTAACGTTATCGCATTGGACTCAAACTTACTGACTTTGTTCACATAGGGTATAAGTACTTCTTCTTATGTTTTGTAATTTTTCGTAATTTTTTGTGTGTTTTATTTCATCCTAGTAACACTTGTGATGTTCCCGGTCAAAAATGACCGGACTTCCAAACAACTGCTTATAAATCTGTCATTATGCTATATTATCACTAAATATTGGATTCAATCTTTTTGTCAACTTGTTTTCTTTCATTTAGGACTGGTTTTGTGTTTCTATTTGCATCTGGTTAATCTTTAGCCTCATTTATCCGAAAGTAGGTACCTAGTTTTTTGAGTGAAAAAAGCATTTTTTATGAATAATATTCACAATATGAGTAAAAAAATTATGAAATAATTATGAAAATAATTTACACTAGTGTGAGAAACAGTGTCAAGTTTCATAATTTTTTATCTCATATTGTGAAAATTATTCATAAAAAATGCTTTTTTCACTCAAAAAATTAGGTGCCTACTTTCGGATAAATGAGGGCTACGATTAATCAGATGCAAATAGAAACACAAAACCAGTCCTAAATGAAAGAAGAACAAGTTTGACAAAAAGATTGAATCCAATATTTAGTGCTAATATAGCATAATGACAGATTTATAAGCAGTTGATTTGGAGTCCGGTCATTTTTGACCGGGAACACCACAAGTGTCCGAACACAACCAGAGGGTTAACGTGATGTGAATGTGACACAGTACATGCTTTTTGCTGTCTTTGGTTATGAGAAGTGAGTAAAGTGAGTAAAGTGAGCACATAACAGCTCTTTGTTTTTGGTTCGTCAGCAACCTCATAATCTTATCTACTTTCAAGACAGGTATGTGTCCTCTCAAACAAGCATTCTCTGCCAATGTCTACAATGCAAAAGCTTATAACAACATCAGCAGCAATTAAGATAACTGTAACCGTTTTAAGATATTAACCTTTTTTACCACAAGGCTGATGAATTCATTGATTTTTTTCACAGACAAGATAACAAACATCAGCAGTCAGTTCTCAACATCACACACTTCCACCTCTCCCCAGTCGCCCCCTAATCTCTTTTTCTCCACTCAGAAAGGCTGGAGTCTATAACCAACCGTTAATTCATCTTTGGCCCTATTTACCTTTAATCTTCTCCAAGCCATTACTCCTTAGAGAACTCACACACATCAACAAATCTCTCCTTAGTGGCAATGTGCTCACCACAGGCAGGCTTAAGTAACTCTGACAACAGTGAAAACACTTGAACGAGTTGTTTTCATCCAGGTCTTATCTTTCCCCCTACAATACTAAACAACCTGATAGACAACTATCGCTCAAGCTTCAGATACTCAACTGACATTTCCTTGCTGTTTGTTACTGAAGCCCTGCGACTGGTAAGTGCTGCTGCCAGATCATCTCTCCTCATTCTGCTGGACCTGTCTGAAGACTTCAGCATAGTAAATCATTGGATCCTCCTGTCTACCCTTTGGACAATGGGTATCATTGTACTAGCTTACAGGTATTTGTTTTATGGCTTCTTGGAGGAAAACCATGTCACATCAATTATCCACAAGGCATACCACAGGGTTCGGTGTTCAGCCCCCTCCTCTTCTCAATATATTCCATATCCATTGAGCCTTTCACTGCCACTGCAATGTCAACAACAACTTCTTTCTTTCTTTCTATTTATTTGTATAGCACCAATAAAACAGCTGAACACAAACCAATATTGGGGTAATATGACTCATGCTTCTCCACCTATATTTTGGACAAACTAATAGTGATTCCAATGAACTAGTGTTAGAATGCTTTGGTGATAGGTACAGTTGTGTGTCACCGACTCATCGGTATGGCAATAGAAAGATACAATATACTTCCTAAAGATGTTACCCATTGGGAGCATATATAGAATAGGAGCAAGGATAGAGCCTTGTGGAATTTCTATTGATAACCAAGAAATATATATAAGCTATATAGGACTTAATCCATTTTAGAACCACACGTTTTAAACCCGCCAGGTGTTGAAAGTGGAAAATCGTGATGTTCTGATCATATCGAATACTGCACTCAAGTCAAGCAACACTAAATTACATGCGTTACCTAGCCTCAAAAAGACATAATTTAGTACTTTCAGTTAATACAGGAATCACCATTGGATAACACAATGGCTTTAAAGAGTCTTGCCCCAATCCTAAATTTGTGTTACAGCTATATGCACTCATGTAAAATTGAGTAGAAAAGATCAGGACTTAAGTGCAGTAAAATAATACCCATAATACTGGTCTGAATATTCCATGACAGGATCTATGCACCGTTGAGCACTCATTGATTTCTTGTAAAAGGGGAATTAGACCAGCAGTCCAAAGGAACTGAAGCACTGAAGGACGTTAATGCATCATTACCCAGAATTTACCCAGAGGTCCTGTTCTTTCACCCCAGCCCAGCCCAGGACACGACAGCCACATTAGTATAGAGAGAGAGAAGATTAAGAACAAGAGAAAGGCTGATGCTCTTTTCTACAGATGTAGCAGAGAGTGCCGGCTGTTTTCGAGGCTATGTGCAGAATCCATTTACTGGACAGGGGAAATATATCAAGTCAATTTAAACTGAAGAGAACAGTACATATATGTCTGTTTCATACACATTAGCAGGGTGCAGAACTAACTGGGTGGCTGTAAATAATTGCTGGGAGGTTTACATTAGAATAAAAGCCAGAGAGAACAAACTGTCCAGACTTCAGTCAGGGGTTGAGAACCTGACATTCATTAAAGAAACCCAAGCACACATAAGACCTGGAGGAAAATATCAACCTCTACAGTTTTATATCAAATGAGCAGGTGGATGTTTCAGTATTGACTTGGGTAGATCAGGAGATCTTTAATGACCGCCTCCTGTTTTATCACAGAGCGTGCTATAGAAACACCATGAAGAGCATACATGTTCTCAGATATACCTAGTGTACAGATTTGATTTTGTCATGAAGAATTGATGTGATGGTGTAAAGTGTAGAAGAGACGTAAAGTATTAAGATTTGTATTTTTTATTTTAGAAAAACATGAAATGATGTTTGTTTTCAATAACAGTAGGAACATAAAGGGGCCATTTCGATTTAAAGTCAAGCTTAACTCTTATAATTGATCATATGAAGAGCTCTTTTCCAAAACGCTATAAATCCATTTGAATAGTTTTCATGAAAATGACATTTTTTTACCTAGACCCATACATTTTGTTAATATTTAATTTATCATGTTAAAATGGTCTGTTGGCTCAGTCTGAACATGTTAAACAATGATTGTTAAACCCCCCCGGGTCCGCACCATCACACCGAGCGGGTCTCGAACCCAGGTTTCCAGCGCGGGATGCGGGCGCTCTAACAAGGAACGCCAAAGGCTACAGCCTCTAGCGTCAATCGGTTAAACACCACCTTTACTGGCATACACATCTGTTACATTGACATCCCACAGTGGGTATTAACGCGCCACCTGAGAACCTTCTTTTCTGTTGTTTTTTGTGATTTTCTTTGTCCAGTCTGCGTTTTCTACCCCAGGTGTAGGTCTCACTGGCTCATCCAGGCCATCAAAAGTCTTATTAGAGTTTAAAGCACTCATTGTGAAGACTGAGCACAAACAAACGCTTCAAAGCGTCGTCATGTTGGATTGCATCGAACGAATTCTGATTGGTCGAGAGGATATATCGCATTTAGGCTAAAAACAGGTTCGGCGCTTATAGCGGTTTGGAAAAGGACTGCATCTTGCAGCACATTTTAAACAAGGAAATATAGCGATTTGGCATGAAACATTGATGGAGCAGTGACTAGGTTCAGTACACAGCAAAATGGCATAACGAACTCATTTTGTTTTTATTTGGCGTTTATCGCGTTTTGGAAAAAAGCTCTTCATATATTGACTTGAGATTGTGTTTACTGGCTGAGAAATGAGAAATTATGACTCCAAATCTTTCAAGGTCTGAGCTCAATAACCAGCATCAAATCTGAGACATAGCCCCGGAAAACCTGCTCACTGAAAACCTTCTGCACAAATCAATAAAAACAATAATGAAGGCTGTGAGCACCTTTTATGGCATTTCCTGCTCCGCTATGTTTAGCTCATGGTGTTGAGTGTTAATATGTCTTTGCAATGACTATTGACGTTTTGCTCATTTTCTGTGTTTGTTGCATGTTTCTGTATTCCTCCTCTCATGTAAACTCTGGATCGTTGAGTTTGGCTCTTTGGTTTAAAGGATGTGTCTCTAAAGTACAGAGTGATATGATGGAATCAGATATGAAGTGTATTGTGTAGTATAAAAATAGGATATGAAAAGCAAAAGCCTGTCTTTAAGAGCTGATGTTGTAGAATGTAGAATGGGGTTCTCACATTATGAATGTGTTACATTACACTGAATGACAATCAGGGAGGGAGAATAGAGAACAATTACATTACTCCAAGAGCTGTCATCGGTCTGTTTTTGCAGTGCAGCGAAACATCCAGCGCTTTCTCAATAAACTGTATTCACTCTCGGTGTGTCAGTCACGAAAACTGAACTGCGGTTTGATACTGTCTGTCACTGTGAGAGGCTATTACAATGAATCATATTTACATTTATGCATTTAGCAGACGCTTTTATCCAAAGCGACTTCCAATTGCATTCAGGTTATACATTTTCATCAGTATGTGTGTTCCCTGGGAATCGAACCCACAACCATTTGCGCTGCTGACGCAATGCTCTACCACTGAGCCACACAGGAACACATATTACTTTTCTACTATCTGAAATACTTTTCACAAGAGAAATGACAATAATTAATTCGGTTTGTGCTGACTTCTCAGGGAAACGACCATCATGTCAGTAACTGGAGTAATTGGTAAAGGATATTTCTGTTCTCAGTCCAAACCTGTATGACTCTGACGGATGGATATGAATGTGTACAATGTGTTTTGAGTGTGTGGAAAGAGCTGAAGTCTTAAATCGAGCCAGAGTACAGAAAGCTGGATTTCTGGAAGCACAATGGGAATCTCTCATTGGTTAATGGATGCAAGAGAGTGCTGCAGAGTGTGCTTGTTAAAATCTCTCAACCTTTGATCGCATGATGGAGAGTCACTCAACCTGGCAATACACCATCCTCATTGAAAATCAGTGATCGCAACATTTTCTGGTGTACAGTGAGCTCTGGTATTAGTTCATAGTGTGTGTTCAAACTCAGAGGTCTGGTGCTGAGGACCGATGCTCTGCCCCACTGCATACAGTAATTACTGACAGCAGAAAGGCCATGTGTGTGTGTTTGTATGTGTTTTAGTGCTAGCATAGGGGTCAATGAAGCTTATGACAAGTATACACTCTCAGTCAATTCATTACACAGTCGTCAGAGATGGTGACGTATCTGTGCAGAATGAACATCCATTGACTTCAGTAAATGCCATGAACACTATAGCATAACTTGTTTTTGTTAAAAAAGGCCAAATTTAGATAATGAGCACACGTGACGCATTCTCAGACGTACACACACGTACAGGAATATCTGAACCACGGCCAATCAGAGGGGGGGTCCGCCCTTCACTATCTCTGATTGGTTTAGACCACGATATGAGCCTAATGTGTGTCTGTTGTTGAACCACAGGGAGACTTTCAGAGTCGTGGATCATTTTTTATTTTCTCGATCGGCTGGTCGCACTAGTGACCTCAGATTTTTTTTGTCGCAGCATTGAGAAATTAGGTCGTACTCTAGAGCCCTGTGAATTCAAATAAATCTTAAATATAACATAAAAATACGCATATTTTACATAAAAATCCTAAATCTGTCTTCCAAGCCGTGTTTTTATCTATTTATTATGATAAGCCTATAACAAGTGTTTATATGTTAAACTGTTACAGTCAAGCTGAGGAGATGATCCAAACAAAGCAGTTTATTCACAAACACACAATAAAGACCCAACAAGGTAGAAATACAAAACGCACAACAGCTATTCAAGTGGATTAAAAGACAATGACTGAGAACAGACTACTGAATGTGTTCTATTAAATCAGGCAAAAAACATGAAAAATAGTCACGCTCTATATTCTAGGCTTTCATAGGATTGCCCTTTGCTCTTCTCATTGAAAATGAATTGTGGTCTTGCAGTTTCCCTGAGCTTCATTTCACCGCCCCTCTCACTGCAGCTGCTATCAGTCTGCACCATAGAAATAATATTCAATTCACTCATAACACCCTCTTTACATGAGACAAGCTGAAAATATGAGATGGATCATAATGAGGTTGTACAGATCAAATCATTCACCTGAATAGAGATTAATCCCAAAAAAACTGTGTTTTGGAGCCTCTTTGTCCCAGTATTCAAATGTCCTTTTTTCCCCCAGGCAACATACTGTAGACAATAGCACAGTGGTCTGCTATTGTGTGTGTGTGTGTGTGTGTGTGTGTGTGTGTGTGTGTGTGTGTGTGTGTGTGTGTGTGTGTGTGTGTGTGTGTGTGTGTGTGTGCAAAATATCCATTCTTTCAACACAGTCACAGATTACAAGCATATGAGGAGGTGAGGATCCATTCACAGAGTGTTTACTGAACAGAACAAGAAGATAATCTGAGCTGACGCACAAGAAAAAAAAAAAAAAACAGACAAAACGTAACAGCATAACATATCTAGTCAAGGCCATTACTGACCATGATAAACTAAAACA
The DNA here is from genome assembly GCA_027474115.1 of Schizopygopsis malacanthus. Taxonomy (NCBI): domain Eukaryota; kingdom Metazoa; phylum Chordata; class Actinopteri; order Cypriniformes; family Cyprinidae; genus Schizopygopsis; species Schizopygopsis malacanthus. Next base: position 28,197 of record JAPDDM010000037.1, read on the forward strand.
AAGATGAAACCAGTGAGAGGAATCAAAAATCATGGAAAGACATCAACACAGGAAACTAGATACAACAGGAACAAAACACAAATTAAGAGTACTTGCAAAAATCCTTCAACAAAAACACAAGAGAGATGACACGCACATCATTTTGCTTATTCTGTGCAAGTATATCAGGAAAGAACAAAGACATTTGACATAGCCATTGAGATAATTGGGAATGCTGACACAGCTTTTTCCAGTTATCATGAACCTTCTTGCATTACAATGGCCATTTCTGCAAAACCAAATAGAAAGATACTTTTCAGGATTTGTGACGCCTGGACAAAATCCCAAACTAGTGACAAAAACATCAATTTTTATTAAGGGACAGTATTTTTCCCCTTAAAAACTTTGTTTTGAGTTTTTTTTCTAACCTTATTAAATTTCTCTCATCTTTAGTGTAAATATATTTATTTAATAAATGCAATTAGAATTGTAAGACATTATAGGGCTGCTATCAATCAAATTAAATCAATATCAACAAAATCTATCTTTGCACTACAGAAGCTGCATCTGAAATGGCTTGTGATGCATTTGCACTGATTTTAATGCAGCTCAGAGATGCCATCAATGCATTTACACTCCAGCTATGTATTGCTTAATTAATGTTACAAGATTAATGCAATAAATATAAAATATACAGAATATAGAACTACATTTACATTTAGGTATTTAGCAGACACTTTTATCCAAAATGACTTACAGATGAGGAGAATAAAAGCAATCAAACCTACAAAAGAGCAATAATATGTAAGTACTCTGATAAGTCTCGGTTAGCCTAACACAGTACACGTAGCAAGCTTTTTTGAATAAAAAGAAAACAAGTAGAACAAATAGAAAAATAACAGAGAATATTAGTGTCAGATGGTCTATTTTCTTACGATCAAAGACAAGTTGAAAGAATAGAAAGAAAAATAGAGAATACTAGTGTTAGATGCTCTAATGTTTTTAATAAAAAGAAAGCGAGTATTGAAAAGAGGGCAAGTGTTAAATGATCAAGTGTTTTTTTTTAAATAAAAATAAACGAGTTAATACAATAGAATTAGAAGAGAGAGTGCTAGTGTTATAGGATTAAGTAAAAAGGAAGATATGTGTGTTAGCCGTTTCTTCAGGATGGCTAAGAACTCATCTGCTGGGATTGAGTTCGAGGTCATTCCACCAGATGGGAACAGTTAATGTAAAAGTCAGTGAAAGTGTTTTTGTGGCTCTTTGGGATGGTACAGTAATGCGTCGTTCACTTGCAGAAGACAAGCTCTAGAGGGCATATAAGTCTGAAGTAGTACATTTAGGTAAAGAGGTGCAGATCCAGTGGTGGGTTTGTAGGCAAATATTAATGTATTTTAATTTTTTATGTGAGCAGCTATTTGTAGTCAGAGCAGATTGATGAACAGAGGTGTAACATGCATTCTTTTCAGCTTGTTAAATATTAATCTTGCTGCCGCGTTCTGGATTAATTGTAGAGGTTTGATGGAACTGGCTGGAAGACCTGCCAAGAGAGCATTGCAATAGTCAAGTCTGGACAGAACAAGAGCCTGAACAAGGAGTTGTGAAGCATGTTCCTAGAGAGAAAGGGCCTGATCTTCCTAATGTTGTATAATGCAAAGCTACAGGACTGGGCAGTTTTAGTAATGTGGTCTGAGAAATTCAGCTTATCATCAATCACAACTCTGGTTTCTGGCTGTTTTTGAAGGAGTTATTTGTGAAATTGTGATGAAATGATAGGGTTTGATGGACCACGAGCAGTTCTGTCTTAGCTAGGTTGAGTTGAAGGCGAAGGTCCTTCATCCAGCATGAAATGTCTGCTAGACATACTGAGATGCGAGCAGCTATCGTCAGATCATCAGGATGAATGAGAGGTAGAGTTGAGTGTCATCAGCATAGCAGTGATATGAAAAGCCATGTTTCTGAATGACAGAACCTAGTGAAGCCATGTAGACAGAAAAGAGAAGTGGTCTGAGAACTAGAGCCCTGAGGCACTCCTGTAGCTAGATGTTACGTGACTTGGATACCTCGCCTTCTCCAAGATACTTTGAAAGGACCTATCTGAGAGGTAAGAGTCAAACCACTGGAGTGTGGTTCCTGAGATGCCCTGGCCTATACCAAGCAATATGGTATATATAATTTAATTTTGAAGATTTGGAAACTGCTCTTTCCAGTCTAAGGGCTTCAACAACTGAGAAGAAGGTAGTCTCGGTTGAATGTCCACTTCTAAAACCAGACTGGTTGCTGTCTAGAAGGTTTTTCTGTGAGAGAAAGGCAGAGATTTGTTCAAGTGTTTTTGCAATGAAAGGCAGAAGAGATACCGGTCTGTAGTTGTCTAAAAGAGCTGGGTTAAGAGTGGGTTTTTTAAGCAGAGGGGTTTTCCAAGCCTGTTTAAATGCTGCACTATGAAATAAAACTCAAAATATGAAGAAACAAATAAAAATAAATAATTAAAACACCAGTAGTGACTGACAATACATGAGTGAGCCATTGATAGCATTGATCGATTTTCCCACTTCCTCTTTGGTTAGAAATGTAAAGACTTTAACCAGTGTTAACATTGCCTCGCCTTTGTCCAGTGTATTTGATCTTTCCTGTCTGAAATCCACTATAACGAAGGCTCTCCATAGCCTTTCCCGATTTTCTAATTAACCAGTTCCCTAATACAGCCTTCTCTTTTACTGGTAGCTCATTGTTTAAATTAATTACCGGGATGCAGATCCCAGCATTCAGGAATATCTGCTCTACTAATGTGTGGTTCCTGTTGATTAGACAAACTGAATTCTTTTACCTCCAAAAACAGGTATCCTAGGCAGATTCGAGTCTCCCAAAATTAAAATCGTTCTCTTTTGGTTTCAGTTCTAATGTTTATCTGACATTTTGCTCCTATTCAAAACCGGACGGACCTGGACGGCACTACCAGATATATCAATCAGACTCCACTCACAGAAACTGTGCCATTAACACCAAAAAAGTAGTTATTTTATTTTTTACATGAACTGATTCTCTTTATGACTTTACAATAATGCTCATGGTAATCCACACAGTACGACACAAATATGTGATTTCTGTAAATGAACTGTTTCATCCCCTCTCACACAAGAACATTGTATTATAAGCCTAATAACCAAGATTACAAGGATAGTCCTCTGAAAGGTGATTAGAAAGAAGAAGATGAAGCCACTTAGCTGAATATTGATTTAATTCAATGAAAACCCAGCTTCTCATCTCCAGCGTTCCCAATTAACCATGAGTAACAACTCCACCTCGGCCCGCCTCTAATTGAGCTGTCTAATATGATTAGGGTGTAATGACGATCTTTACGCCCATGACAGATCCACGACCAGAGAATTTCTCAAGCTCTTATCTTCTTACCCATAATCCCCCACTCCACCACCTCTTTTCCAGGTTTAGTGCCACGACTGTCAAGAGGGATAAAAATAACACTTTTCCCACAATAGAGTTCCGCAGCTGCAATTCCCTTATCCAATTTCCAGCAGCGCGGCCTTAATCAGGTCAGAACACTTTACAGCATCTTCTGATGCCAGATAAAGACTGAGAGAGCGTTTCAAGTGCTGCTTCCAGTTATCTGCTTGCTCTTATCGCGTTCCCGTCTTGCACGGTTACAGTAAGACGCTCAACGCTAAGTGTGCACTGCACTGATGGACTCTCTATTTCTCAGAGGTCATTTGATGAGAGATGGCCTCCTGTAGGAAACCACCCAACAGATTCCTCAGATTAACAACACACATAATGGAAAGAAATGAGCTAGAAACCACTGAATTGAAGAGAAAGTTTGATTGTTAGCAGACATACGTGAGTTGACAGTGTCTGATCTGTTGATTAGAGTTATTGTATTGAGAATCCAGTGTGGAAGTACAGTCTTCAACAGCGGTGCATTGATGTATTTGACCACAAACAGCATTGTTTCTTGTTCATGTAGCACTAAATTAGGACTACATTTTTGGAAACGTGGAATTTAAATGAAAAATGTGTTATATTTTGGTTCTGTTCTAGATATAATGCATCAAAGTGTTAATTTTTATCTAACAATTGTGAGTTATAATTGCAGAATTGCAAGAAAAAAGTCAGAATTTTGAGATAAAAAGTTACAATAACCTATTTATTTCTTAATTAACCAAAAACATTATTGCGAGACATAAATGTATAATTCAGTGTTGCGAAATGTAAACCCAAAACATGCATGATGTAAACTGCAGTTACTTTATTCATTCATTAGTTAATTAATTAATTCATTCATTCCATGACAGATACTGAAGCCCTTGTTTTTATCACTTTGTCTTTTCCACCAAGGTTTTGTATCTTGAATCGTTCTGAGTTGTAGTTCTGCTCTAATTCAAACATCATTTTACAAGCTAAACTTAGTTTTGACAGTTAGTACATATCACACTCTATAATATAAATTATGAATCTGTTCTGCACAAAATCAGAGGTATTGGTGTCTTTGACTTTTGGTCTGTTCCTTCCATAAGTAAACTACCAATTACTTTATAAACAGCCATGGAAATAAAGCAGAAGACAGATGTGCTTAAAGACACGATCCTGGACATCTGTGACTGTTGCAAAACTCTTATTAAAGACATTAGTTATTTACACATAACTGCAACTACACAAACAACAGTTACTCACAAATCTGAATGATCAAGGAAACTAGAAAGATTTGAGAGTAAATCTTAAAAACGGGTTCTTTAGCTTCTTCAGATTACTCTGTGATCTATAAGTTTTAATGTACAATGGTTTCGGAGGTGGTAAGTGGTGTGATCCTTAAGGTCCTTTCACACAAATGTGAATTTCATGTTGAATAGAAACAATGGATCCCATAGAGCTATTCACACAGCATTTTCCTAGCAAGGATCTAAAAGGGACACATGAGTTTACTTATCAAGTCTGTGGGACAGATTTACCAACAGCTTACTCTCTTTTAGCATTAAAAACTACTGTTAGGATTGACTAACGACATGCAGTGAAACAGTGCTGAAAAGTAGTGGACACATCTCAACATCTTTATCTGAACTTATTGCATGTGAATTTGAAGTTTCCCTGGCAGATGCGGTATTTATGGGAGAGCAGTATTTAATTGAATCAGGCAAGTTGATTTATTAAGGTTTGCGGTAGTCAGTTTAACATCTTAATGTCTTAACCCATTTTGTGTCTGTGTTGTTAGAAGATTATCCGCACCTGATTATCCCTGGCTCTGCTTGTTTGCGACCCTACACTAATTTGCACTGCTCTTGGTTGATTGTGTTGGTCATTATGGAAATGAGATTTTGCATTTGTGTTCTTTAATTTGCTTATTTTCAGTAGATCTGCCACAGAGCTTTCCAATACCGTCTGTGCTTTTATGGGATAGCAATCTCATGCTAATTTGCTCAGTTGGTAACACTTTATTTTGATGGTCCCTTTTGAACATTATGTTGACAATAAGTAACCTTGCACCAACTGCATTACCACTGCGTTTCTCATAACAGTATTAGTAGACTGTCTGCTTAATATTGGCAAACTCTTTATTGTGATGGTCTCCTAACAGACATTCTACTGACTATAAGTAACTTAGCAAGTACAAGTAAACTTATTCTAACCCTAAGCCTAGCAATACTCTACTAACACACTAATGAGAGTTAGAAGATATGGAGGCACTCATAGTCAACATAATGTGTTAAAGGGGCCATGAAACCACTCAGTTTATTCAATCTAGTCCTATATGTGTTTTTTGGATTTGGGGAAAGCTTACAATATCATTGACCAGGGTGTCTTATGAGGTGCACTATGGGACTATGAGATACCGGGGCTGCTTATGCTTGCCATTCGATCTTTATACCAGTGGTTCCCAACCATGTTCCTGGAGGAGCTTAACACTGCACATTTTGCACACACCAATTTTGGACCAATCTTGGAGTCTCTACTAATGAGCTGAGGCATTTAATCGTGTGCAGTGTTGGCTCCAGAAACGTGGCTGTGAACTATTGCCTTAAATAACCAGTGCAAGAGCTGTGTCTGCATTCTCATCAGTAAATCCATCTTAATCCTAATGAGTGCTGAGCTCAGCCAGGACCTTGTCCTCAGAGGGCATCCAAATTTGGGTGTCTTAAGGTGGCATTGCAGATGATGCAAAGATTGTACTCATGACCTTACTAGCGGCCAAGTGTACAGTAAGGATGGCAGTCAGCACCCTCAAGTCAGAGGCAATTGTTTTCAACCATAAAATTGATTAATGTCCTCTTTGGACCACCACCTTTTATCACAAGCTTTGTGAAGTGACCAAAATAACAGGGTCATAGGTATAAGTAGCTAAAATTAGTTTTCTTTGCGGGGTGAAAACCTCTGATATCCGTGAGTCACTCAGAGAAGAGTTCTGCTCCTGTGGGTCGCAAGAAGCCAGCTGAGGTGCTTTAAGCATCCGGTCAGGGTTGAGTCCTACTGTAGACGCCTTCCAGCGGAGGTGTTCCAGGTATGTCCAACTGGGAAGAGACCTTCAGTCAGTCCAAGAACAAGCTGGAGAAATTCTATGTCTTGGCTGCCCTGGGAATGCCTTGGATTCCCCAAGAGGAGCGGGAGAAATTTGCCAGGGAAAAAGGACATACTATTGGCCCGATGTAGCCTGCTGCTACCACAACCTGCATTGGATGAGCGACAGGCGAATAGATGAATGCAGGGCTTGATTTGTGCCGGAACAAGTCCGAAATCCGATCCGGCACCTCATTATGGCAGATCCTCCTCCTCATGCACCAATGAAAGTTATTCATGCTAATCTATAGTGTGCATATGGGCCGTTTCTCAAACAGAAGGCTGCATCCTCCGGAGGTCGCATTTGTAGGCTGCATACGTCATGAAGCCTGGTTTATTTCAGTTAACTGAGCATTACATTTGCGAGTCAAAAGCATATTGCAACAATTTACACTTAACTAAGAATAATGGTCAAATTTATAAATGTTAATATTCTAAAATAAGATCTTCTTTATGACGTATGCAGCCTACAAATGCGACCTCCGGAGGATGCAACCTTCGGTTTGGGAAATGGCCATAGACTATGAAAATCTTCATATCTAGATTTGAAATAAAGAGCATGAGAGCGCAAACGTGAATGGCCCCTTAAGGTGCGTTCACACCAGATGCGAATGACGCGAAAAAAACGCTTAATTCGCGCCATTCACGCCGCCTCATTCGCGCGAATAGCGCCGCAGGATTGGATTTCGTGTCTTTGCATTGACTTAACATGTAAATCGTTCGCGCGATTCGCGTCATTCGCGTCTGGTGTGAACGCACCTTTAGACTGCTCTGCTCTCACAAGACCAAATGCACGGATCCAATACTCAACTGTCTTCATTTACTTAAGACAAAACCGATTGTGCTTACGAGTATACTAACCCGGACGGCCATTTTATCATAATTGTGTGTGTATTTGGCTACTTAAACTAAACAACAAACTATGAAAAATAACTCTATATGATACTTGCGATGCGGCTTTGGATGTGACCGTGAGCGCTCAGCCTTTAAGCCGCCTTTGGAGCACGCGAGTACCGATTGGCTTAAAAAGACGTGCAAATTGTACATTTCTGTGAAGATGCAACAATGACCCGATTATAGGCAAGTGACGATTCTGTCCCGAACTATCCCGGGAGTGAAAGTCTTGGATCAGTGTGCAGCAGCAGACGAGATGCACTGATGTGAAGCCACTTTCAGAGAGTGAAACGGAGAAGACGCGTTATGAATCACTCGTGCTGTTTTCAAATGACTGATTTAATATGATAGTTTATGTGGATTAATTTACTCCTCTAACCTACATGTTATATTGAATAAATGTTTGCAGGAATTTCCCTCATTATAAACCTGAAAGCTGCGGGGATGATTAAAACTATGCGATTTAGCCTACACACAATCCTCCAAGGAAAAACTATAACTCTATTATAGGGTACAGAGATTTGTGAAATAACATTCCATTAATTTTCAAAAAACTATTCCTGGTAATTGTTGTTTTCCATGTTTTTCATGTACGACCCATAATAAAAGCAACTGGTGCAGGCTGTTAATTACTTAAGCCGTTTCACCAATGTGATCAGCTGAATGCTCCGTTACCTCTCCCTTCTCTAATCACATGCCGGATCCGTCACCCCGTTTTGCTCCAGGACCTCGCAATTTACAAATAAAGCACTGGATGAATTAATAATAAGTCCAATTAAACTTACTAACCTCCTTCCCCATTTACATTTGTGTATGACAGGGGTCTCCAACCCTGTTCCAGGGGAGCTACACTCCTGCAGATTTCAGCTCCAACCGCAGTCAAACACATCTGAACCAGCTCATCAAGGTGTTCAGGGTCACTTCATAATTACAGACAGGTGTTCACGCCACGTCAAGATTACCATAATTTCAGGATGATAACACATGGTGTTCTACTCAGAGCTGAATTCTGAGTTCCTAAAGCAATACTATCAACGCAAAAGCATTCACATGCTCAGCATGTTCTGAGAGCTATGACTTGGACCATGTGACCACTGTACCACCTGACCACTGCCAGATTAATGTAGGCGCTACTAGGCACTACCTCCGAGTGCGAGGATGTGGATAGCTTTGAGTAGAATGTCACATGTTGTCAACTCAGCACTTTGAGTGCCTAAAAGCGCTATATAAATGTAACGAATTACAACTCGGATTTATGGTAATTACAACATTGCATGAACACATCTTCAACTCTGCAGGATGGTATATCTCCTGAGGCAGGGTTGGAGACCCCTGGTGTCAGCAAACTATGATAAACTACTTACCTGTTGTTTGGCATATACAGATATTCAGCATATTTTTAAATGTCTACATACTGTAGAAAAATCTAGACCTAACCAAAAACAACCAGACAAAGATATCATGCTTGATTAGGCTGGATCCAGACAATCTGACCAAGGTGATCCACAAGCCCCATTCATAGCATCCATCAAAGCATTCACATTAAGGGCGAGCCAGATCTCGCAGTTATGTTGCGTTATTCTATAATAACAACCAGAAACCATAACTCCAGCCTCCTGCCACCCTACATAGCAGTTAGGAGAAAGAATGGATGGTATTCAGGAGGGGTTTTATTCAGAATGAATACAAAATAGATTTTTTGTCATATAATTAGGAGATTTAGTCAGATATATTGACTGTAAAGTGTTTTGTGCATGTAATTGTGCGCTCAATATAATATCTGATAAATTTAATTCGTAAATAGCCGTGTTTATAAATAAGTTTATACCGGATTTTAAACACTAAATTTAGTTCCACAAAAATAGGCTCAAGGCTGATGACACACTGGGCGACTTTTTGAGCAATGTTCCCAGGCAACTTTGGTTAATGTTGGACAACCAGGTGAGACACAGGGCCCACAATCAATCTAAAGTATTCAGATATACATTTGTTACCCATTCTCAGTGGGAAAGTGCTGAAGAAACATTGTTAAAAAAAAGTTGAATCATCAGCCTTACAGAATAACTGTATATAACTGTTACATCTATCAGCAATGACAGCTTCATGCTCCCTCCCGCAGCTGCTCTCCGTCATCATAGAAAAATAACATAAGAGGAACTTAAAGTCTTCTGCTGTAAATTGACATCTTAGGTTAGTGTGATGATTTAGGTGCATTACTGAAAAGCTATAATGTGATTAAAAGGCTGACTGACCAAAATCAAATTACTCCACGGTCCATTTTTCCTGTTGGTGTTAAGATGTGTTTGGGGATTCAATTACCAAAGTGTTCCGTGGTAAATGCAGGAGAAAAGGGGGTCTAAATCGTGTAGGCAATGTGACAGCACAGAGTACCTACAATCCACTGCCACCGCCAGTCCATCAAGGTGCCCTTCAATAGGAAACGCTATGGATCTCTAGGGAATGCTGGCTTACATGTAATTTTGCATAATTGCATAAAATGCTTGAGAATTTGAGTCAAACACTAAGCGTATAAGTCAAAGTGAGCAGAAACAGCACGGATATTATTGTACAGCAGGTTAGAGGAGGACATGTAGAGGTCATAAAGGGTTAAGTTCATTTGAATCTGTTTGGTTAATTCTGGTCTGTTTCCCAAATGCAGCCGAAAGTATGGGTTTGGGGAAATGTGTTGGCTTCTCTTTGCTGTGATTGACAGCGGTTTCATATGAAAGAGGATCATCAATGACGGATTTTAGTGAAGGTCAGTGTGATGCCTTCATATTAATTGACTGCAATCAAGCCAACATGAAATATCAGAGTATCTTCTGTTAGAGAAAGAGGCTGAATGAGATTCAGAGTAATAACCGAGGACACGGGCAATTTGTGCGACAGAGCTGGTTTGAGTATCAGTGAAAACACATGAAAATCATCTCATATAAAGCGTGTGGAGTCCCCGTGACCTCCCTCCAGGGAAAAAAGAAAAGTCATAACTGCATTTATTATCTTTCCTATGTGTCAGATCGTTACCGGCAGCGAATTCCCTCTAGATCAATGATAGCAAGACGAGAGCGATTTAAACAAAGGATTGTTAGATATGAAAAGATTACTCCAATAATTTACCCATCGCTATTGTCATTACATTATTAAGCAATGACAGATGCTTCTGCAGATGGCTTTACGTCTCATAACGAATCTATTGAAAAATACGAAAGAGAAAGAAAAAATAAAGAGGAGACAATGCCATAATTAGTATTGTAATGATTTTACCGGGAATCAATTAAGACGTCTAAATTTTCCAGCTGTAACTAATGCACTTTTCTCATTTAAAAACTCTCAAACAGCCGAGGAAAGAAAGGTTTACATCAAAAAACTTCTCCACTATATGTAGGTTTGGGTGACGGTTGACATTTATAGCTTAAAGATATTATATATCAATACATATTTATTTGCTGAAATGTGCCAGAAGGAGACTTATTTATTTCAATCAGAAGAACCATGATTCATAATCCATCTATCCATCCATCCATGCAATTATAAAACCACTTGTCCTATGTAGAGTCACAGGGTGGATTTAAAATGTGTAATGCAAAAAGTTAAATACAGTAAAATAAAATAGTTGAATCAGAATTTTTAATTGATCAATGTTTAAGTTTGAACTAATTAAGGGAACTGGATATAACATTATTTGCATGATTGTAACACTTTCTTAAAGAACTCGTAACAAATAATAACAAAAGTTCTTATTTAAAAAACTACTTAAAATAATTGTGATAGTCACAAAATGTCTTAATTATATGTTATCATAACTGATTTATTTCTGGTTGCTTTACTGGCATGACTATATGTTACAACGTTCACAAATAACAAATTATAATTGTGAATATCTGCTATATTGGCCACATGCTATAACGCCAGACACGAGGGCTATTATACCTTTAGCTCACTTCTTGCAGTCGACACAAGAGTTTGACAGCACGTTAAGTTCACGCACTCTTGCTACGAGAGGTCAGACTCAGTTCAGTGTCATGTGATGTGCAGGATAAACACACTGCGGTTCACACACAGTTCAGAGAAAGTTGCTGCGAGACACACGACTGATCAAAGACTTTCTGAAACTCCTGCATATGAGTTATGACTGCGCTGCAAAAGATCAGAGCGACTGCTTTCCTCCGAGGTGCACAGGGGAAGAAAGAAACACAACTTGTGGCAGTCACATGGCATCAGAACTCTGATTGATTGCTTGACAAAGACTTCTCGTGTTCCTTACAGACAGACGGCTCTATCTGAAATATCACAGACCTCCAACAACAGAAACAAGGATCACAGCACTATAAGAGCCATTGCGTTCCCTCATTACCCAGCATCCCTGACTATTAGCTTCACAACACTTCTGCCTCCTGTTCGCCGTTGTTTGTTATATGTCTCCATTGGGACACTCAAATGCACTCTCAGCGTTTGTCCTTATTTTACCACCGCAGCACACTACGCATGCATTGGGCCAATTTCTGTCCTGCCTCGGCCAGCTGTCTCCTGAAATAGCAGTAGGGATGGAGCCAGTGTCCCCATGGTAACCGAAGAAGTCCTGAGATCCGAATCTGCACCTCCATTACGGCTCTGCTGTTCATCTTAGATAACAGGTCCAGAGGGAGCCATGACTGGTCCAAATGGAATAGCCTCGTCTTGTCTGGAGGATCATTTGCTTTTTGGCTTTAATTGGAGGCAAGAACAACACAGGAGCATCCCTCGTTTCTCTAGTCCTCTGTTCTTTGTCTAAATCTCCTGCTCATGCTTTGTTTTGTGTTCGTCTTTGTTGTATACCTTCTGTTTAGTAAGATAGAAAGTCTAAATTCTGACAAGTTAGTCCCGGGCCCATATGCAAAAAAATGTGGACGCCCCCCCCCAAAATGATAGAGCCTCTAACTCGGTTAACTTGACTTTTTCAGACGTAAATAATGTTACGAGACTATTCACAAGCTGGCTTAATTATGGTATAAATGCTTGGAAATAATATTTAATGTTTTCTAGTCCATTCTTTGCATGCAAGACACCCAATAATCACAATAAGATTTGTGCTTTTTTATCATAACACAAAGTCTAATCTTTCAGATACAAACAATAAATGTGTTTTGTCTGCTTTTATTTGTAGTGAGGTAACTACATTTGCCTCAGTTCAAGTGGCATGTGAATCAATTATATTTGCCTCTTTAATATTTGCAGCATGTAATAACCATGAATAAATATTTGAATGTATATTGAACAAAAAAAATCAGAACAATTTAATACAAATGTATGTCTCATGAATTCGATCACTTAGAGTTTCAAAAACATCTATAAGCCTACGTTTTATTGCTGTTTTTCGTGTTAAGAATGATAAGAACGTAATTTTCACATTAACTTCACACAATATAACATGATTTTATTATCGTAATTTTGACTTTATTCTTAAAATAATATGACGTTAATCTTATTTAGTTCGTTATTTTTCAGCGTGACAAAATGTGTCTAAAATGCAGAATGAACAGTGGAATAGAATTTATTAAGAACAATGTACACAAAAGGATGAGGGGGCAGAGAGTACACAATTCAAGGCACCCAACCGGAGAACAGGCTGTAGAAGGGGGATAGCAGCGATTTAATATGATTAAATCAGGCGGATATTCAGGGGGAAAACTCAATATTCAAAACAACAAAAACTCAACTAAAGCTTGGCCCTGGGGATAAATCCATATAGGTCAAGAAAAACCAGGGGGGACTAACAGAGCAGGAACACAACAGACAAACACAAGACAACAGGATGGACAAGAGATAGACACCAATAAAAAGAAAAACTATGTAGGGGAAAACAAGAAATAAAACAGAAAAGTAAAAACAAAACTAATAAAATAAATACTAGAAATGATAAACCTTAACTAAGGGATAACAAAAGGAATTAGCTAGGAATAAATGGCTAGAACACAAACAAAAATAAGGACAAAACCAAGCCAGGAACTCTCTAAACACAAGAACAAATAAAAACAAAATACAACAAGAAAACTGGAAGCAAAAGGGCTGAATAGAAAGCGTAACTAGACTAATTACTAGGCGCAAACACATTCAATGAAACAAACGAACCAGCAAAGAAAAGGGAAAAGGAGCACCATATAAAGCATACATGAGGATTGGACACAATAGGTAAACAGATAGACTACAAACAAGGGGGCGGGGTAGGCAAGGAGGCAGGACAAAGGGAGCACATAAACACAAACAAAGACACAACCATGAAAGAGCAAAGAGACATTAAACATAGACAACACAGACAAGACTGCCAGGGCAGAGCCCTAAAAATGCAGCTTAGGGTTTTATACTGATGCAAACACAATTGAAGCGGCCCAAAAAACAAAACAAAACAAACAACAACAACTAAAATATTTAAAGAAAATAGCGTTGACGACCTAAATATCTCCTCACTGGACGCGCCTAGAGAAATATCTTTACGTTACATAGACTAGCATTCAATATAAATATATTTCATTGTATTAGTAGTTTATAGCATTCTATAAATATATGTCAGTGAGGCAAGTATTCAGTTTTTGTGAAGTGTTCCTGCTCAAGATCATCTTGTTTGTTTTCTTTATTTTACAAAAGCAAAACGTTTTGTTGATATTGTGAGTGCACACAAATAAAACTATTTGCAGCTTTGAATGATGTATACTCTTACCTTTATGAGGACAAATTATGGCGTATTTTACTTTTCTACTCTTTTTAAGAAAAATAAATGCAAGTGATCTCGCTAGTGCCTCCATGTCCTTCAAAGCACACTTCAGATTCCACTTTTAGTGATTTTATATTTATCACAAAATTATATATATGTTTGTTTTTTTTGATTGTGAAATGCATGACGTTTTTTATGTCTCAAATCGTGTTTATTTTAGAAAGCTAAACTGATCAAACATGCTCAACTCACTGTCTGGCGCTGGTCGCTTGGTATTTAAAAAATAAATACAACTTGAATTTAACAAACACAAAAGGATCCAATAATGTTTCTAAATTAACTTAATAAAGAAGCACAACTAAATATAACCACTTTGCAATTAAAAAAAACAAAGCTGAACTTTATTAATGGCTGCAACAGCAGCTGTTTAAAGGGCAAGAGAGAGAGAGAGAGAGATAGAGAGAGAGAGAAAGAGAGAGAGAGAGAGAGAGAGAGAGAGAGAGAGAGAGAGAGAGAGAGAGAGAGAGAGAGAGAGAAAGAGAGAGAGCGAGAGAGAGAGAGAGAGAGAGAGAGAGAGAGAGAGAGAGAGAGAGAGAGAGAGAGAGAGAGAGAAGAGAGAGAGAGAGAGAGAGAGAGAGAGAGAGAGAGAGAGAGAGAGAGAGAGAGAGAGAGAGAGAAAGAGAGAGAGAGAGAGAGAGAGAGAGAGAGAGAGAGAGAGAGAGAGAGAGAGAGGAGACATGGGCCTCGGGTCGTACTCGGGTGGAGAATAAGCTGTTGGACAAGGGTCGGGCCGGTGGGGTCCAGGGCTCTATATATATTCCCTTGTTTCAATTAAAAGTCTCCTCTCGGCTCGGCGGGCCCCCAATCTGCCCGGGCCCATACACACCTGCATACCCTGCACGCCCAGACGCTACGCCACTGATGCTGACCTACAGAATGACATGTTCATTCATTGCTCTCATTCGTGCATTTGCTATCGACAGAATCTTCAGCCTGGATTATCCTGAGTAATAATTATTGAATATTCAGTCTGATAACCTGCGGTTCATCTCTTGACCATCAGAAACACACCAATCCTTATGTGCAAAACACATGAATGAAGGCTGGTTAATGCCAATATCATCACATCAGAAGCCAATCTGTGCTTGTTTGTGTATCTGAGGTAAAGTTGGAATGAGATTCACCAGTGTTGATTGACAACCCTGACGTTTAATCAACACTTGGACAAAACCTGCATCGATCCCTTGAGCCAAGAAGAGCAACATTATGCTGTCATGTTCAGTTCAGTTTTATATTATCTCCATGTTCAGAACTGAACACATGAATACAGACATCAGGCTAATAAGAGAGTGAGTAGTGACTAAAATGCATGCATGTAATGCATGTTGAACATTAGGTTAAACGTATACAGAATCACTGACAATGAAAATGTATTTGTATTGTGCTATGTATTCTTATAGTTGGAATGAAATGAAAATACACATCTATTATTGATTGTGAACCTCTTGTCAATGATTCATCCATGTTATATTATTTGACCTTCGTCTATTATTTGAATCTTCTGCTGAAACAGCTGACTTCTCTCTGGTGATGTTTACAGGACGTCTATAGTCATTAATTCACTTAAAACCTTCATTTTTCTTACAATCCACTGCAAACTCGCCTTCAGATCCGCCTCCGTCCGGTCAACATGACACAAGTCCCCGCCGTATTTGATGTCCCCTTTAAGCTGAAGATGCAAGTGCAATGAAACCACATTAAACACCAGTCTGAGGTTAAATAAAGTCCATAAATACATATCTATGGTTCTCTGTGTGCTCCCAGTAACAACAAACGTAAACCTTTAAAATGCATTACACATACTGTGTGTGCTTGTGTATATGATGTGCTGTCTGTACTGTTTGTAATATGTGCAGTAAGCAGCATGAGATGAGACGAGACAGAGCCAGACCTGATCCTGCTGGCAGGCGCTGATATTTTCTTTTGCTGCAATTAAGGCCTTTTATTGTGCTCAGCCGTTACGGGTGGGAGTCGAGCCTATTTATGTTCCCTCTTCAACTGGACTGAAGAACGCCGGAGAGCAGACGTTCCCCAGACTAAAGCGAGCAGAGGTATTACCTCGCTCTTCAACTATTAATGAGTCCATTCCTCCACTTAGAGGAAGACCAAGACAGAAACGAGGAGGGAAAGAAAAGAGCCAAAGCAGAATAATAAACCGGAGTTGATGTGGGAGCGAGCGGAGCACTGTGGAAAACTAGTGAAGGACATAAAACTGACAGATGGCTGGCAGAGATGGAGAGAGAGACTGATGGAGAAGGACAGCAGACGGCTAGTGCTCTGTCTCTCTAGAGACGAAGAGCTGACATGCTGCTGAAGCGGTGCATTGTGGGATCTGACTGTAATAGAGCCCCTGTTGTGCAAGATTCAATCCCCCCAGAGCCCAAAACACTGCCAGCGGCTGAACCCTAATGTTTGAAGGGAACACCATTACAGCACCGCACATCACGCATGATGTATCATATATATGTACTGTTTACCGTGTTGCCAAGACTGTTCAAAAAAAAATGTTTACGCCTATTTTCATGTGAAATTTGTAACTATTTTAACACTGACGTGAAAATAACAGTTTATGAATGTGTGTTCAGCTTTATGTAAAACTGTGTTTACTCGTGAAAGTAAAATTACTTAACAGTGTTTCAATAAAGCTACTATTATCTGTGACCCTGGACCACAAAACCAGTCATAAGGGTCAATTGTTTTGATACTGAGATTTATCCATATGAAAAATAAGCTTCCCATTGATGTATGGTTTGGACAATATTTGTAAATCTGGAATCTGAGGGTGCAAAAAAATCAAAATATTGAGAAAATCATCTTTAAAGTTGTTCAAATTAAGTTCTTAGCAATGCATATTAATAATCAATAATTCATGTTTTGATATATTTACGGTACAAAATATCTTCATGGAACATGATCTTAATATCCTAATGATTTTTGGCATAAAATACCATTTTTATAATTTTGACTCATAAAATGTATTGTTGGCTATTGCTACAAATATAGCTGTGCTGCTTATGACTGGTTTTGTGCTCCAGGGACACATATATTTTCTGCCTTACTCTGTGATTAAAATGGAAAAAGTGAAAATGAAATCACTCTGCCCTGTAACATAACTAAATATAAAACGTTAGCTATATGCCGTGTTATCTATATTTGGGCATCAAATATTTTGTGGCTCCAAGTAAATTTAATTTGGTAGGAAAGGGGCTGTTTTGACGTTGAAGGTTGCTGGACAATATTTGGCTGAGATACAACTATCTGAGGGTGCAAACAAATCTAAATATTGTCACAAATATAGTTGTTGATAAAAACATGTCATGAGAGGTTCAAGAGGTCTTCATTCATCCTAATAGCAGATGCTTGGCTGTTGTGAAAAGCAAAGGCAAAGACCACACTTATGTTTTATCCAAACTGTTCCAGTTTGACTTAATGTTGACCCATTTTCTAGTTTAAATGGATAAATGGTAAAAACAAGCGAGACACCAGCCCTGGCTGTCCTCTTTGGGTGTGTGTGTCGTGTTGGAGTACAGAATATCCCACATCAGAATCTGGATGGAAAACAGAATTAGGCCAAATATGGCACGCTGTCACACGCTGGATCAGAATGAGCACAGGCCAAGCTGAACGCTGTCAGCAAATGTCCCACTAAATGACAAGAATGTGATGAGTAAGAATCCAATCAAAGAATGGCACATTAATGAATGGCACAGACTGGCACAGAGACGAGCGCTTTAATGAGCTGACTGTCACTGATTCACAAACCTGCGTGCTGCTCAATGCCAGCTGTCAAGAGTCATGAGATGCCACATTCAACACACCTGGCATGATATCAGCCATCACCAGAACCCATCAACTGATCACGAGCACCTCACAACACACTCACGGCACATCATGCCAAAACTCAGCTCGGATCGAAATGAAACACAGATCTCTGGCTCTAATAAAACCCATTTCAGATCAAGTAGTTAGCTACATAATGCAGATGGTAAAACATCTATGCCAATTCTGGACACAAGATACACTACTGATCAAAAGGTTGAGGTTTTTAAAACAAAACTGCTCATCAAGGAAGCATTTATTTGATCAAAAATACAGTAAAAGCAGCAATATTCTGAAATATTATTATAATGTAAAATCACAGTTTTCTACATGAATATGTGATAAAGTGTAATTTATTTCTGTGAAGCAGCGCTGTATTTTCAGCATCATTACTCCAGTCTTCAGTGTCACATGATCTTCAGAAATCATTAATAATGAACCATTTCTGATTATTATCAATGTTGAATACAGTCATGCTGCATGATATTTTTTGGTGGAAACTGTGACACATTTTATTTTTCAGTATTCACAGATGAATAGAAAGTTCAAAAGAACCGCATTTATTATAAATAAAACATATTTTGTAACATTATAAATGTCATTTGTAATCAATATAAAGCATCGATGCTAAATAAAAGTATACTTTTGTTAATATAGCGTGTGTATATCTATATGTATACAGTATATTGCAGTGAATTATACGAGTTGGTTTGTTTCGTGTATTGGCTGTGCTACATAGTATGCTTTTATACGTATGTATGACAGTATTATACGAGTATGTTTGGTTATTGATTCAGTTGTAAGATGTGTGATTAAACGATGTCTCACAGAACAAACAGTAGTGGATCTTATAGCAGCGCTGCACTTCTTCTCTTTGAGAAAAGCAGCTCATTACTGGAAGCTAACAAACGGCCTACTGTCACACTATTGAGCAGTCTAGGTAGGTCATTAATGCAGATCAATTGACATCGAGGCTCAGCGTGATTCAGCAGAAGGCTGCTGCTTCAATCCACGTAAGCATCAGAGAACTGAAAGCCAGGTCACTCTGTCCAGTGCATATCTCATTCATAACATGATGTTTGGACGGAGAGACATTGTTATCACATAGTCTGAATGGTTTGAGGAGACTGGCACGACGTGATTTGAACGAGGCTCCTGTGGAAACACCGTGACTGTCAGAGGACACATCGTGAAGTTGTCGTGTGATATGAAGGGCAAAGTGCACTGGAAGGGGAATAAAGAGAAGCATGTGTCTATCCTGGTTCTACTCTGAACATGTAATTGAGTTTCTCCGAGAGCACAATGCCTGAAGAATAACCATCAAATTCAACCCATGTGAATCGATGTCTTTCCACCGCAGTCCTTTCACTTAGAAAGCTGATTGTCCTAATTATTGACAGTAAATGACTCAACATAAATCTAGAGCAGAGATATACACAGATTTTCACAGAGCACTGTAGTTTCTCTCACCAGTCCTGTGGTCTTGGGCAATCACATACATTACGGTCCAGAGAGATTAGAGTTGCTGAGTCTTGCAAAAAAGACAAAACAAGGCCAATGCATGCATCATAAAAGTGCTTGAATATCTGGTGTTGACATAGTCACAGTCAGTCATGCAGATGGCACTGGGGACAGGGGGGGACATGACCCCCCCCCCCAGATTCATAGTGACCCGAACCGTCCTCCTCACTGTCTCTACGAAAGGCAACATCGGTAAACAGAGGATTGATCAGGGTTTCCGCTATGTACATTAGCCTAAGTAGTGGCAGCCCGGCCCATCGCTCCTTAAACATGCACCAAGAAAAACGCTTTTGGCCGAGTGTCTGACCGAGTCCCGAAAACACACTTGTAGCCAATCAGCAGTAAGGGGGCGTGTCTTGTACTGATAGAGAGAAGAGAGCGCTCTATTTGAGTGCACTGATATTAACAGATCAACTATAGATAGAGGAAAAGAGGAAAATATCAAAGAAACGAAACATTAAAACGAAGGGTTACGATCAGACAAGAGGTGGGACTCGTGTAAATATCAGACCGAGCCGCTATCCAGCGGTGGAGAGAACTCAAGGAGCGGGAAGGGCTCGAATCGGAGGCTGAGGTCGTGTTGTTTTTTTTTGATAGATGAGTAACGTTGATTTGGCTTTGTTTCACACAACTTATCCATGTTGGCTTTTTCTTGAATATGATTTTGTGTCACCTTTGCTTGTTTGCGCAATTGCCGTTGCCATGGTGGTGTATGTATGTGTGGATGTGGAGATAACCCCCCCCCCCCCGGCTGACATCTTGGTCACCCCCAGTTAAAAATCCCATCTGCCCCCCTGGTCACAGATATTCGGGATATGAGGGCTCGTGTTGATGTCATCAGAGTAACACTCTTCAGTGCTAATGGTAACACATTGGTAACATATGTTTGGTGCGTCAGGAACCAAAACGAAACCACGAGAAATGGAACAAGCAATGCGCTCTCCACCTTACAGAAAGATAACTAGCCCATGACAGAACTAGGCTGAATCTAAAGAAACTATCTAGACCAGTGATTATGTTTTAGGCCTTGCAACATACCATAAGACATATTGTGCAACAAAACCAATGAAATATCTGATTCCATTCTGACAGTGAAGTCTTCCACAGCAAGCAGAACCTCTGCTTCATGCTCTTAAATGATGTAAACTGTAGCACAAACACATGCCGTTTTAATTAAATGCACAAAACACTTCAAATCTAGAATGCAGAAATCAATACAATATTTAACTGTGATGATTTTCAAGGAAGTACTATGTAAGAAAAAAAAGTATACACTGGTATAAATCATGCTTTTGAAAATCCAGAGAAAAAGTGTCAGCTTGTCTCCACACTTCTTTTGAACGCAGACTCCAGAACGATATCGTTTGAAGAGTTGAAGTTCAGTTCATGAACTCTGAGGACTCAGTGTCTGAGAGAATCAATTCAAACAAGCCTCAGATTTTCAGAGGCTTTCGCTGTTCACTGAGCTTACAGAGAGATTTCTAGAACAATGACTAATGAGGATGTGTTACATTACACGTACCCTCACAAACCTGATGCATTAGTTCTCAACCTGATGCACAGATCTAACACACACATGAGCTTTACACTGCTCATTTACACTGTGGTTTTCCTCACTGAGGAAGAGGCATTTTTTACCTCTACAGGTATGGGTGTGAATGTGCAATACATGTTCTTATCATGTGCAGTAAGGTAATTTTCTTGTGCAATGAAAATTTTGAACTCGTGTGCAATAAGGGGCTTTTATGTGGACTTTTATGTGGGTCTCAGACGATCTTGGAGGTGAAGATGCTGGATGTGGAGGTCCTGGGCTGGTGTGGGTACACGTGGTCTGTGGTTGTGAGGCTGGTTGGATGTACTGACAAATTCTCTGAAACGCCTTTGTAGACAGCTTATGATAGAGAAATTAACATTCAATTCACGGGCAACAGCTCCGGTGGACATTCCTGCAGTCCACATGTCAATTACACGCTCCCTAAAAATTTGCGACATCTGTGGCATTGTGCTGTGTAGTAAAACTGCACGTTTTAGAGTGGCCTTTTATTGTGGCCAGCCTAAAGGCCTAAGTATACTTCTTTTTTTTTACGTGTACGTTAGCGTATGTGCACAGTCGTACGCGCAGCCTTGCAAAGTATACTTAACTTGACTCGTATGTGTACGCAAACGTTTGACGCATGCGCTTTGCGCCAAATTGCAATACCTCTCCTGGCCTAGTGGGGCCTTTAGGGAGCAGTTATGAAGATTACAGCATGACAAAAGACACGGAAAGCAAGCCGTGACCAAGACCAAGTATTGCGTAAGCTAGCGTTTGGGAAGCCAGACAGTGTCTAAGCTTATTCCGGAGGTGTGTGAAGCCATATGTTTATGCAGTTTTTCTTCGGCTACCTTGTGAATCATTCAATTCAATCAATAATTATCAATATTTGAGAGAAATAGGCTTTTTGTGTACATAGAAAAAGTCTTAGATCTTTGAGTTCAGCTCGTGAAAAATGGGGGCAAAAATAAAAGTGTTGTGTTTATAATTTTGTTCAGTATAGATGCTGTGAACGAGATCGGTCTGCTGCTAGTCAAGTTATGCCGTCTCATAGCACAAACTCACATTACTTTTTTTGATGCGCATGGCGGTTAATGTGTTTCCATCATAGTTTATGCAAATTTTTTCTTAATGGATAAAAAGTTTATCCTACTCGCTTGTGTGCAAAAGTTTTTTAATGCACATTTTTAGAATTTATGCATATCTTGGCATTTCTATCCAGCGTTTTTTAATGCGATATTCCAAAATGCGCATACAAATAGGTGGATGGTCAAGCAATGCACATGAGTCTCACAGCGCATATCCTGTGCAATGAAGCCTGCCGCGATTGTCTGTAGTACACACATGTGCAGGAAAAAACAAGAACATTTTAAAATAGTGGGTGCATGTTTTTAATACTCGTTTTGGTGTTTTGACACCTTCTGGAATTTTAAGCTAATGTGATACGCGCTATGTATGTGAATGACGCAAGCTATAATCGATTTTTGTCCATTACTGCATAGATTCAGAATCTTCGATGTCCGAATTGCAAAACATCGTAGACATGATTTATTTCAACACCCCTATCTGCAGGACAGTTCTCTTCTTCTGTTATCTGAAGACACCGAGACTGGAGTTGGATGAGGCACAAACCTCATCAAAAACCTCTGAAGGCCCAACTCACTGGTTCCCTCAGCACAGTTCAGAGAAACCAACAGCGTTATCGTACCACTTTTGTCCCCTGACCAGGATGTTCAGCGTGACGGGTGAAGCAGATACTCTGTTCATCGATGCATCGGACAGCGAGGACTGAGCTCATGTGGAAGCGTTGACCCTTAAATCAGAGAAAAGGGATTCTACTGCTGAAGCTGGTTTGTTAGAAAGCCCAAACTCGAGTGGCCTCAACTCTGAGCCCTGTAGAAAAATCCAGCATATGCTGGTTATGTATGTTTTGATGCAGCTGGCTTGAGCTGGTCATGAGCAGGAGCTAGTTTATTAGGACCAGCTCAGGACCAGTACATGACTAGGCTAAGGACCAGCTCAAACCAGCTGCTTCAAAACATAACCAGCATATGCTGTTTTTTTCCAACAGGGAGGTGCCTGTGCAATCTCTTTCGGATGAACACTGCTTGTTGGTGCTCATAAAGTCCTGGACATCTCAGTGTCCAGCAAGGATCCAGGTTCCCAGTGCATCCCTTTTTACGAACCTGGAGAACAGAGACTGGATGCGTTACTCCCAAAATCCCAAAGGTGGAGATTTTGCAAGGCTTCTCTCCTCCTCCCTTTCGCTCATTCTGATGAGCTGTTGCATTTTCTCTGCCCGGTTTGGGCGTCAGGCATCTATGTGGATGAACACCCAAATGCCACAGATGAGTTATTCATCCGTTTCAGAGAAAGCATGAATGGTCTGACTGATTCAAAGCAGAAAATATGTCACTGGGTAGCTCAGAATATGCATGTGGGTTGATTTGTCCCAAAGGGATCCAGACTCATTCTACGAGAAGCTTGGTCTAAAGACTTGACTGCATCTGCTCATACTTCTATAGTCTGCATGTTTTGTCATATGCTTTTCTAGATGTGTGAAGCCAAGTTATTAATACCTCTGGTGTATTAGATGCTCTTTTTTGGCTAGCAGTCACTGTTGGTCGTGTGAGATCAGGCAGTAGTGTGGCAAGCACTTATTATAACGTGTCTCTGATATTAATTGCTAAACTCCTTCAAGCACAATCATCAGAAATTAAAGAGTGTTTGCATGTTGAAATAAACTTTTATTATTTCCCAACCCACCCAGGGGGTCCAACAGTTATTCCTCTATTAAAACTCCCACAGCCCAGACTACAGCATTTACACAGATATGGTCACTGATGCGTAACTCTTACTGATCTTGGCTGGTTCTGTGTAATCATGTTCAGCAGAGTGCACTGCGTTCTGCTTGTCCTAACACCGTCATGTGGGAAACACACTACTGCAGTCACACACACACTTTCTTGAATAACAAGCAGATTCCTCTCGTGTCTGTCACGCTTCAGGCAGTAATTCACACTGTGTGTATTCAGTGGACATGTGCTTTAGCAGCAGCTGTATTAGCAGCCCCGTCTTCAAACTCAAACACTCATTTACTGTGGATTATCATCATGACTGGAGTAAACACCAGTCAAAGCTCTTGTAATTTCCAAATGCATGAAAAGAAACATCAGCAATGATATGATCTCATTCTGAACATTCTTCTAACCCTACAATCCACACATATTAACATAGTGATGAGTGGACTCAGCAGTCTGCAGTCATATTGGCTCGGGCAGCACTTCTTCAAAGTGACTTTCCAACACCTTCACTCTCTCTGTTCTCCTCTGTTGAAGTGAGCAGCCAAACTGCAGCTTTCATCACAACTGTCAAGAAGCATCTGAAGACACACCTCTACCACAAGCACTTTACCTCTCCACAACCATAAACCAAGGCACACACACAATGTTTCTCTTCTTTTCTGAATATATAGCTTGTTTCCAAATCAAGGGTTCAAATAAACCAGCACTGTAAACTATGAATAGTGTTGGCTATGTGATGAGTTGCTCTGTTGCACTGTAAGTCGCTTTGGATAAAAGAATCTGCTTAAAGAACATGAAACATTAGTATATTGCCCGCCCACTTGTTGCGTGCGCAGACCTGGGAAAACTAAATTTTCGCATTGGTCTGAATGAAAGTGCTAATTCATTCTTTGCCAATAGATGGTGCTTTTGGAGCATTAAAAGCTCACAAGCACTGCTTTAAATTAAATCGACCAATCAGCGCAGATTAGCGTCACGCAAACGAGGGGTTTGGAAAAATTAATCGCTGAGCAAATCCTTTGGAGTCCTTGAGCAAATAAGGTAACAATAAATGCATATTATACGGTGTTTTTTTGACCTTGCATGCATGTCAACCTGTTGTTGGTGATCCAAAATATGAACCTTTCATAACCCATAATAGGAGCAATTTAACATATAAGGGAGCTGTAAATGAGTTGAAAAATCTGAAATTCTGGTCAAACATTCAGTGGGCCATATAAGAGGTGTGAGACATTACAAGAGTAAACATAGGTGAAATACATGTAAGGGTAAATCTTTTACTAGAATATTATTTTAGTCTTCGTTTAATTTTCAACACAAGACTCCCAGTGAATAAGAGAGTTTCTCTGATCTGCTCCGTCTGATCGGCTGGGTTCATTTTCTTCAGGATTTATAAACTTCTCAAGTCTTAGAGCAACACAGCATGAAGGAATATCCACTTCACCAACTTACAGTTACAGGCCAAAGGCTCCGTATGTAAAATTAATCAGTGCACCACACACACGCACAGAGACACACATACGCACACACTCACACACACACACAGACACAGACACACACACACACACACACACACAAACGCACGCACGCACACACACACACACACACACACACACAGACACACACACACACACACACACACACACACACGCACACACGCACGCACACTCACACGCACACACACGCACAGACACAGAAACACGCACACACACACACACACACACACACACACACACACACACACACAGACACACACACACACACGCACGCACACACACACACACACACACACACACTCTCTCTCTCTCACACACACACACACACACACACACACACACAGAAACACACACACACACACGCACAGACACAGGCACAGACACACGCACGCACGCACACACGCACGCACACACGCACGCACACACACACACGCACACACACACACAGAAACACACACACACACGCACAGACACAGGCACAGACACACGCACGCACGCACACACGCACGCACACACACACGCACACACACACGTGTGGTGTGGTGTGTGTGTGTGTATGTGGTGTGTGTGTGTGAGTGCGTGTGTGTGAGAGAGAGAGAGTGTGTGTGTGTGTGTGTGTGTGTGTGAGAATGTGTGTGTGTGTGTGTGTGTGTGTGTGTGTGTGTGTGTGTGTGTGTGGCGTGTGTGTGTGTGTGGTGTGGTGTGTGTGTGTGTGTATGTGGTGTGTGTGTGTGGTGTGTGTGTGTGTGTGTGTGTGTGTGTGTGTGGCATGTGTGTGTGTGGTGTGTGTGTGTGGTGTGTGTGTGAATCTAAAATCATAATGTAATATCTTTAATACTTCTTGAGTTATAGGTATGCAAAATTTGACGCTTTGCAAATTGATGGCGCTCAGACTGTTATGTTCAATGCAGTTGTTTTCACAGAAGGAAACAAAATGCATTTCTAATTTCTAAATGTTTCAGACATTGCCCTTTAAAATCAAGCAGCATATTTTTTCAAAGTGACCCAAATTTGTTTATTGATAACTGAAAATGTGTAAAATGTAAAGTGTCATCAGATGAAAAATTCACTTTTATATGTTGTTTGAATAGAAATGTTTTTGAATTTATTTAAGAAATGAATTTATTTCTTTACCTATGAAGAATAGTCCCTTCCTCAGATCAAGCCGTTCTCAGATTCTTGAATGAGTGATGTCACACAGACCCAGGCCCCTCCCATGATTGTTGTTTTAGCATAGATCCGCCCTGAGTGAGCTGTCATCATTCGGCCACCAGACACCACGTTTCGACACCAGAGCAGGTGTAGGATCCTGTGGCTCAGTGGTAGAGCATTACGTTAACAGCGAAAAAGATTGTGGGTTCAATTCTCAGGGAACACACTTACAAAACATGTATAACCCGAATGCACTGTAAGTCGCTTTGGATAAGTCTTCAGAATAAGTGAGTATATAGGTTTTTTAATGATTCTGCAAATCGACTTTCCTAATAGTGTAATAGTTAGAAAGTTCCATGACGAATGCGGCTAAATTTAACAGTCTCAAAGAGCAGCTTGTCACCCCACTGAAGAGAGAGGCGGGGTCAGCAGAGCTCATTAGCATTTAAAGGGACATGCATCGAAACGAGTGCAGAACCTGATTTTACCAAGTGCGACATCATCCTGGGTCATCATCTTTGTTGACCCTGGAACAACATTGTTATTAACCAATCAGATTTGAAGAACAAGTTTATCATTTTTGTGAAGTTTAGGCTTATAATCAGTGTTTGTTGCTTGTATATCAGTGTCATTCATCTATCATTTCCTCTGATTTTAGGGATTACTCATGGTTAAGGTGTTGGAAAATGGTCAAGATTAAATTTTTGGATAAAAATGTTGTTCCAGGGTCAACAATATATGTTGACCCAGGAACACATCTAACTCAGCAAAATCAGGACGTGCAAAACGAGTCGCTGTGAACAGAACTGTTTCTGACAGGGTAAATTGGGAGTTATTTTACACTACCATTGAACATTTTTAACCAAAGTATGTTATAGACTTTTCATTAAAACCCTAAAGAATCATATCAACTTGTGGGAAATGGGCATCCGATGACCCGTTTAATAATTTACTCCTGGAGCCATTTTGAAATTCCAATATCTCTGGAACCCAACAATATAGGGCCTTACAAATGAAGATGCTAAAATGAAAGTTTGTTAAGACCCAATAACTAAAAGGGCATTACTATATATTTAATACTTCTTGAGTTACAGGCATGCAAACTTTGGAGAACAAACTTGAAAAGTACCATTTCCTCATTTTTGAATGGTCATTACTGGCACATAATGCAACAAAGACAGCTAAAGTCAATGGACTTTACTAACAGACCTACCAATCTCTGTGTAAAGGTAACATCATGATACTGCCATCTTTCTCTCATGTCCAAATCTGAGTGAAAATCAGGTCAAAAAATGTGGATTGCTCAGTAAATATTGATCCCCAATATTTCATATTTTGGCTTTCATCACTAAACATGTTTACCTTTGTCACAAATTTGAGCCGGGGACCTCTGGTTGAGTTGATATGGAATGACCCTATTGTGCAAGTTTATGGGCATTAGCACAGATTGTCTACTGCTGGCTTCTATAATGGTGATGAGACAGCAGCAACCAAAACACATTCTTTCAGGTTACTGTGTGTTGATGAAGAACTGGTAAAACAATATCTTACCATATGTATTAGTCTGTTAGTGTGTGGTCATGTCTTAATTGCAGTAGCTTGTGAATATGGTTGGCCCATGACTAGAGTCATTTATAAGTTCCTCTCTTTTGTTTTATTTTATTTTGTGCATCTGCTGTGTGGTTTCAGACTACAACTCTTCCTTCCCACCTAATGCTGTTGTGACGTATCCTGAATTACCCAGAGGAGACCCCCCCCCTTCTCCATTTCTGTCACCTGTTGGAGTTTGGGCTCCTTGCCATACTCACCTTTTGGCTTGCTTAGTTGGGATTTCAATGGTGTCGTTGATTTGACAGCACTTAAACGATTGGATGAGTATATAACTAGAACTAAATTGAGCTGAGTAATGACATTATCGTCTTCTGTAGAGCTGCTTTATAACCAAATACAATTTGTTTATAATTGACACATTTTGCAACAGTGACACTGTTACTGAACTGAATTAAATCAACATTGAACTGACTGGAGCTGAGTAAAGACAGACTTTGGATTTGTCTTAGATTTGATGAAGTTTGCATCACTGTTACTTCCCTGTTCTAAACTGTGAAGCTGTTTTTAAACAATCTCTATTGTATAAAACTCTATATAAATAAAGTCGACTTGATTAGGTATTTCATAAAGCAGGGTTAACCGGCTGTTATATAAACCCTGAATTCTCAGTTGACTGATCCAAACCTCGCTTGTACTGTAGTTATCAGATCCGAAAACACACTCTGGAGTTAGTCCAGTTCCAAAACAAAGTTTTGAAAACTCATAAAGATATTTTAAACAAATGTGAGTACCAAATCTATAGAAATGGATTCTAAAAAGAAGCATGATTTGAAAGATCCTGTTTGATTGGCTAATTCCATGGCATCTGCTCTCTCTCAGGACTGCCAACAGAGGGCTCTATCCCCACGGTTTTAGCTCCTTCTCTCATGAACTACATTTCCCACAATGCTCTGTCTGGACTCAATTTCCCCTCTGATCTGTTTTCCATTAGTCCTGGAATATTTAATCTCCCTGTGTTCGGATCTTATTTTACTTTGATCAAGTCCATGATGTTGGATTATTATCTGAAATTACACAAACTCCAGACCCCACACACATCATCCTGGTATCTACAGTTATTCCTCGGGCAGTTTTCTACATTTTGGAAGCACTGTCACCACCCAGCCCTCAATAAAGATGTTTGCTTACATGCCTATGCAAATACCTTTTACTCAGGGACTTATATAGTCCATTAAACTCATCAGGCCTCCTGCTATCTGGGCATATTTCAAAGAACTTAGTTACAGCTGCTAAGCCTCTCCCAATCTCAGTATTATAAATCTCCCTCCCAGAGCCACCTTAATGTTCTCTTTCCTATTTAAGAAATGATATGTATATTTCAAATTGTGCCTTGTTGATAGTGATTTCAGATGGAAGTCTATAAACGTTGCCGCTCCATAACTCTCACTCATGTAGTCTGACACTATTGTTCTTCCTGTGGACATATCTGGAACAGCATCTGGTCATTGTGTGTTTTTGGGGGAATGTTAAATATTTTACACTTAGGTGTATCTAGCCATGTGCCAGTCCTCTGTCGTGTATGTGTCAAGTGTTCCCGCCTCTTGTGTCCTTATTTGGTTTGTTTCCTGTCCTTGTTTAGTGTGATTATTAGTTAAGTCTGTTCCAGCTGTGTTTGTCTCATTAACCTGTGTATTTAAGTTCCTGCCTGTTCTGGTCTACTCGTTATTCCCCGGTGTTTCTGTCTGTGTCAGCCTTGCCTTGTCCTACCCAGCCTTGTTTATCTACATTAAAGACTATTATTTGAGTTTACTCCTCGTCTGCATGTTCCTGTATCCTCCTCGTGTGTGCACCGTGACACCATGTTTTATACTGCACTTATTCTGTGAGGAAACATGCTTTATACAATCCCTCAATCTTTCGTTTGATAATATCCATAGATTCCTAAGTGAGCCTTTCCAACTGCCTGAAGAACTCACTCTCACACACTGTTCCCTATCTATGATGATTACTATGTTCCCTTTATCTGCTGGTTTAATTCAAATGGAATGGTCTTCCTTTAACCTCTTGAGCGTCTCCCATTGCTCCTCTGACTCATTACAGTCCTCCTTCCTCTCAGAAAATCCCTTTCCCAGGCATTAAACAGAACTTTGAGAAGTGGACCAGGGCAAAGAAGTAGGGAGAAATACAGAAAGAAGGTTGGGAAATGTAATTATGGGATTATGATGGGGTAGTAATGAAAGAGTTGGAAGGGAGTAGTCTAGAAGCAATAGCAGTCTGGTGATTAAGGGTCAAGCCTCTGGGTTGAAAGTCTGGGGTTTGAGAGCAGAGAGGGAGAATGACGTTTGGAGATCCACAAAGTTGGGAGCAGCTGAACAATGCTGGGATTCCCAGTTTGCCCTCTTCAAATAAGCCGATGTGCTCTCTATGCTCCCGTATAGTCCCACAGAACTAAACAACATCTGCTGTACCAGGCATCACTGCTCCTTTTTCCATTTTAATGCAGAAGAGATCGACTGAATTGGCTCTCCAGGTGGTTCTCCTTGGAGCAGAGCTGATCTAAAACCGTTGAAAGATCCTTGGATTAATTGCTTCTTTATTTGGGGTCAATTTAATTAGTTACATAATGTGCTGATTAATTAATCTAAATAATTGCTAATTAATCACATTAATTTAGGCTAAGTAATTACCTCTAAAAGATTATTTATTATCGTCTTAAATTAGAAAAGCATTGAATAGACAACAAAAAAAGTATATTACACAAAAAGGCTGCAATGTGGCCATAACAACATAAATTGGTGTTTGGTCAAACACATAAGTTACCAGTTGATAGATTGCTTAGTAGTATTCAAGTAGAGTTAGGAGATTGCATCAATTCAGATTGTGTTTTTCAACATCTAGAGTACTGGATCTCTAGCTCTACCAGTGCCAGAAGGCATATGAGACTGTGGTCATTAACTGTAGAACCAAATGCCTTGATTCAGTATTCATTCAACCACCTGCCAATTTAGTAAGTGTATATGATGGTTAACTGTTCTAATAAAATGGGCACTATGTATAAGACCAAACCACAGAGAGAAAATGCCCCTGTCAAGACCAATGCATGGTTCAGAGCTCAAGCTCGTTGCTTCTGGAAGAATAATGTTGACCAATGGTTTAGTTTCTGTCAGGACTCTGGTTTTATCTCTTCTCCACCTCTTTGTTTCTTCTGCTTTGTTTTCCACATGATGTTTTCTCTTGATTTTACTGCTACCTCTCTACACTCAGCTCTTCTTCAGATTATGTTGTGCTCCCTCCCCGTCTTGTTGCTCTCTTCTCATGCGTCTCTCCAAGAATTGGACTTCCCATTCTGGTTCTGACCTTTGGCATGGTATCGGCTTCTGCTCTTGGATATCTATATTGTGTCCTGGTGACTATGTACATGGTTCTGGATTTGGCTTTTGATCTGCTCTCAGCCAGACCGCTCACCTGCTCTGAATCTGCTTCTGACGCTCCTTTGGACTGTCTGTCGCTGCCGGTCTGTGGATCTTTCTGTGTTTTTTTGCCCCAAATGGTGTTAATGGTTTGGGATTTGGCAGCATGACAAGAACCTAAATGTGGCCTAGCCGATTAATGACGATGCGTTGACAGCAACAAAACATTCTTTCAGATTAATGAGTGCTAAATAAAACTGGAAGAATTATTTCTTGCAATCTCTCTGTATTGACTAAACAGATACAGACAAACCAGACATAGTTTGTTTAGTTGACTTGTGGATGTTCAAAATATTTGTGTCAATGCCATTTATATCCATAATTGCAGCTGGAAATGCTGATAGGCATCACATAAACCCAGCACTCTTGATTACATCTCAGCTGATTAAAACTAATTTGATTGAAACTCAGAGTTCATGGTGAACACAAAGACGTTCTTAAGAGAAGAGCCACCATGGAAACAGACGCCAAGAATAAGCGTCATACTACATCTTTCTTCTTTGTTTTAATGTGATTTACCTTGCTTGCTTGGTGTCAGTGTAGGACAATATATTGTGTGTAGTGTGTAGTGATTCCTAAGCATATATGCTATGTATTGGTGTTTTAAGATCTGGGTGCAGTAACAGTGCATATTTGACTTTTCCCTTATACTTTTAATATCATTTTATTTGGAGGAGGCCTTTGTACTCTCAACCCAGTTGTAAATGATTACAACCAGCCTGTAATAAAAATATTATTATTCGGTTATGATAATCACATCTTGAAAATATTAATTAATTTGAAAACTTCTATACAATTTGGGATCCTCATCTTAATGAAATTTGAGAGGTGTGGTTGTTTATGAGCGCCCCCTACCTATTACATTAGCATCAATTGCAAGTGCAATCAGTTGCATTCAACTAAAGGTGTGTAAGGTTTTTATTTATTGTTGCAGAGAGGGCATGTGCAGATGGTCTAAAACTAATGGAAAACTGTGGCACCTACCCTAACTAACATCTATGATTAATTAGCATGCATATTTTACAATAGTGTGAATGCTGTTTTTTTCAGCCTTTAAAATCCAACGCAAACCAATATATATACATTTTTTTCTACATACCGCATTACGGATTTTGTTCAGCTGAATGTTGTTT
Organism: Schizopygopsis malacanthus; assembly: GCA_027474115.1. Lineage (NCBI taxonomy): Eukaryota > Metazoa > Chordata > Actinopteri > Cypriniformes > Cyprinidae > Schizopygopsis > Schizopygopsis malacanthus. The sequence continues at coordinate 60,859 of JAPDDM010000037.1, forward strand.
CCATACAAAAATAGTTAATCCTGACATTGTCTGTTTGTGCTCAACATAATTAAGTCATACAGGTCTCGAACAACATGAGGGTGAATAAATAACTGCATTTTAATTTTCACTTCAATTATCCCTATAAAGTCCATCTATTCATTCCATAAAATCCATATCTGGAGTGTTTCGGTCTGCCGGACCACACCCAGACACTGCTTTGTTTTCACCTCACACTGAGTAATTTGAGTTGAAATGATGTCATTACATCAACTGCATCTTAAGCGCTTTCCGATAATTAATGATCACGTTCTCTGATCAGTCATGCACGCCGTATCTTTCCATCCGGAGGACATCCGTCTCTCCTCGTCTTCCTCTGCGGTGCGGGACGCGTGATGAATCAGTAATGCTTGTTTTATTCCCAGCGGCTCTGAACAGACAATCACACTCACAGCTCTAATAAATAGAGCCCCGGTCATAATCATATCAATCAACCTTTAATATCAGCCACGTCCCCAACCACACGCCAGTGACCAATGACATCAGATCGATGCACATTACGGACACACACAAGGCCTCATCCTGACGCAGTCTACAGCTGCTAAATATTTAATGTTGTGTCATGAAATTAAAAGATTGAGAGAGAAAGAGGCAGATAAACCGTCATCTGTTCTCATCGGGTGCTTAAATTAACACCAGGACAACAGAATACAATTACAACAAATGAGAAATAGATGTATGAGTGAGTAATTTCCTTTGTGACGTAAAGATACTAACTAGCCAACCTTTACATCCTTGACCATGTGGTAGATTCACTGTGCTGAGACGTTTACATCCTTAAAATGGTTGTACCCATAACCAAAGATTGAATAATACTCAAAAACACATTAAAAAAACCTATAAAATAAATTAACTGTATTTATTAATGCATGCAGTATATTCATGGACTAGTGATAAGTGATGATGACGATGGCATATTTGAAGACTACAGCCCCGTACTGACCTCTAGTGGAATCATTACAACTTCACATCAGCCCATATTATACTGTCCCTGCGTTCAATTCGGAAGGGCTCATCCCTATGTCCTAATCCCTTCAAATGGCTTACCCTCCGGAGTGAGAGCTCGAAGGGTGTAGGGGACCAAACAACTGTTTCTTGAAATGCCCTTCTGCGTCATCATCTCGTGGCCACACGGAGGTGCCATCATCATGGAAAGAATCTGCACTAAGGATCATGGGAGCCCGAAGTGTCCATCAGTTGTACTCTTCGAAATCCTTAATTCCGAAGAGCCCTTTAAAGTGGCTAGATTTGAGCACTTCGGTTTGGAACGACCCTTCAATATGGCGGCAGTGATTGTTTTAACTCGGAAGTGCCCTTCGAAGGGTGATACATCCCGTTTGGAACGCACCATGAATCACAAGCTCAAAGCACACAGGAAAATTTCAAGTAATAATTCAAAATACTGTTTTGTCCACTAATGTCAGTCAAGGTTTATTTCTCACTAAACACTAGTTTTTATGAGTATTTTCCACCCGCATGTCTGACCTATTCCATCACATTTACATTTATGCATTTAGCAGACGCTTTTATCCAAAGCAACTTGCAGTGCATTCAGGCTACACATTTTTTTCAGTATGTGTGTTCACTGGGAATTGAACCCACAACCTTTTGCGCTGCTGAAGCAATGCTCTACCACTAAGCCACAGGAATTAAAGGCACAATATGTAAGATTTTTGTAATAGCACATCCCCATAACCACAAGCACAGTGATATATTTCATGCACTTGTGTGCTTACGTTATCCCAAAAGCTCCAAAGGATTTGTAAATCCAGAGAAATTACCATTTTAAATAATGGCTAGTCCCTGGTCATTGTCGTTTATCGATGACGTAATATCCGCACTATTGGTTTCTGCAAGTAGAAACTATAACAACACACATAGACAAATGCTGCTGTAAAGTTAAAATAAATCCATTATGGCTGTCAGGAATTAAATGAAAATGAAATCAAAAGTGTTGACTGCAGCATACATTTTAGATCTGCTCAATGTTGCTTGCAATGATTATTTTTTATGCAATTTTACACCACTGCACATTCTAATCAACAACACTTGAGTCTGTTGAGCTTAGGAATGCAATGGCCTATCGCTGAGTTTTTCTCCTCTCTGGCGAATTCTCTCATCATCATCATGTGCAGAGGTACGTATGATGTAAGTAAGAGGTTCTGTAAGGATCCACCCAGATTGGCCAAAAGAGGGAATCCAACTGGTGGGCGAAGATATAATGCATGTAGATATTATACTTGCGCTTCTGCAAAGTTCACTTAATTTCGTTTGAATTTTAGTCTAACTCCGTGTTCATCTGACTCCAATTGCAAGCGATCATAAAATTTAGGTGGCATTTATAATTAAAAACTCTTCACAAATGTCAATTCTGTATTAATTTAGATATTTGATTATTCTGGAAATCCCATAGTTTCAATTATTCATTCATCAAGGACCTGGCAGTTTAGTGAATTCACGACACGAACTCGCCAGTTCTGGACTTACTCAGAGGATCCGGGGTGATTTAGATACCTTTAAGTATGCCGCACCCTGCTAGCTCATAAAAAATAGTGTACTTCTCCCTAATCACAAGAACTGTAACTTGTTAACCCAGTGACGGTCAAAAATCAAAAGTCCCTAAAGATGTCCCCCATGGTCCATTCATTGGTACCTCGGTATGATCTATCCTGTACGCAGATTTGCGGAAACGCCAGACTGCACATAATCTATAGAAATAATATTTTTTTAGAAGAGATCAGAATAAATTAAATATAACATTTTATTTGTCAGTTAAAATGTCTCATGCCAATTACATAATTAAACAATTAGAAGCCAATTCAGAATTAAATTTAGTTCCAATTCAGATAAATACATAACCTCCATTGCTCAAAGATGAATCTTAGAGTGAGAGATGTGTAACTGACAGCAGAGAGAGTTCAAGTGCAAAGCTCCAGAGACTTTCATACACTGTGTGGGGGTGTTTTCTGGTTACAGAATCCCATTTCACTTATACATCCAGACCAGCACAAAGAAATCTTCAAAACAGTTGTAATTTAAAACATAAAAGACCTTGTGGTTAGTTCGAATCTCGTGACCCAAGAGTCACATCTGACCAGAGATGGGACAATTATACAACAGAATTATACAACATAAGTGACTGCTGTGAAACAGAGACAATTTTACCAGTTGCACAGAGACCTTCAGAACGTTACCAATCATGGAAAGGTTAAAATTATATATTCTTAAGATATAATAACCACAAGATGTAAGTATAGTAACTTGAGTTCTTGACACTTCTAAATCAGCTTTCAGTGACCCGGGCCATACGCCCAGGAGGGAGGGAGGGGGGGCTTAAGGAACAGTTTTCCTTGAGATCTTCTCTTCAGATTACACAGTTTGTTTTGTTGCATGGCATCTGTTTTGTGTGGGCTCCTGACGTTTTGGTTTCATGAGGAGATTATTTCATCTCTTACAGTTCATTCATCAAGCCGTGCATAGACCGCTTTACTGATTATAAGGGTGTTTTTTGAGAGTGCTTAAACTCATGCTAGACCAGTGTTGGGTGTAACGTGTTACTGTAAAGTAAGGGATTACTGTTCCTTTTTTAGGTAATTTAATTACAGTTACGTATAAAGTGCTTGCATTACATACTGTAAATAATTTCAACAGCTCTAAAATCAATGTAGAACTTAAAATCTAAATGTATCATCGAGTGAAGCCTCTTTAACACTCAGTGCACTTGCACTTATTCCTGATAACAGAGTAAAGACACTATGATACTCAGATACAGATAAGACTAAAATCAATCGAATCTGTAAAGGGTCTACTTCTATTTGTGTACACTGACAATAACAACAAAACATTGTGCTTTTGTAAAATAAAGAAAGCACACAGGGTGCATAAGCTGAGCATAAGCTCTCATCTGTGTGGTCAAAAATCCATTATTGTTTTGCATTTCCATCCATAACCTGCAAACGGCATGAACTGTTCTTCTAAAGCTGCTTTGCAACCACGTATATTGTAAAAAACAGCCATAAACAATTAAACTGAACAGTGGATAAAAGCTGCAGTGAGTGTGTGTGTTTGTGTGTGCGCGTGCGTGCGTGTGTATGTGTGAGTGCGTGTGTTAAGCTGTTCTGTACACTAACGCCTGAAAAACAGATCCCTCTACTGGTCACATATGAGATATTCAGATTCCATAAATTTCATCAAACAACAAAACAGTCACAATCTTCTCAGCATGGAAGAACAACTGCTCCATATCCCTATTTACATAATAAATATGTCAAAGGTATGTCAAATAATACCTTGATTATGACCAGGGAACGTGTCTGAAAACAAGCATTACCAAATGCATTTGATGCTCCACAACATCACGACCTTCAGACCAAACTGACCTAAAACACCTCAAACTCTTGCATCTACACCATCAGTCTGCGGAAGAGGAAAGAGGGCGGGGCTTACGGGAGTGCTGCCGTCTGATAGGGTGGTCATGCTGATGGACGCGCTCAGCTTGTCTGACGACAGAGAGGGAGGGGAGGGGCTTCTCTTCTCCAGGATATCCTGTGTCTGCAGGAAGTCTCGCCAGTCATGCTGAATTCTGATGGATAACATAAGCAAAGATATGATTGATTTGCTAACACTCTATTTTACAGTGTAGTGATGTAAGGGAATGGACATTTCTTATCATGATTATAGTGACCAGAACTATCAAGGTTATCAGTATTGTTAAAATGTGCTGGAAATGATTCAGTTTCACCAAGTTTTATATTTAAAATCAACAAACAACAAATAAGATGACTTTTTGTTTGCATAAACACTAAAACAATAACATTACCAATGATGAAAAAGGGTTAAGTCATAATTATAACTGATTAATATATGATTACATGTATTTTATCTGCTCTATAAATCATTGTAGATATCTTATAGTTGTGTATAATCTCTGCCAGCAGGTGGCGCTGATGGAGCAGCAGAATTACTGATGCTTCTCATAAAGAACATACTTTATTAGCTATCACATGAGCGAAGGTGAAAACAAAACGCCTTTGAATCTTTTCTGAAGACGCCAGACCTTTACAGTCATATATTAATTTGTATAATAGCACTTATCACTCGTTTAAAACCTTGCCATGTTTTCTCTCAAACTCTGCTTTATGTGGATAGTATTTATTTATCCTGAGTTGTTCAAATCAACGGTAATCAAATACAGTTTTAATGATAATTCAAATATGAGATGGTAATACTAACCGTGGGGAATTTTTCTATGATTTATGCTCAAACTGGTCATTTCAAGCAAATATTCCTAAACCAAACCCTATAAAAATTGTATTCCACTGTATCAAGGACACATTATGAAGTGAACTCTTTTGTTTTAAGGTGTGCTTTATTACAACATAATTCTGCACTCACAACCTGTAGGCCTGCCTATAGTAGGGTTCCACCCATGAGAGTGGAGTACTGGTAATGATAATCACCCATGAGAGTGGAGTACCGGTTATGATAATCACCCATGAGAGTGGAGTACCGGTTATGATAATCACCCATGAGAGTGGAGTACCGGTTATGATAATCACCCATGAGAGTGGAGTACCGGTTATGATAATCACCCATGAGAGTGGAGTACCGGTTATGATAATCACCCATGAGAGTGGAGTACCGGTTATGATAATCACCCATGAGAGTGGAGTACCGGTAATGATAATCACCCATGAGAGTGGAGTACGGGTTATGATAATCACCCATGAGAGTGGGGTACTGGTTATGATAATCACCCATGAGAGTGGAGTACCGGTTATGATAATCACCCATGAGAGTGGAGTACCGGTAATGATAATCACCCATGAGAGTGGAGTACTGGTTATGATAATCACCCATGAGAGTGGAGTACTGGTTATGATAATCACCCATGAGAGTGGAGTACCGGTTATGATAATCACCCATGAGAGTGGAGTACCGGTTATGATAATCACCCATGAGAGTGGAGTACCGGTAATGATAATCACCCATGAGAGTGGAGTACGGGTTATGATAATCACCCATGAGAGTGGGGTACCGGTTATGATAATCACCCATGAGAGTGGAGTACCGGTTATGATAATCACCCATGAGAGTGGAGTACCGGTAATGATAATCACCCATGAGAGTGGAGTACCGGTTATGATAATCACCCATGAGAGTGGAGTACCGGTTATGATAATCACCCATGAGAGTGGAGTACTGGTTATGATAATCACCCATGAGAGTGGAGTACCGGTTATGATAATCACCCATGAGAGTGGAGTACTGGTTATGATAATCACCTATGAGAGTGGAGTACCGGTTATGATAATCACCCATGAGAGTGGAGTACCGGTTATGATAATCACCCATGAGAGTGGAGTACAGGTAATGATAATCACCCATGAGAGTGGAGTACCGGTTATGATAATCACCCATGAGAGTGGAGTACCGGTTATGATAATCACCCATGAGTGTGGAGTACTGGTAATGATAATCACCCATGAGAGTGGAGTACCGGTTATGATAATCACCCATGAGAGTGGAGTACAGGTAATGATAATCACCCATGAGAGTGGAGTACCGGTTATGATAATCACCCATGAGTGTGGAGTACAGGTAATGATAATCACCCATGAGAGTGGAGTACCGGTTATGATAATCACCCATGAGTGTGGAGTACTGGTAATGATAATCACCCATGAGAGTGGAGTACCGGTTATGATAATCACCCATGAGAGTGGAGTACCGGTAATGATAATCACCCATGAAAGTGGAGTACCGGTTATGATAATCACCCATGAGAGTGGAGTACCCGTTATGATAATCACCCATGAGAGTGGAGTACCGGTAATGATAATCACCCATGAGAGTGGAGTACCGGTAATGATAATCACCCATGAGAGTGGAGTACCGGTTATGATAATCACCCATGAGTGTGGAGTACTGGTAATGATAATCACCCATGAGAGTGGAGTACCGGTTATGATAATCACCCATGAGAGTGGAGTACTGGTTATGATAATCACCCATGAGAGTGGAGTACCGGTTATGATAATCACCCATGAGAGTGGAGTACCGGTTATGATAATCACCCATGAGAGTGGAGTACTGGTTATGATAATCACCCATGAGAGTGGAGTACCGGTAATGATAATCACCCATGAGAGTGGAGTACTGGTAATGATAATGGTAATGATAATCACCCATGAGAGTGGAGTACTGGTTATGATAATCACCCATGAGAGTGGAGTACTGGTTATGATAATCACCCATGAGAGTGGAGTACTGGTAATGATAATCACCCATGAGAGTGGAGTACGGGTTATGATAATCACCCATGAGAGTGGAGTACGGGTTATGATAATCACCCATGAGAGTGGAGTACAGGTAATGATAATCACCCATGAGAGTGGGGTACTGGTTATGATAATCACCCATGAGAGTGGAGTACCGGTTATGATAATCACCCATGAGAGTGGAGTACCGGTAATGATAATCACCCATGAGAGTGGAGTACCGGTTATGATAATCACCCATGAGAGTGGAGTACTGGTACTAAGTACTAAGTGATGATAGAGATATTGATCATATACTCACATCAGTACTGTGCTCTCCAGTGGATGTGTGCTCACTGTGATGTTATTCTCTAGGTCTGTCGCCATCTGATGACTGAAACAACACAATTTATTTAATTTAAAACAATCTGTTTAGTGTTTTCATGATGATATTGACATTTAACTCTCTTTAGCAAATTAATTCATATTTGAAATGAGCATTGTTTACTTCACAGTCAAATGAACAGATGGAAAACCAACACAAAACAAGCTCCACTGTCACGCAGAGATGAACATGCAAACAACACACAAACACATGCAATGACTGTTTTTGTTCTTATTTGTACCATTGATTGGAGTAAAAAAACATGCAAACAACACACAAACACATGCAATGACTGTTTTTGTTCTTATTTGTACCATTAATTAGAGTAAAAAACATGCAATGACCGTTTTTGTTCTTATTTTTACCATTGATTGGAGTAAAAAACATGCAAACAACACACAAACATATGCAATGTCATTTTTTGTTCTTATTTTTACCATTAATTAGAGTAAAAAACATGCAAACAACACACAAACACGTGCAATGACCGTTTTTGTTCTTATTTTTACCATTGATTGGAGTAAAAAACATGCAAACGTCATTTTTTGTTCTTATTTTTAACATTAATTAGAGTAGAAAACATGCAAACAACACACAAACACATGCAATGACATTTTTTCTTTTATCAATTTGTGGACATTGCAATGAGACATTTGTATAATTAAAATGTAGAATGATTAATAGTCCCTTAATGGCTTGTTAAAAAAATCCCTCCATAAAACAAACAAGTAAATACAAGCCCTGAAAATTCATAAAATAACACATATCATACAGACACTCCATATTTAATAGTATTTGATGATGTTAATTGCATTTAATATATTATAGTTTCAATAAAACATTTGCAATGTGTTTGTAAAATCAGTTTTTATGCATGTTTTGTTGCATGTACACAGTTTTGACCAGCAGGCATCACAAGCAGTTGTTTGATTCAAAGCTTTGAAACGGTGTGTTTCTCCCATCATACTGTTTGGTGTGACACCGAAATATTAATTCACAGCTCCTGTCTACAAAAACACAATCCCAGCTAGACTCTCGGTGGAATTAAACTGTTAGAGAACAGGTTTGTGATAGGTGAAATGATGGAAATGAAATGGTTAAGAGAGAAGGACATCTGTTAGGTGTGTAACACTTGAGCCGCACACTAGAGGGAGCCCTCACATCTGCACTGAGAGGAAAATAATGTTCATTCATAACAGAAACTCCTTGTGTCATGTTCTCACACAGCACTCACGTTTGCAGTTCGTATCCTCCGTCGTTCTTTATCCTCTGGGATGTCTGGAGCTGCTCCTGAGAGACAGATGAGAGAAAAAGTGCATGAATAATCAAACCAGTGCATCCAAAGCCAAGGTCAGGAATAATGAACAAAACCGCCCCAGCATAATTAAACTAGGCCTGTTAAGTGTAAAGTGTTTGAGTGAATGAAACCGTAGATGCTTGATGAGTTCTGTCTGCATGTGGTTTGCAGCGTCGAGCATTAAAACCAATCTCACACATTTCTGTTGAGCTTATGATTGGAGAGATTGACTATGGAGAGTGTATGTGTGTGTGCTCACTGACTGAATTCATCATAAACAATGTGCAGAAACAACAATGTGCCTTCGCCCTTTCTACGTAAAAATCTGTCAAAGCGTGACCTCTTGCTCGAGACTCAAACTCGATTCGAGACGGAGTGAAACACGGACAAATGTGCTTCATTCATAACCACTCGACCATCAAATATTTGACATAATATTTGACAAAAAATATATATATTATAAACTCATTATAAAATGTACCCTTACAAAGGTGAAATCTTATATTTCCCTTTAATGGAAAAGGTCATTTCTGACCCTGCATATGTAACACGTTGTTTTGTTGTTGTGATCAAACGGAGACAGAAGCACATACAAGATACCGAGGGCTTAAACAGAGGAGTGTAATCAAGCTACATCAGGCGTGAGAACTAACTAACTACATGGAGAAACTGAAACAGACAGGGAAATGAAATCAAAACAGACTCCACGTGACAGCCTGCAGCTCAGATCAGATGTGTTCTGCCACCTGATCACAACTCTCCAGCTCTCAGGACTGCGGTTTACCACAATCTGCCATACTTTACTGAGCCTCGAGCATCATTCAGACCTGATGGCCTCAGTCAGATGTGCTCTAGACTTCATCTCATGCTCATGACGTGCCCTTTGGTAAATTACTGCTGTATACAAACATCTATTTCACATAAGACGCCTGACAGGAATAGCACACCATTAGTTGCAGCAGGCTAATAGTGCTGAGTTCTGTGAATAAGGCACGATCTATAATGAGTCTAAAATAAATGAGACGTGTTGTGTTGAAAAACAATGCCAGTGACTTTATCAATGCTAATGGCACAGCGCTGTTTCAGAGTGTTAGCACCATTAAACGAGATTTAAGATGTGAATTAAAATGCACAATTACGACAGTATAGCAGCTCCGTTCCAAACCCTAGTGAGCTACCTAACTAGACAGCATCTGAACACATCATCCCTGCATGAAGCTCCTCCACAACCCACACATATCTACACCGACTAACTAAATCAATGAATTTATTCAGCAAGGATGCAAACTGATCAAGTGTCAGTAAAGACATTTATAGCATTTATTGCATTTATTTAGATACAGAACGTGTTTATGACCACATCAAACGGGAGACATTTCTATAACTTCGTCTCCGCTCCAGGCGCGAGTCAAACGAGCGTGTAAAATATTCACTATAAAAAATATAGAAACTTACTGCCAATTTTTGTTGCCAGTAAGATTGTAAATTTACAAAAGTTCTGTAAATCAATAATCAATTGTACTGTACAAATACAGCAAACTCTTACATGCTGTAAAATAGTAGTGACGGTGTGTAAACATCTGGTTAACTTATTTCATTTGAGTCCACATTAATGCAGTTATATGAGACTAATATTCAACATATGAGGGAAAAAAATCACCTTCTTATATTTCTATCACATGATACAGTTTACTAATATCACACCAGCAAGAGTGCAGTTTCCACAACATCTACACCTCTGAAAATGTGCCATTGATTTTTTTTACAGTTCAGTAAACAACAAGTTAATATTTTGTTACATTTTAGACACAATATTGTCTGTTTTAGTTCAGTTTCACAAATGAAAATAACTCCAATCAAAAGCACAACAGAACAGTTGAGCGTCTCTGTGTCTTCTTCTTCGTTACTGAATGAATACATGGTTTTGAATGAATCAAGAGTCAATAATCACTGGCTCATTCATTAAGACAGTCACTTGCTTCGGTTCTGAATTAATTAGCTGTTTGAATGAATCAGTTGAGTGAATGACTAAAGGATTCACTCGTTAAAACTTACTTCCACCTACTGGAGCTTTTAATTTCATATTGAGTGGTACAGTATTTCATTTTTTTTACTTTAATGTGTATTAAATACTATGTTGAAACAACTAAAGCTTCTTTTTGTAATGTCTATATAAGGATTGTCTAATTTAACAGAAAAAAATTGATTTTCTAATTATCCTTTCTCAGCCCATTCAAATGTGTGATTACTTAGATGAATAAATGTACATATCATGTAATTAATTAGATAAAAAAATGTAATTGCTTGACAGCCCTGTCTAATATAACCCAGTGTACACGCTGTCACTTGAGTAATGCATTTCTCCTCTAGTATATTAGAGACTAACACAGTTAAGAGTCAGTCTCACTGAAACACAAAGACATGTTGTGTTAACTGTTGTAGTCTGTATAGTGTTGGACTGTTTATCAGAGCAACATACTGCACAGTGAAATCACGATTAACATCTCAGTGATGTAGAATTAGATGAAATCGTGTTTTCCTGCACAGTACGTAAGTGAATGGAATCAGATTAACATCAGGACGGTGTTTGTTCATGTTTCCTGCGGCACATAAACACCAGCAGCTGGCTTAACTCATTTAATAAACGCTGTTAACAACAGCC
>JAPDDM010000037.1:80000-102500 GCA_027474115.1 Schizopygopsis malacanthus
TATTCAAATAAATGCAATTAACTATTTACAGCAATTAATGCATACAATGAATACATCTGATAACATCTCTTAAATCTACTAATTTAATGAGTAATAATCTACTAGGAGGTTTTAAAGTACAAGTTACTTTTATTCAAATGTACTGATAATATACAATATTTTTTTTAAACATCTAACCTTTTAAAAGTGCGTCGCAAACGGTTTGTTCTGCTGCATCTCTATGGCGCTGCATGTGTTTGATGCTACTTCCGGGAACTTTTGAGAGGCTCCACGAGCCGCCATTGCTGTAAAAATAAACGTTCCATTGGAGTGAATGGAGATGTCGCAACTCTCTCTCTATATGGCTCTGGTTGGAGCTAAACTCTGCAGGACACCGGCCCTCCAGGAACGAACTAGGTGACCCCTGCCATAGAGGAACCAGTTTTGTTTCCCCAAACAACCTTTCAGTGAACAGTTCTTAAAATGACCATTTTTTTCTTAGTGCGAATAACACTTGTGCAATATAAAGAACCTTTTTTTACTATAAAGAACCTTTTGTGGAATTATAAGATTCTGTGGATGGTAAAGATTATTTGTGGAACCATTGATGCCAACAAAGAACCTTTATTTTAAAGAGTGTGGGGTCAAATACGGTTGTGTCCTCAATCAAGCCATCTTCAGCATTATGTTAAACAAAGCAAAGGTCAACAGATAATACAGATGAAAGGTGGTCCGGACCTGATCTTTTAATCCTGATCTCTGCACACAGAGTCAAGCCATGCTGACGATTATTAGCGCTTTGGGTGTACAGCAATACACAATAAAGTGCTATATAAATGCATCATTAATTCATTATGATGATGATGATGATTACGTGTGCGTCTCAACTCAACAGCTCTGTAATGCACTAACAGTGACTTAACCAATATAAACTTTTGTTGGTATAAATGAATGTTTTCAACTGATTCAGGGATGCTACATAATATAAATGATTGACACTTAGCATACAGTTTGGTTTAGCGATATGATTCTGTTCTGGGCTAAGCATGCAGCCGGTCATGAATGAGCAGGGAGAACAGCAATAAAACATATAATAATAACAGACACCTTATAGATATCATGTACCAAACATCTTTGTCATACATTACTAGTCTTTTGTTTTAGAGCTTGATGCAGTCTTCATCTTCTCGTGGTGCAAACATAAGCTTCCACATATTTAACTGAGACCCTTCAGTGTTTCCATATTTGCAGGAAAGGCACTAAAACACCAGTCAGTAAGATTTTAGAAATGAAAACCTTCTTTATGGTCACTGATTAAAGAGTGAATGCTGTAGAACTGACCGGAGACTGAGAGAGAAACATATCAAGCTGTTTTTCTTTGTTCTGTCTGTATAATCGGCTCCTCTGACGGATAGAGACGGTGCATATGAATATAGATTGGATGAGTGTGTTTATTTCAGTGGAGGATTCATCAGGAGTGATCCCTAATGTGTGATATGCAGATCTGCCTGATGTTTCTGACACCGTTCGTACGGTGAAGGTTATCTCCTCTACACTCACAAAACACTGAGCCTGTGTTTGATCACCCTTACATCCATCCACACCAAGAGAAGATGAAATAAAGACAAATCCAATCCCCTTATTTCCCAAGTGCCTTCATTTATCTGGTGCAGAACTGAGGTCCAGTTACTTAAAGGTTAGCACTGCACACTCAAGATCTCTTTCTTAATGTAAAACTACAAGCATGATTAGAATTGACCATAAGCATTGATTTTCCCAGTGCGCTGATATTTCCAACAGTGCTGTACCAGAGAAACACCTCCGAACCTCGAGACGGTTCTCTAACCTGACCCGAGCAGGGGTGTAGACATACACGGAAAACGACATGACTTTGAGTGAAACCATACTCTATTAAAAGCCCAAGTACACAACCAAAGACATACTTCAAAGTACAAAATCACAGCTTTAAATTATATTAACCTGACAAAAATAAAAACAAAACAAAATCGTGAATCATTTTCTCAATGCAATGTGTTTTATCAAACAAACACCGAGCAAATAAATACCAAGTATCCAGTTAAACTTGAGTAAAGAACAAAAATGCTTAAAATCAAGTAAACTTACTTAAGTATTTTACACCCCTGTCTATGATACCAAATATATACTGTAGAGTTTATGGAAATTATCCTGATGACACGCAATAAGCAGCTTTCAGTGTTGTGCATTACGTTCACATTCATACCTAGATGTGCGTGTTCTGACATAAATGATTCACATGCATATTACCTTACACAATAAATATGTATATTAAAAGCGGTTTTACTATGATTAGAGCCGCAGCAAGCGCGTGAGGTTGCAATGGCAAGCAGATACATTGCACGCAAATTACTTGTAAAGGCTGCGCTGTGTATTTCTGCTGCACTAGCAATAGACATGTTGAATAGAATGCACCATAAACATTGCCAAGAGAATCACAAAGTAGATTTTAACAAATCAACGAGTCAATAACCCACTGCTTTAAAACAGATATCTGTTGAACACGCGCAGGCACACAAACACATTTAGTAATGTTAAATCTTACTGGCCGATTAAGCACTTTATATTCTGAAATATATTTCTAGGTTTTGTTCTGTGCATTAAATTACATTTGGATGTACATTTTTATTTTTCCTGACATGAATGTCAAACACTGAGCTGCTGTGGATCACCGTTATGAGGCTGTTTCGGGCATAGTTTCATCTGTCTTTATTTCGGTTAGGTTCAGATTCCTCTGCAGTTGTTGTATGTTGTAAAAAACCCGCTAAATATCCATTCATGCAACCGCATGCAACATGAGCATAGGGTATTATCTGCCAAAATGAGGATTCGTCACGTGCCAAGTTCTTACAAATAACCAATTAGTAAGTTTGATTTTATTAATTAATTAATTTACGATAAATAACAGTAAAATATATTAAAATAACTACATTATGTGCATTACTTTTCAGTTGAAAACATTACTAATTAGCTAAGAAATATTTAGTAAAATCTTTCAATCGTTGGGGGAGGGGCAAGCCCCCCCCCCCCATCACACAATACATTCAGAAAACACCTCTTCAAGTAGTTATTAGACACTTTTGTCTATTTACAGACGTACATTGTGTAATTCCACTTCTCCTGCACTCATTCTCTCCATCGCTTTTCTCTCCCTTCACCCTGCCATTGGATTTACTGGCTTTTTATAACCGCTCACATCAAAACATCCATAAGAGGTGCAATACAACAGTTGTTATCTAGCTTAAACCCTGGAGTAATGACTTACACACTTTGCCCATTCAAAGTGCATCCTAGCATTCTAGTATTAGCAGAGGTTTAGAGTTTGAAGAATAAATTGACATGTTCTTGCAAAGTTACTTATCCATCAAAATGAAGTGTCAGCATAAATTAAGCAGTCACTAATACTCTAATGACTGCTAGTTGACATGGAGTTACAAAGTTACACATAATTAGTTAAATATCTAAATTGAATGATCAAAATAAAGGGTTACTGAATGAAGTTTTTGGTATGGAACTGATACACAAACATGCCTCCATTAATACCAATGAAATCTTCAGCCGATCTATAGGCATCTGCAGGCATGATTAATAATGCAGTACCCAGAGGAACCACCTGAGATTCTCCACATGAATTCATAAGCAAACACAGATGTTGTGTTACTAGAGTACTGGACTGAACGCTTGTTTGTCCTTCCTTGTGTCTTAGGAGAGAAATGACATTAGCTTAGTAAATAATCAGTTTGGACAGTAGTGTCACGCTTCTCCAAACACAGCTGCCCGTAGTCCAGAAGACATTGACTAGCTGCTTTCAGCTGGACTGTGGTCCTCCAGGAGCACAACTGGACACCAGCCAGGACTGGGCTTGGACGACTACTAATTGTTACAAGCATCTTAATGCGTCCATTGATTTAACACACAGCGAAGCTTCTGCGGTCTTTGCCATTTCTGGAAAGTCCAGCGCTGTGTTGATGGAGAATGTGTGAGTGGAGAGAAAATCAATGCAGCTGAGATGATAAAATCACACATATCTCCACTGACAGGTGTCGTACCTTTCCATATAAACAATCCAAACACTCAGTTTCTGTCAGATTGGATGCTTATTTCAGAGTAGTGTGTGAGGACTTTGGTTTGTATGTGAACACCCCAAACCATCTCATATATATATATACAGTATAAGGTGCTTAATGAATACAAGGTTCTTCGGGATCACTTTATTTTCACTTTCTCCTAATTCCAATTATATTCATTAAAAGTCATATGCAAAACTAATACAAGCATCCAAACTGGGACACAGTTTGTGTAAAGAGAACTAACTAGCACAACTACACTCATGTGATCCTTGAATAAACTTGGTATTTTTAATCTGCTTTTCTTAGTAGAGTCAAGTACTAACCCTAACGCCAACCCTAAAGGTGCGTTCACACCAGACGCGAATGAAGCGAATAAACCGTGCTACAAAATGCAATATAAGGGTTAGAGTGGAAGGTACCGTAATAGTTGCATCTTACCACTTTCCTCAGTGTGCATGGATGATGGAGATGTGAGCTGTAGTGTGCGAGTTACTGCTAAAGGCCTTGTCTATTCAGAATGATATACTGAGCAGCACCAGTATAAATATACTGCATGTCTGAAACACACTATACAGTTACTGACTTCATCACACTATACCTGCTAGAAAACATCACATATGAGGTAGTGAAGAGCTTTAAAATCACTAAATATAGATGTCTCTTTATAAGACTTGGTTCTCTTCAAATGTTATATTAGTTGTATTTAGTGTACAGTTGTGTTTGATGTTCTGTAAATTAATAATATTGATGCCACACCAGTTGAAAAATCACCCCCTTAAATAGTCAATGTAGTTAGCTACTTTTGTATAATTAGTAGCTTGTATTGCAGCTAATATCTTTTGTTGATAAGATGCCTTGCATGACTGTAGCTTCTGCTTTGAATTATTAGTAAGCTTGAGAAGCTCCAGTTTGACAATTGCAGAAATACCACTGCTGTGTTTTCAAGAGCATTAATCAAATATTCAGTGTGATCTATATCCTCACCCGCAGGAGTCCTGGAGGAGACCTGCAAAGTCAAATACCAACGCCAACTCAAGCAGCAATACACGAGAGCGTTCTCCATTCAGAATCCCACAGCGGGACGGAGAGAGAGAGACGGGCGCATGCATTATTCAGCAGGAGGGGGTGTCTCTCTGCAGGTACTATACATATGCATGCACTCGGGTTTGTTTCGGAAAGGGGGTCTTGTCAGTCTCTTTCCCAAATGTGCACCTTGAGACAGTAGAAGAATTATTCAGACGCTCACAGAACTTAACCTAAACTCACAAAGTAACTCGTGTAATCATGCATGTAAGCAACACTTAAACTTCAGACAAATGTCATGGGTTCACCTGCTTCTGCTCATGATTGACAGGACAGAGCGTTCAGAAAAATTCATCGCAGAATTTTTAGGGGAATATTTCAGTGTAAAGCTACACAAAGCATCACATGACTTCAGAATACTAATATTATGACCAGGGGCATCATGAGGGGGCACGAGTTTGGGGGGGGGGGGGGTTGTCATGTGTCACACAGCAGCCTCAAAATCATGTTTTATTTACCTTTACTAACATAATAACCATAAGGTGTTTCATGATATAGTTAATGCATTTGGGAATGTTTCGATAAAAAAAATAAAAAAATAAAACATGCTGTTGTGGCTGCTGTGTGTCATGCCATAACATATTTTATTACGACTGACTTCATATTTAATTTGAATTGAACAATACTACTACTAATCATAACACTTTCATTGTACAGAAAGAGAGCAAAGAACATTTTCACCGACAGTCTAGATTTCAAGCACTCTCAAAAACTGCCATTAAAATCTCTGAAGCTGTTTACACTATGAAATTAATATCTTATTCGTACATATCCATACACACATTTGGACTTTGTTGTTTCTGATCAGAGAATTCACCAGAAAGAGGTATTCAATCAGAGCGAGTGAAGAAAACGCAGGCATATTAGCGATGACTCATCTAAACGCCTCTGATTGGTCCTTGCGTTCATAAGCTCAACAGCAGTGTGTGTGATTGGTTATAATGAGCAGCGCTGTAAAAACACGTCTGTCTCTGGCTCAGCACCAGCAGAATTAAATTTAGCAGCATGATATAGACGCGCTGAATGATCTAATCACGCTGGTGTTATTGTATTAAATATAGAAAATATTAATCAACAATTTTTGTCTTTTGGAAGCTGCTTTTAAAACCCACTTGGCTCTGAGGGGGCACGTGCCCCTCACTTTGAATTGGCACGACGCCTATGATTACGACAGTTATATGGTATTTGTATGTATGATACATATAGTACTAAATATCTCCTTTAATGTTCCACAGAAAGTCATACGAGTTAGAAACAACACGAGGATGTAAATAAACTATTCGTTTAACACTTTACACCTTTCTTAAGATGGTCCTACTCTGAATAAATAACCTGCATTATAGTCTACCTGACATCTAGTCACCAACATGCCTTACCCAATAAACCTCATACATACATTATACAGACTAAGGAGAAATATAAGGTCCAACATACCTATAACAGAGTTTTCATTATATATATTGTATAACTTGACATGTAAACCTTAGAGTAACTAGTCAGTCTGGTGCAGTGAGGTGAACTCAATTCGTAGGCAGGTCTGGCTTCACAAGCGGTCTCAGTGGATTGAATGTCTGGTGACAGATGCGAGTGGGTCTCTAATGATACGCTGTCCCGTCTACACGGCCGTATCTCCGGTGACAGTAGCTACAGAAACTGAGGAAAGGTGAGGAGTTTCAAAAAAAGCATCATTCTGAATCAGACCCGTGACACGAAGTTGACATGTCCTGTGATGGAAACTAAGACCGTTTGCTCATTTGTGTATAGTGATTATAAATGGAGAGTTTACAGTATGAGCTCATAAATGCACTGGAAAAAATGCTGTAAAAGTTACAGAATATTACCGGCAATTTCGATTACCAGTAAGAATGTACATTTACAACAGTTCTGTAAATCAATAATCAATTGTACTGTACAAATACAGCAAACTCTTACATGCTGTAAAATAGTTGTGACGGTGTGTAAACATCTGGTTCACTTATTTCATTTGAGTCCACTGAGAAGGAATATAATCAGCTATAGCACACATGTATGTGTTAAAACGCTTAACAAAGAGATGATCTCTGTATCAGCATCTATACAGTCACTGTCTTTAAATAAAGCAGCAGAACATCAGTGTTTGTGTCTCATCATTGACTGAAGCACAATCAATAGTGACACAAAACTACATTAAACTAACACATCTCTCTTGTGCTAAATAATACAGTTCAGTTCAATATTTACTCTCCTTATAGATAACAGCTGCTGTTAACAAGCAGAATCACTGAATGAAAGAGAAACAAGAACTACAAATGACTTCAGCCACAGCCTTAGATGAACTACAACTGAAATATTCATCATTAAATCTCTCAAAATCTGATTAAACAACTCCACAAACAGCATTACCAGCTTCACACATTACAGTTTGACTTTATTTCTGTCATGTGTCTACAAAAACTATGAGAATTTACCGAAGTTTAGTTGTTTTATTGAACATGTTTCGTTTGATCTCACCATTATGGTGCTCAGGGTTTGCTTCAGTTGGACTCTTGACCCTTGATTATGAATATTTGATATATCAAAATGTATTCCTGTTTTTGTAAAAGTGTGAAGACGTATATACAGCTCCGGGTACACTCATACAACCACGATTACTTTGTCCTCCATTGTTGTTTCGGATTTTCTGCCTCCACTCGTAATGACGTCACTGCTAGAACAAGCTCCTGATTGGTTAACGCGGCGCTGTTCGCGCGAAAAAAAACGCTCAATTCGCGCCGCCTCGTTCGCGCGAGTAGCGCCGCAGGATTGGATTTCGCGTCTTTGCATTGACTTAACATGTAA
The DNA here is from genome assembly GCA_027474115.1 of Schizopygopsis malacanthus. NCBI lineage: Eukaryota > Metazoa > Chordata > Actinopteri > Cypriniformes > Cyprinidae > Schizopygopsis > Schizopygopsis malacanthus. Next base: position 87,986 of record JAPDDM010000037.1, read on the forward strand.
ATCGTTCGCGTCATTCGCGTCTGGTGTGAACGCACCTTAAGGCGTAGATTAGACCCATGACGTGTGAGCAGTAACGTTAGCCTGGCGCGCGAAAAATATGAGCGGGAGAATGTTATCATTGCAAAGTGGTCAGGCTAATGTCTTGCGTTTATTCCACAAGATTTATGGATAAGCTGTTTGATTTATAATTATTAGATTTTAAAATTTTACTTACCCTGCTGTGCATGAACATAGCTGTTCCTCAATTTGTGTGTTTCCAATTTGAATAGTCAGCGTGTGAGGTGGCTGCTGCTTGCGCTGGGACCTATTGGCTTTAGCTTCAATTTTGATGAAATTATTCTCTAATCGGTTGCATATTATGTCGTGGATATATCCCTCGAATGCATACTGCAGTCCCTTTTGTTTTGCTCTCTCAGATATTTCACCTGTTTGCCAAAAATGACTAATTATTTCCTTGGGAATGTCTGACAGCGGTGCATACATACTGTAATAGACCGCGAAAGCTTGACAGGCGTAGCAACAGTAACTAAGGAGGGCGGGGCTTAGCGAAGGGTCAATTGCGTTTAATATGCGTTGATCTGAAAAAATGTATCTCCTGCGTTAACGCGCTATATATATATGTCTCTTTAAATATATATACAGTCCCGTAGCCAGCTATGAGGCCACTGAGGTCCGGACCTCGGTAAATGTTTCATGTTCAAAAATAAAATTAGCTCTCTGAATTAATAATTTGCTCTTAAACTCCTCATATGAATGTCTGCTTGACATGTATAATTCAGTTTAGACAGTTTGTAATAATTTTAGCGTCCGTGGTATAAAAACGATCGTTGCCAGATGCTGCTGAAGTAAACGAGTCTTAAGCACAGCCTCCGGGTTGCCAGATCCAGCTATTATACGCGTTTTTGGACTTGTCTTTTGACACTTTAGAAAGTTAATAAAGTTGTAGTTTCGGGTCAGCGATATCTTTATATTATCTTATTTGCAAAATATTTGAAATATTCTTTTTTAAATATTTTTTTATTGCTTGACAGTAATTAGATTAACTCTCTGTTTTGACTGGTTTAATAACTCAAGTCGCTCAGCAGCCTGAAGTCCAAAGAAAGCAAACATAGTGTCATCTGTAGTTCACATTCATATCTGCATCATAAACACCGCCATAGCATCCAGCTGAAGCCCAGGAGACTCACAACACACACTATCCGCTTGTGTTACTGCCTTCTTTCTGCAGTGCTGGCGTTCAGTCTCTGCAGCTTTATGTCTGAACGGCTGTTTTACAGGCTGTATATCACTAGAATGAAATGTCAGTGGCCGTCTAAAACTGTCGGGCAAAGCCACGTTACTATCACTCTCACAGGTTCATACATTAAACCTACGGTAGTGCTGAACACCCCTTATACAGCGCAGGCAGGGCATTTCGTATTGCCATGTCTGCTGATTACGGTTTGATTTTTCATTAACCCACTCATAAATATGTGTTCTTTATATCTTGCCAGAATACAGTCGGGGGTTACATAGGTGTAATGAGTATATTAATACTTAATTAAATTGAAAATTATACTGCAAAACAAAAACAATTATGTGAACTAATGATTTTAATAAACTCTGTAAACTTAGTTTATCTATCGCATGTGTTAATACCGTTTAACCTGTTTAGTTTCATCTTGTGTAATCTTTTAAGGCAGTGGGTTAACGCTCAGAAATGCATGGTATTTTTGTGTTTGAGGTGCACACTCTGATTTGGTCGTGCAAAAATGAGCACATTACATACACTTTTTAACATCTTGTTCTGGCTCTTTTTATCTTTTATGATTTATAGTATTTATTTCTCCTAAACGTTTATGGTCTAATAAGGCTGTTTTGTATTATACACAACTGATGTATACACCTACTACTTTTTGAGTAGTGTATTAGTGCATACAAATTTTAGCCCTAAAGTGCACGACTTTCTTTACCCATATGAAAAACTTATGCAATATGCATGTGCCTCATTTCTTCCCTGAGCCACTTCAGATGTGTGTGTGTGTGTGTGTGTGTGTGTGTGTGTGTCTCTCTGTGTGAGTGTGTGTGTGTGTGTGTGTGTGTGTGTGTCTCTCTCTATGTGTGTGTGTGTGTGTGTCTCTGTGTGTGTGTGTATCTGTGTGTGTGTGTGTGTGTGTGTGTGTGTGTGTGTGTGTGTGTCTCTCTCTGTGTGTGTCTCTGTGTGTGTGTGTGTGTGTGTGTGTGTGTGTGTGTGTGTGTGTGTGTCTCTCTCTCTATGTGTGTGTGTGTGTGTGTGTGTGTGTGTGTCTCTCTGTGTGTGTCTGTGTGAGTGTGTGTGTGTGTGTGTGTGTGTGTGTTAGTTAGTCACCAGCATGCATTATAAATTATGTGTGTGTGCGTGTGTGTCTCTCTGTGTGTGTGTGTGTGTGTGTGTGTGTGTGTGTGTGTGTGTGTGTGTGTGTGTGTGTGTGAGTGTGCGTGTGCGTGTGTGTGTGTGTGTGTGTGTGTGTGTCTCTCTCTCTCTCTGTGTGTGTGTGTGTGTGTGTGTGTGTGTGTGTGTGTGTGTGTGTGTGTGTGTGTGTGTGTTAGTTAGTCACCAGCATGCATTATAAATTATGTGTGTGTGTGCATACAGCCTAGGAGTCCAAACTTGCAGATCCTACACCGAAATTCAAGATTTTATTTGTATTATTATTATTATTATTATTTATTTAAGTTTCTTTTGTTGTGATTGCATTATGCATTACTATTACACTCACATCTAGAAGTACTGATGCTCTGAACCTCAAACAAGTACAGTGTAGTTACATTAGCTAAATTTCAGTGAAATTGTGTGTGCATAAAAACACCCATTATTAATTGTCAATAGCATAGAGACATATGAAACATAAAAAAACACTATCAAACCAAGCAGCTTTCTATTGGTTCAGTGCAACCTTAGAACTGTTTGCACAAGTATCCAGTCTGTCGCAGCTCTTATAGGAAACACGTCAAGAAAGCAACCGCTTTGTGATCAGCCTCAACATGTGAATTATCCAATAACTAGAAGATGTTCTGAATAATAACCTCGTGATTGTTATTTACAATAAGTTGTGAAACAAAACAGCTGTTAACACTAGACTAAAACGCCTTCTCAATCAAATGCATCATTTAATGCAATATAACTGAGAAAAGACACATGACTCTCTGTGAAGAGCAGCAGTCAGTGTGAAGGATCTCCAGAGACTCTGAGCATTGCTACACCAGCTTTTATAACCAAACATGCATGTCTCCATAGCTCTGCACCTTGTGTTTATCACAGATAAGCATTTAAATTAATTCTGACCATCCTGGCAATAACAAAATTAATCTCCAATGTATTTGTTTACCTCATTAGAAGTTCGTAATGCATCTGTTTGAGAGATAGTTTTCCAATATGCATGTAAATGACATCCCTTATTACCGTGACCAACATGATGCTATCGGTGTAATTTGGTGCATGACGGCGAGGACAGACTGATGTGCTAATAACACTGCAGCTATATGCTTCCAGTGAAATCAACTCCAGAACCAGTCACAAAGAGTGAAATCTGTTCTGAGAACAGCGGACGGTACTGGAGAACGCTTTAAGACAGACACAGGTTCACTACAAAGCAAGCAATCCACAGTGAAGGACAAAGTGTGTGAGACTCCATGTGTGTCTGTAGGACTCTGACACATACAGGAGTTGTTTATGGAAATGTTGAATATGTATGTGAAGACATCTGCATGCAATCGTTGAACACATGGCCAGTGATGCCATGAAGAGTTTGTCTGTTGTTACAGTCAGACTGAAGGATGCGCAGTTTTTACACAGAAGCTGGATGCTTAAAATGAAGGAGAACTGAACTTTTAAGGGATAATTCACCAAAACATGAAATGATCTCATCGTTTACTCAACCTCATACTGTCCCAGATGTCTTTCCGTCTTCAGATGAACACAAATTACCATATAATGCAAGTGAAATGAGTTCTGCTACAAAAAGCAACACATTTACGTCACGCTTCACAGCGAGTGTGTATTTACATCAAACATTATCTCGACCCTCGTAAGAAAGGCCATATGGTTTTCTGAATAAGATTGTGTTATTGGCCTGTGTGGAACTCAGAACATCTGAACGTATTTTGGTAGACGTATTTTTATTTTTCTGCCCAATGTTTTTTAGTCCAGCAGGTGAAAACGTATCACTTAGGGCCCTATTGTAACGATCTAAGGCATGGTCTAAAGCGCACGGTGCAGGTGCACTCAGGCCGTTTCCAATCCACTTTTGCTAGAATAATGACGGGAACAACGGTCGATGCGCCCGGGTGCATGGTCTAATAGGGTTGTCCCTATTCTCTTAATGAGTAATGGGTGTGTTTTGGGCATAACGTGCAATAAACCAATCAGAGTCTCATCTCCCATTCCCTTTAAGAGCGAGTTGCAGCTCGTGTCATGGCGGATTCGCTATTTAAACGGCGAAGTATTAAGGCGCTGTAAGGTCTGTTTTGGGTTTGTTCTTCACGTCTTTTATTTTGAAGTTAGTCATGGTTCTCGTTTGTGTCTTGCTTCCCTTTCCCTCATGTCTTCATGCTATTGGTTCTCATGTTCATTGTGTCATGTTCTTATTGGTTTGTTCATGTCATGTGACCCACTCTGTTTGCTATAAGTAGCCATGTCTTTGTCTTGTTCCTGGTCGTGTATTAATGTTGTAACCTGCTGTCGGTGAGTTTAGTCTTTGTTTGGAGTATGTTTGAATATCACGTTGTAAATAAACTGCACTTGGGTTCATCACTACGCTCGGCTTCAGTGGACATTCGTTACAGGCGCACAGACTGAACGTGTGTTGTGGACCCGCCCAGATGCGCATTTTCTACTAACAAGCTCTTTAAATAAAAAAATAACAATAGTCGTGACAACGCGAGGACGGGAAAATGAGAACTGCGTCAGGCTGAAACTTGCGCCGGGTGTATGATAAGGGCCTTTGTGTCTCTTATCTCTTAGTTAAATACTAGCACACTCTCCTCATCAGCACACATGATCGCACTCATCACATTAGGTTCTCTATAGGCTTAGAGGTTTATTCAGTTCTGGAGCACACTGTGTGTTGGTAAGAGCAGTGACGGTTGATCTCATCTCTTTGATATTCTCCTCCAGCACCACACGGCTGTAAATCCCTCGACCTGCCTGCTCTTCTGAGCACTCAAACACCAGCTTTAGGAATCAAACGGCCTCACCTCAGGCTCATTATTCACGCTGTCCGCCTCTCTAAAAGCTCTCCTCAGGGTCTGCTGAGACCAGAGGCTTCTGAGCATGAGACGTGTCAGTCCTCCGTGGCTGTATGAGGAAAAACACACCCGCTGCTACAGCATTGGCTTATTATTGCCACTGGCTTGCAATACACATTAAGAGCACGAAAGCACCCGATGTTCAGTCTCAGAGACACGCTCACGCTGTGTTAAGTGAGGTTATGGCTTCCTCGTAACTTTCTTTGCTGCCTTATGACTGTTGTAATCCTCCCCTGGAGGGAGTCATAATTAACCCTCAGCTTGTTTGTGAAGCCGTCGTGTTTCTGTTTGCATGTTGAGTAAAAGACACATTTGACATCATTAACAGGTTAATTAAGTCTAGTCCAGCCACGTTTATGTGCACAGTGCTTCTCACAATGCGTGTTCTTTCAGTTGGAGTTCGGTGATGATTAGAGGTTGATGATAATCAGTCGTAGTATATATCGCTTTACTGTACGTCTGTGGATAAAGCTGGTCAGACTTATGCAGACCACTTTATCGCTGGGTGAGAATATAGTTGACATTTTTCAACAATTAGTTAAGATTTGCTATGTAGAAAATACTGCTTAACATGAGTGTATCCAGATAAGGTTGGATATGCCTATAGTAATTTATCATTTGTTGTTAATTGAGTTATTTAATTTTATGATGAGAATTGTGAAACCTGTGAGGTTGAGGATAATGTTAGGTAAACTTTAATAACACCTTTCACTTCACGCTCATAGTTTTGATTTAGAAACATACAGTAAACATGCCAAAGCTCAAATCTGATCCATAAATCCCATATCATAGAGACTCTCGAATGGAAACGGTCTGTTGTAGGATGTCACAAACACAGCGTTATTTAGATGAACTGAAATCAAATCAAAATGATTTCTTTCTTACTGCTTTCACCCTGCGTCCCGCTCATCAGAAATGACACGTAATCACTCCAGAGACACTGTGTTCTCTACAGATAGAAATAGAGAGAGTCTGAGGAGATGAATCCTCTTTCTCTCCCACTCCTCTGTTCTTTAGCTTTAACAAAGCCAGACTCAAAACCCTCAAATCCTGAAATACATTGCTACTAGTGCAATTTATTGCAATTTCCAGGTGGCTCACCCACATTTACATTTTTCTCCAGTGCATATGTATTTATTAAAGCCCAGTGTCATGTCTTGGCGGACCAAATCTGCTAAACACAAGTGAGGACTTGCTATAGCCAGCAGAAACACAGTGAGCATGTCAGATATGTTGGGCAGGTGGAACTGGAGGGTTTAATAATAAAAACACCAATCCGGCATTGCAGGACCGGCTTACACTGGACACTGAAACAGACTATTCAAATATTAAGCAAGCAAGCTCATTGGCTGCAGAATCAGCAGAGGCCAATCAGTTTGTGTCGTGTAGTAAATGATGTGATGGCCATTAGGGTTGAGCCATCGTCCATCACCGGTTTTCTGATAGACACGCGATGTTGAGCTGACATCGTGACCCCCCCCCCCCCCCCCATAACCCTATCTCTCTCTCTCTCAATTCAATTCAAAATTGCTTTATTGGCATGACTGTAAATTATACAATATGGCCAAAGCTTAGTATGCATGTACAAAAAGATAAAATAATAATAATTAAAATTAAATGAACATCACATTAATAGAATATTATAACATCTTATAAGTATTAAACTGTAACACATTAGAACGTGTGAACGTTTGATACCACAGTCTTTAACTTACATAGAAACATACATATATACATACTGAATCACTGTGGTGGACAATAGAGTAACACACATGCAGGTCAGGTCAAACACAACACACATTCACCTGCTGTTTCTCAGACTGTGACACACACACACACACACACAGACAGACACAGAGTCACGCATTCACACACGCACGCACGCACGCACGCACGCACGCACACACACACACGCACACGCACACACACACACACACACACACATTCACCTGCTGTTTCTCAGACTGTGACACACACACACACACACAGACAGACACACACACACACACACACACACACTCCCCTACTGTCTCTCAGGCTGTGGCACATCCACACGTATCTCGCAGCAAGTGCTGCTGTCTGTCCCTCTCCTAATAGTATCTTTATCTGATCTGTTTCACTAATGGCTGTAAAGTTATTTACGATGTTGGTGAGTTTGTTGAAGTAGATGTTTCTTATGGATATGTATTTATGACAGTGAAGGAGAAAGTGCGTCTCGGTCTCGATCTCTCCTGTCTCACAGTGAACACACACTCTTTGCTCTCTGGGTAACCAGCTCTTTCTGTGTCTGCCCGTCTCGATGGCTAGTCTGTGTTCACTGAGCCTGTACTTGGTCAGGATCCGTCTCTGCTTTGTGTCTCTGACACTCTGGAGATAATCTTCCAATTCATAATTAGATTTTAGAGTTCGATAGAATTGTAATTTGCTTTGTGTTTTAGTTTCTTGATCCCAATGTTCCAGATATGTATTTTTAGATTGTTTGATAATTTGGTTTATTTTGATGTTTTGGTGAGAAGCAGTGCTGGTCTGAGACTGGTTAGTGTTAGTAGAGTTAGTCCGGTTAGTAAGTCTCAGAACCAGCTGACTGAGTGGACTCTTTTCGGGGTTCAGTTCTTGGGTTTGTAATGCTTTAAAATGCAGCGATTCTGTGGGACTTGATTTAAGATGCATCCAGAATTTGAGGGATCTTTTACGCATATTAATAATCAATGGGAATCGGCCTAATTCTGCCCTGCATGCATTATTGGGTGTTTTTCTTTGTAGTTTTAGGATCATTTTGCAGAATTCTGTGTGTAGGGCTTCTGTTGGATGTCTGTCCCATCTAGTGTAGCTCTGATCACTGAGTGGACCCCAAACCTCACTTCCATACAGCGCTATGGGCTGAATCACACTATCAAAGATCTTACACCAAATTGGAAGCGGTATTTCAATATTTTGGAATTTTTTCTTGATTGCATATAGAGCTCTTCGAGCTTTATCTTTGAGAGCATTCACTGCCATACTGAACCCCCCCGATGCAGTGATGATCAGGCCGAGGTAAGTGTACTGCATCGTGTGTTCTAGTGCGGTGCTGCCTAGACTGAACCGGTATCTGTGCTCCTGACTCTATCTCTCTCTCTCTCTCTCTCTATCTCTATCTCTCTCTATCTCTCTCTATCTCTCTCTATCTCTCTCTATCTCTATCTCTATCTCTCTCTATCTCTATCTCTATCTCTCTCTCTCTCTCTCTCTCTCTCTCTCTGTGTCACTCTCTCTGTGTGTCTCTCTCTCTCTCTATATATATATCTCTCTCTCTCTATATATCTCTCCCCCTCTCTCTCTCTCTCTATATATATCTCTATCTCTCTCTCTATCTCTCCCTATCTCTATCTCTCTTTCTCTCTCTCTATCTCTCTCTCTATCTCTCCCTATCTCTATCTCTATCTCTCTTTCTCTCTCTCTATCTCTATCTCTCCCTATCTCTATCTCTATCTCTATCTCTCTTTCTCTCTCTCTATCTCTATCTCTCTCTCTCTCTCTCTCTCTCTGTCTAATTATTTCTCTAATTTCAACTTTCCAATAGACCGGGCCACGTTTGCCTTCCTAAAGACTAGTGTTAAAGAATGATGGAATATGGCACCAATTTGAACTCGTCCTCCAGTAAATGAAACATTGATGGGGAATAAAGCACACGCAGAAGAGTAATAGCGTGATACGAGCTCTAGCAGTGGATGCAGGAGGGCCAAGCTTGTGCTTAAATTGGACGGGGAACATTACCTCCAGAGGAGAAATAGAAAGTATGTGAATTACAGCACTGCCTTCTTGCAGAACACAGTGTTCACCTGTAAATCTCCTCACCAGCCTGCATTCATGTGTGTGTTTACAACGAGTGTAATACCTGAACCATGGGCTCAAAGCATACATAAAGCAGTGACTGATTTGCTGAGCTGGTTTAAAACAGTGTTATCACATCTGGTGCGAGAGCATCGTGTGTGTGTGTGCGTTAAATATGACTCGAGTCACTGTTGATAAGCATCAGCGGTCATAGAAACACATCGACGAGTAGAGATTGTGCTGTACTGTTTGTTAATGCTATACTGTATCTGTAGTGTGAGTTTCAAATTCAACACCAAACTGGAAACTATTGCATAGTGCTATATACCTTTAACTAGACTATGCATTTTAATTACAACTATGTACACTTTCTGAAGACAATGTCAGTAATGCTTGTGTAAAACACAGCACTAAGTAGTTACTAGGGTATTTAGTGTGAAGAGAGAAATCTCTTATGCTGGTGCTGAGATATGGCTTCACATTGCTATATGTTTGCTAGGGTTCACTGAATGTCTGTTAGGGTGTGGCTACATCGTTTATAGATTGATAATTCAAAACTATTTGCCAGTCTGAATCAAAGATTCTCATTTCTAGATATTCTGGTGCCATCATATAGCTGGCACATTAGCTACTATATCCAGAGATATCCATTTTTTTCCAATATAAATCTATAGAGTGGTTGTCGGGATGCTGTAACTGGTTGCTAAGGTGTGAATATGAACTTGTTATATCCCCTATTAACTGCTTGGGTCAAAACATCCCCACCTCCAAATCTCTATGACTTTATGATGCAGAGATATGATCTTTCAAATTATGTGCCAACGTTACTTACATCTATACAATTTTTGGCATTTGATGCCGAAATACACCCCCCCCCCACCCCCGCCCTCACAGGACCCTTATTCACTACTCTTATATACTCTCATTGCAATATATGTAGAATTATTAATGCAATAAGCAGCTCTTTTCTATTTGCAGTGAAAGTCAGAGGTGATTTTACAGCTGTCCTGTTTCTCACCTACGGGGTCGTTTTAGTTTGTTTGTTTAGTTTATTTTATTACTAATAAAAAGCCTATTCTCCAGCACCACTGAGTCCTCACCTCATCCCTCTACCCAAACCCTGACACTTATAGTCAGTCGAATGTCTGATAGAAGACCGTCACAATAAAGAGTTTGCAGATACTAATGTGTGTGTGTGTGTGTGAGTGTCTGTGTGTGTGTGTGTGTGTGTGTCCGCTCCAGCCTGAAGTGACCCTGTTAAATGACTGTGGCGGTTTGTGCTGCAGCTCCATCAGATTTATGAGCGAGTGTATAATGAGGAACACAGAGTCCAGGTGCGACCGAAGCTTCAATCTCACAGGCTAACATCTAACATTAATAAAACTATCCTATACACACACACACACCCACACTCACACAGACACCACACACACGCAAACACACACACACCCACACACACACACACACACACTCACACTCACAGACACACACAAACACCCACACTCACACAGACACACACACACACACACACACACAAACACAAACACCCACACTCACACAGACACACACACACAAACACCCACACTCACACAGACACCACAGACACACACACACACACACACACACAAACACCCACACTCACACAGACACCACAGACACACACACACACACACACACAGTCACACACACGCAAACACACGCAAACACACGCAAACACGCACACACACACTCACACAGACACACAACACTCCCACTCACATAGACACACACACACACATGCAAACACGCACAGACACACACACACACACACACACACACACACACAAACACACACACACACACAGACAGACAGACAGACACTCACAAACCCACACCCACACTCACACACACGCAAACACGCACACACACACTCACACACACTCACACAGACACACACATCCAAACTGAATACAGCATCCAGTGTTCTTCTACTGCTCTCCAGCAGCGATATGAGGCTGTGAAATGAGTTGCAGGATAAGATTCCCCCTCAACATACAACAATGATCACAAGTGTTAAAACAGGATCCCATTTGGATGCTTTGTTTCAGATCACCTGTTCAAACCAATTAAAGGACCAGTTAATTAAAATTTTTTACATTGACTTACTTCCATGTCTGCTGTGCAGTGTCAGCTCTTAAGCCTCTGTTTTGTTGTTTAGTTTCTTGCTTGTTTTGAAGTGCTTTTGTTGATCATCACCTCAGGTGTTTGTTGCTATCCTGTTAGCCATTTACTCTTGCATCTGTATACATACCGTAGTAAAAAATCATATATTTAAAATACACTTATTCCATACTAAACTATTAACATATTTACTGACAGATAACTCGAGACTTACGGATATATAAATGATAATTAAACTTTACATGGCATGTTACTTGTGCACAATGCACTTTTCTTAATATTAAGTCTAAAATGTATTTTAATGTCACTTTTGATTAGGATTGTATCTTTGAATAATGTCAGACTTCAAATGCTAAATATTTCAAGCGTACCTGAAGAATACTTGCAACAGTTCCACTTAAACACAATCAAATATATTACGTTTTTAATTGTATTTCAGCACAATTAATGTGCATTAAGCACAACATTAGTTGTTCTAGTTTAGCAGACTGTAAGTATACCAGTTTAGTACACTAAAAGGACAATCGCAGGACATAAATATTAAAATGTTACTGCTGTCAAATGATTAATCGCGATTAATCGCATCCAAAATAAATGTTTTTGTTTACAAAATATATGTGTGTGTACTGTGTATATTTATATATAGATATATATAAACACACATACAACACGTATTTTGAACATATTTACATATTTACATATTTTGTAAACAAAAACTTTTATTTTGGATGCGATTAATCGCGATTAATCATTTGACGGCACAAAAAATATTAACATTTGTAGTATACTTAGCATGAAATAATACATTTAAGCATATGTATTTTTCACTAGTAATCCCTATTTTATTCATGCGTGTTTTGTGTTTATGTTTGGCTTTGTTTCCTATTATTAATAAACTGCTTGCACTTAGATCTTCACCTCTAATTGTCCATTTTTTGTTAATGCAATATCATTCACACAGTCTCCAAAAATCACATTCACTAATAATTGCATGGATTATATCAAATTTGCATGGATTATATAAATTCACAACACATGCATAAACTTACGTGTGCGGTTTTTCATAAATTTAGAGTACATTTTAGCATGAAAGGCTTATGTGAATCATGTTTGTTTGTGTAGTGACCATGCACGACCCATTGATTTTATCTTCACTTTGAAATCTCATTTGTGATAACATCAATGACGTCAAATCTCATAACTAGTTGTGAATTATTAGAATGGTGTGCTGCAAAATATCACACTGCATCAGAAAGCATGCTCACTGAACGTGTGAGATGCGTATGTGAGCACATGCATGTGTCAAAGCCAAGCAGAACCTCGTTCTCGTTTATTACTCTCACGTCTCCTCTGTACTCCCAAAATCAGTCACTTTATCAGCCTCAGACACTCGCCATCAAACTCCTCAACCAAAACCCAATGGCTAATTCAGAAGCATCGTTTGCAGGTTCAGTGCTAATGGTCTTATAGCAGAGGAAATGCATGAAGAAATACACCGTTTGCCACCATTAGGATACTATAAACACTAAGCTAATAGGTTAATGCCAGCCAGCGGTGTTAAATGAGATGGTCCCGATCAATGCAGGAGCCAGGACCGTGATTTACAGGAATGCTCCCTCACACTCTACACCGTAAATCCTACCCCCCCGTTAACGTCTAATTAGAAGCAAGCCAATGACGGATGGGGAAACAAGCGGTCAGGGGAGAGATGAAGCTGTCGTGTTTTTTCAACACTCGAGTCTGTGTGAGAAATGATGAAACAATCGTGCGGAGTGCTTACGCTGCGATTCCACGGGTCACAATGACAAATGAGCCTTCATCCGCAAGCAGAGCGTGAGCGTGTCCTCCAGCAACTACACGAGCACACATGCATCAGAGATGCAACCGGATCACCAGCATAGTGACCGCAATTATCCCCGTTATCAGCAGTGTCGGGGGGGTAACGCATTACTTTTTAATTTACTAGAAAATATCTGAGTTATTTTTCTCCATTTATTGACTGAGTGCGCCGTGTGAACATGATCTTACTGTAGATCTAATCTAGACTAAATATGAATGTGTATTAATTCATCCCACTCGCAAAAAACAGATTCAGTATTCATCAAAATGAATTAAAACAGTGAAATGCAAACTCAGAATATGACGCAAACCTGCAATAATTAAATATGTTAAACAACACAAATATATCTAATCTCATTTTATTAACCGATGTGTTTGCTGCTGACCTTTGATGATCAGTTCAATCATAATAATAATCAAACATTACTTTAGATAAACTAACAATTGTGCTTCATTGTTGTGTTTAATTTCTGAAGAGTGTTGAACTTCTGTGTTCTTCTGTTCAGACGTGATTTACTCGTCCTTCAGTCTGAGGTTTATTCATTACACTTTTTGGTGTGAAAGCTTTTACATTAACTACAAATATAACTTATTATATTAAAAACAAACAATCAAGCCCTGCTCATATTTAAACAGTAATGCGAAAGTAATGCAAAAGTAACGTAACGCATTACTTTACATAAAAAGTAACTAAGTAACGTAATTAGTAACGCGAGAGTAACGTAATATTGTAACGCATTACTTTTAAAAGTAACTTTCCCCGACACTGGTTATCAGTATTAGCACGGTATTGTTGAAATGTGCCGGAAATGTTCAAAAAGCACTGACACGTTAGGCATTTTACCAAGTTTTATATTTAAAATCAACAAATACAATTACTTTTAGTTTGCATAAACACTAAACAATAACATTAACCAATGATGTGTGATTCTAAATGACAAAAGTTTATCTAATAATGTGTGCAAAATGTTCAAATAGCACTGTCAAAAAGTGACACTGAATTTAACGGTAAAATACTGTAAAAATACTACAGTAAAAACCTGTTGAATGGCTAACGGTAAGTTCCCCTACTACAGAGCTTCCCAAACTTCAGAGGGGTAAGCCCCCCCCCCCAAAAAAACATAGCAAAAGCTCCACGACCCCCCCCCCCCAACCTCTTTGTAAAAGAATATATAGATTAATGATATAAATATATATTTGTATATTAGATATATTTAATAAAGCAAATTGTCTCTGCACAAAAATTATCAGCATTATTAACCACTTTGTAAGAATTTCATGTGAACTTTGAGAACTGACAAAAAATGTAATATTTTTAAATGCTGGTGAAAGTAAGATGATGTAAACATTCTTTACAAATAAACTTAAATTCATAACACTACACTTCTGCATACTATTTAAAATTATATTGCATCAAAGTGTGTAACAGAAGCTACTG
>JAPDDM010000037.1:107500-170000 GCA_027474115.1 Schizopygopsis malacanthus
CGCTCGAGCGGATCCATCTCGTCCTGACGTGAGAGAACAGAATCCAGGTTCTTGAGGATTCTGCGACATGAGGGACACAAGACCATGTTTTTAATGTTGAAATAACATGTAAAGTACATATGAATGACATTTCAAACTGCTCACAAACCTAATTCAACGATTCTTCAGTTAGAGACTTTCGTCAACCCGACATTTTAACAAATGAAGCTTCTTCAAGCTGTGTATGTGATGAAACATTTATCATGCGTTGTGGAATAAAAATAATTGCTTCAAGCAGATGTTTGGTATAGTGCGAGATGACAATGATACTTCTCACCTTTTGGTGAAAAAACTCTTTGACTTACACTACATTGTAAAAAAAAATCTAACTTACTACAGTTTTTAGTAGGAGAAGTCAGTTTAATTTGTTGTGTGAACTGAACAAATATACTCTTTTTTGTTTTGTATTAAGTATTTGTTCACAACATATCCAAATGTTCTTCCAACTATTCAAATCGAGTTATTTGAACAAACAATTTTAGATTGAACAATATTGCACAAGTTCCCAGCATGCATTGCAGCTTGAAAAATGTTATGTGAATTATTAATAACTGGATTAATTTATTTTGCTGCTGCTGCCGTCACTGTAAAGGTGCGTTCACACCAGACGCGAATGAAGCGTTACGCGCGAATGATTTACATGTTAAGTCAATGAAAAGACGCGATAGACAATCCTGCGGCGCTAATTGTGCGAATTACACGGCGCAAATTGAGCGTTTGGGGCGTTTGATGCACTATTCGCGCGAGTTAAAAAATTTGAACTTTGGCGGATATTCGCACCGCGTTAAACAATCAGGAGCTTGCTCTAGCAGTGACGTGATTACGAGCGGAGGCAGAAAATCCAAAACAACAATGGAGGACAAATGTGAGTTGTATGTGAGTACCCGGAGCTGTACGATACTACTTCATACTTTTACAAAACCAGGAATACATTTTGCAATGAGACTGGAGCTGCCTGGCAGAAGCCCCCCCCCCCCCCCCCCATTACTACTATACTACTGGATTAGGCTTTGAGAAAAAACAGAAACAGAAATCTGATTGTTAAAAAAGACTAGCAGCTAAATACTAAAACATTGTTACTAAAACATTGTTGGTTGCTCTGACAGATCTTTTGAAACTCAATTGACTGACTTTTATTAATTAGATGAACTAAAGTTTTTAAGTTGTCAGTTGCTAGTTGAGTTAACTTAACAAGTTGAGTGCGATAGATTGCCTTATTTTTAAGTTAGGTCAACTTTTTATTTATTTTTTTTATTTTTTTTTACAGTGTAAGAATTTAAGTAGCTGTCAACTTTGCATTTAGTAAACTTATAGCCGCAGCCATATCACCCTGCAGCCCAAGACCGGTCACCCACTGAAGCTAAGCAGGGTTGAGCTGGTCAGTACCTGGATGGGAGACTCCGGTGAAAACTAGGTTGCTGCTGGAAGAGGTGTTAGTGAGACCAGCAGGGGGTGCTCTCCCTGTGATCTGTGTGGGTCCTAGCGCCCCAGTATAGTGACGGGGACACTATACTGTCAATAAGCACCGTCTTTCAGATGAGACGTTAAACCGAGGTCCTGACTCTCTGTGGTCATTAACAATCCCATGGCACTTCTCGTAAAGAGTAGGGGTGTACAGTATCGGCACGGATCTCAGGCTGCCTGGCAGACATCTCGGCATGGATGAAAGAACATCACCTACAGCTCAACCTGGCAAAGACTGAGCTTCTTGTCTTCCCTGACACTCCAACTCTACAGCATGATTTTACCATCCAGATAGATTCATCAACAATTACCCCATCGAGCTCAGTCAGAAATCTTGGGGTAATTTTCGATGACCAACTTACTTTCAAAGACCACATTGCAAAAACTGCTCGATCCTGCAGGTTTGCACTTCACAACATCAGAAAGATCAGGCCCTTCCTTACACAGCACACTACACAACTTCTGTCCAGGCCCTTGTCATTTCTAGGCTGGACTACTGCAATGCTCTTCTGGATGGACTTCCATCAAACACAATCAAACCTCTACAAATTATTCAGAATGCAGCGGCACGACTGGTCTTCAACGAGCCCAAAAGAGCCCATGTTACACCTCTTTTTATCTCCTTGAACTGGCTACCAGTTGCAGCTCACATCCAGTTCAAGACACTGATGACTGCATATAGAACAACCACAGACTCAGCACCCACCTACTTCCACTCACTATTACGAATCTACATCCCCTCCAGAAGCCCCACCTACTTCCACTCACTATTATGAACTTACATACCCTCCAGAAGCCCCGCCTACTTCCACTCACTATCACGAATCTACATCCCCTCCAGAAGCCCCTCCTACTTCCACTCACTATCACGAATCTACATTCCCTCCAGAAGCCCCGCCTACTTCCACTCACTATCACGAATCTACATCCCCTCCAGAAGCCCCTCCTACTTTCACTCACTATTACGAATCTACATCCCCTCCAGAAGCCCCGCCTACTTCCACTCACTATTACGAATCTACATCCCCTCCAGAAGCCCCGCCTACTTCCACTCACTATTACAAATCTACATCCCCTCCAGAAGCCCCTCCTACTTCCACTCACTATTACGAATCTACATCCCCTCCAGAAGCCCCTCCTACTTCCACTCACTATTACGAATCTACATCCCCTCCAGAAGCCCCTCCTACTTCCACTCACTATTACGAATCTACATCCCCTCCAGAAGCCCCTCCTACTTCCACTCACTATTACGAATCTACATCCCCTCCAGAAGCCCCTCCTACTTCCACTCACTATTACGAATCTACATCCCCTCCAGAAGCCCCTCCTACTTCCACTCACTATTACGAATCTACATCCCCTCCAGAAGCCCCTCCTACTTCCACTCACTATTATGAATCTACATCCCCTCCAGAAGCCCCTTACCCACTCACTATTACGAATCTACATCCCCTCCAGAAGCCCCGCCTACTTCCACTCACTATTACGAATACTCCCCTCCACACTTCCACTCACTATTACGAATCTACATCCCCTCCAGAAGCCCCGCCTACTTCCACTCACTATTACGAATCTACATCCCCGAATCCAGAAGCCCCGCCTACTTCCACTCACTATTCTACGAATACTACTCACTATTACGAATCTATATCCCCTCCAGAAGCCCCTCCTACTTCCACTCACTATTACGAATCTACATCCCCTCCAGAAGCCCCTCCTACTTCCACTCACTATCACGAATCTACATCCCCTCCAGAAGCCCCGCCTACTTCCACTCACTATTACGAATCTACATCCCCTCCAGAAGCCCCGCCTACTTCCACTCACTATTACGAATCTACATCCCCTCCAGAAGCCCCTCCTACTTCCACTCACTATTACGAATCTACATCCCCTCCAGAAGCCCCGCCTTCTTCCACTCACTATTACGAATCTACATCCCCTCCAGGAGCCCCTCCTACTTCCACTCACTATTACGAATCTACATCCCCTCCAGAAGTCTGAGATCTGCTAGTGAGCGACGCCTCGTGGTGTCATCACAGAGAAGCACAAAATCCCTTTCCTGAACGTTTTCATTCAGTGTTCCTGTCTGGTGGAATGATACACAATAAAGCGCTATATAAATATGCATCATTCATTCAAAAATAAATGGAGTATTTATGAATCTAATCTACATAATGTCATAATAAAATAGAAACTTGTCTGAAAAACTCAATTGCTCTTAAAAATCTTAAAAATTTGTACGCCTAAAAACAAGATTAAGTAGTGATGTGTAAAAAAATCCTGAGCAGAATTTACCTAGTTTAAAAATGTTTTGTATTATTATAGAAAAGTTAAAAGGTTTGGATGGATGACAACAAGCCACAAAACTGAGAAATAGCTGCATTTAAAAGATAATAGTTGAAAACTAACGCAGATGAAGAGTAGAAGCTACACTAAGAAATGTGTCTGTAATTTAGAGTTATTTTCAGATACATTAACACACTGTGTTTGTTCTAGCTTCACATTCACACTTATTCTCACATTAATGCATTAACTCTAATATACTGTGCATAGTAATAGTGACACATGCCTTTGCAAACATCCCCCACTGACGATATCTAACATCTCACAATATTAATACGATTTCTCATTAGCTGCACCAATACGACACAAGCATGTTTAAAGTTCTCTCACTCACAGTCTTGCTCTCCAGGGTGGTTTCTGCTCGCGATGTCGAGGACAGCCGTCTCTCGGATGATGGTCTATGACAACAGACGACAGCAGACACCACAACTCAACACGGTGCGGCCGATCATTTAGGAAAAGCCTCAGATCTGGGGGGAAAACCAAAGAGTGCCAAATGAGTTCAGGAACACGATGACTTCAGTTTGATGAGATCATCGCCATGCTTGCGAATACAGGGAATAAAACATCTACTCGGTTGGTCTTTCCCTTTATATTTTGCAGTTACATGCAGGGATTTTGTAGTATAAATCATGTGTATGTAAGTATAAACGTATGGTTCTCTTCACCCTTCCAGTTTCGCTCCAAGCTCCTTGACACAGAGGCCTGAAATACAAAAGCATTCAATGGTCGTTTGCCTAGTTATGTCCAAATGAATAATAAAACGGCAGCATTAGCATTGTATGAGGTGATTCCCTGGCTGTAGTTTTTTTTGACTTGAGACTCATCCTAATGTAAATCAGGTCTTCCATGTCATTTCTAAATCACACCTTCATGTTGTTCATAGAGGTAAAATGAAAGAATTTTTAGTTGCAGATAAACTAATTTACATATTGGACAAAACAGAAATACGAAATAAGCAATACAATTATTTTCATACACTATCGCATGCTTGTTAACAAGTATTCTGTGCATTCACTGCAAAACTGTTCGTTGTGATTGGTCAGACTTTAATTTAAGGTCCAATTCTCACTAATATCTTTGACTTTTGCCTGAATAAATTCCAAATGTGGTACTTATTAATAGGTAGGTCGTTGGTAAGTTTAGGTATGGGGTGGATTAAGGGATCTAAAATATGGTCATGCAGAATAAGGAATTAATATGTGTTTCATGAGTACTAATAAAAGACAATATGTGACCCTGGAGCACAAAACCAGGTATATTTGTAGCAATAGCCAACAATACATTGTATGGCTCAAAATAATAACTTTTTATTTTATGCCAAAAGTCATTATTAAGATATTTAGTAAATTTCCTACCGTAAATATATCAAAACTCACTTTTTGATTAGTAATATGCATTGCTAAGAACTTAATTTGAACATCTTTAAAGATGATTTTCTCAATATTTAGATTTTTTTGCACCCTCAGATTCCAGATTTACAAATATTGTCCAAACCATACATCAATGGAAATATTATTTATTCAGCTTTCAGATGATTCATACATCTCAATTTAAAAGAAAATTGACACTTAAGACTTGTTTGGTGGTTCAGGGTCACATATGCTAGTAATATGCATGCTAAAATGCAACTAGTTAATAGAAATAGTCCTGAAAATAAAGTGTTAAATCTCCTTTTATCCACTCATTTCGTTCCCCCCATGAGCACTTCAGTATGTTCCAGTGCACATGGACTCAAGGAAAAGACTGACGGTGTCAGACAGAGGTGAGGATATTACAGTATCTGACACAACAGCAATGAACACAACACATCTCCGTGTCAGCATCAGATGAAAAACACACCTCATGGGTTGAGTTCATATAGTTTCAGAGGGTTTGTGGTGTAATGCAGTGCTGGACTAGCGGTCAGGTAATAACCTGGAGCACACTGAGGTGATATTTTCATCTGTCTGTCTCTGAGGAGCTTTAAGACTGAACATCAACCTCAAGATATCGATTGAACAACAAACACCCCTTTAGAAGACGATAACACAAATCTGAAGATCCCTGCACAACACCCACAGAAACCAACTATTAAAGAAACAGTTCACCCAAAAATTAACATTTGAGTTTGTTTCTTCATCAGGTTTGGAGAAATGTGTCTCTGCATCAGTGTCTCTGCAATGGATGCCCTGCAGTGAATGGGTGCCGTCAGAATGCAGCCAAAACTGACAAAAGTTTAAACAAATCCATCATTAAAAAGGCTCTACACATCAAATCGGCTCTACACAGTCTTATCAGAGAACAGCTGCTTTTATTTGTGAAAGCATGTTATCATCAGTGACCCGATAGAGGAGAAACAGTGAATGAGGCAAAAGAGCTTTATCTGGAGGCCCCATCATTAATTGGAAAATTGGAAATCAATTTACTCAAACAATACCTGCATAAGTCTACATTTACAAACATCTACAGCAGGGAGAGAAACTGACACAGCTCGATCTGAAGAAAACCTGAGAGCTGCTGGCTCTGAAAAACTCAACAGATAAGCTGGATTTTTTAAGTTAAAATAATTTGTCCTGTCCTATTGTAACATGCCATTTAAAATACATACTATACAAACTATCTATAACTAACATGCATACTCTGCTCAACTACACGCGATCTGGGGAATCAGTCATGTCTGCAGTACGAGATGCACTGAAGTAAACGTGATGCTTGACTTAGTAAACTCCTCTGACTCTGTTCACCTTAGAGACCCACATTATGCATGCAGATAGTAAGTTAATTTAATGTCTATAATTAAGCAGCTTGTGAAGGGCAGAGGCTCTTCTGGGACTCAAGAGAGAAACTCTCTGATGCCGTCAGTTCTGATAATTTGGAGGGATAGTTTACTGTTAGATCAGATATAAGATGTAAGATGCATAATCATTCACTCCGGGCAATTTAGAAAAACAAAGATGATAGTGGGCTTGATTCAGTCATATTAAATCATGCATTTTACTTGAAGCTTATCTCGATCTTACAACCCGAATTTCAGAAACTTTTGGACGTTTTTTCAAATGGGACTTTAGACGGAGAAATTTGTAAAATTTTATCCACTAAATGAGCTCATTTAAAATTTGATACCTGCTACAGGTCAAAACTTGGCACGGGGGCAACAAAGGGCTGAACGATTCAGCTGGGAGAACATCTAGCAACTAATTAAGTTAATTGACATCAGGTCTGTAACATGATTAGCTATAAAAGGGCTGTCTTAGAGAGGTAGAGTCTCTCAGAAGGAAAGATGGGCAGAGGCTCTCCAATCTGTGAAAGAGAGCGTAAAAAGATTGTGGAATACTTTAAAAATAACTTTCCTCAATGTCAAATTGCAAAGGCTTTGGAAATCTCATCATCTACAATGTATAAAATCAAAAGATTCAGAGAAACTGCAGAAATCTCTGTGCGTAAGGGACAAGGCCGAAGACCTTTGTTGGATGTGCATGGTCTTCGGGCTCTCAGACGACACTGCATCACTCATTATTACTAAATGGGCCCAGGAATACTTCCAGAAACCACTGTCGGTAAACACAATCCACGTGCCATCTGCAGATGCCAACTAAAGCTCTGTCATGCAAAAAGGAAGCCATATGTGAATATGGTCCAGAAGCGGCGTCGTGTCCTGTGGGCCAAGTTTCAAAGTGAAAAAGTGTTTTATGGTCAGACGAGTCCAAATTTGACATTCTTGTTGGGAATCACGTACGCGTGTCCTCCGGGCTAAAGAGGAGGGAGACTTTCCAGCGTGTTATCAGCATTCAGTTCAAAAGCCAGCATCTCTGATGGTATGGGGTGCATAAGTGCATACGGTATGGGCAGCTTGCATGTTTTGGAAGGCACTATGAATGCTGAAAGGTATATAAAGGTTTTAGAGCAACATATGCTCCCCTCCAGAGGACGTGTATTTCAGCAGGACAATGCAAAACCACATACTACAGCTATTACAACAGCATGGCTTCGTAGTAGAAGAGTCAGGGTGCTGAATTGGCCTGCAGTCCAGATATTTCATCTATAGAGAACATTTGGGGCATCATTAAACGAAAAATACATCAAAGATGACCACGAACTCTTCAGCATATGGAAACCTGTATCAGGCAAGAATTGGACCAAATTCTGACACCAAAACTCCAGAAACTCATAACCTCGATGCCCAGACGTCTTCAAGCTGTTTTGAAAAGAAGAGAAGATGCTACACCATGATAAACATGCCCCAGTCCCAACTATTCTGAGACCTGTAGCAGGCATCACATTTGCAATGCGCTAATTATGTGCATACATTTAGAAAAATTCTCAGTTTAAACATTTGTTATGTTATCTATGTTCTGTTGTGAATAAAATATTGGCTCGCATGATTTGAAAATCTTTTAGTTTTAATTTTATTCGGAAAAAAAACAAAACGTCCCAACCAGAGGTGGAAAGTAACGAATTACATTTACTCGCGTTACTGTAATTGAGTAGCTTTTTTGTGTACTTGTACTTTTTTAAGTAATTTTTTTAATCTGTAATTTTACTTTTACTTAAGTATATTTTGTGTGAAGTATTGTACTTCGCTACATTTTAAAACACATTCGTTACTGAGTAAAAAAAAATCGCTCCGTGGAAACAACTGCAGCAAATAATGGGCAGAAGAAGAAACTGGCGCTAAAATCACATGAAAGATGCAGACGAACAAGACAGGCGTTAATGGTGCAGACCCAGCTGAAAACCAAACCCCGTCGTATTCTGCTGAAGTTGAACTCGAAGGAAATGAAGTGAACCCCTGGCCATATATTCATGCTCTATTATGCAGTGTTAGCTGTGTTTGCCTGGGGAGACCGAACTAGCAGCTTATAACATATCGACATCGCCCTTCGCAAGCATGTAGAGGTAACGTAAGGTAAATACTTGCATCGTTGCATTGGTGGTTAAAATGAAGCTTTGACGGTTTAGCAAAAGGTTTTGCACAAATGAGCCAAAAAGACAGTGGTGCAGGGTGTGCAATATCATCTGAGATAATATAGTAATTGTTGTTTTAACGATGTGCGATTTGGCATTATCAGTATTTTGCCAAAAACCAAACAAAACAGTGTGCCGTGAAATCTAGTAACGTTAGATTAGACTAATCCGCGTGCATCTGGACTGCTTTCTTTCACTGCGTGATTCAGTCTGTTAAAATGCGTTTAGAATGATCACAAAATTGAAGATATAGAAGCAGAAAATGTATATATTTATATAATTTAATATAGTAAGTTTTTCTCCAAAAATCACCATGATTACATAGGCCTGTAGTTTTGCTTTTTACAACAGTTCAAAAAACAAGAAGTTAATTAAGAGACTTGCGTTTTAGACACCATATTACCTGTTTTTGCTCTATTTCGACAACAAAAATAATACCAAACACAGCCACCATACACAGTTTTGCGTCTCTGACTCTGAGCAATGACGTGTTTCATTCCTTGAATTAACCGTTTAAATGATTCTGTTCAATCACAATGACTCTCTTATGAGTGACTTGCTGACACCTACTGGTGGTTCTAATTTAACATTTAAAGTATCTTAATTTTTGTATTTCAAATGACTATTTAACATTTGTGACCCTGGCCTGGAGCACAAAACCAGTCTTAAGTCGCTGGAGTATATTTGTAGCAATAGCCAACAATACATTGTATGGGTCAAAATTATACATTTTTATTTTATGCCAAAAATCATTAGCATATTAAGTAAAGATCATGTTCCATTAATATATTTTGTAAATTTCCTACTGTAAATATATCAAAACTAAGAGCTTAATTTGAACAACTTTAAAGGAGATTTTCTCAATATTTGGATGTTTTGCTCCCTCAGATTCCAGATTTTTAAATATTGTCCGATCATAACAAACCATACATCAATGGAAATATGATTTATTCAGCTTTCAGATGATGTATAAATCGCAATTTAGGAAAATGGACCCTTATGGTTTTGTGGTTCAGGGTCACATTTTATGTCTTATTTATCAAAACATAATTTCTGCATTTGTAACTGCAGGCTAAATGCATTCATGTCAGTGTGTAATACATCTATGCCACTTCAGATGAAGCTTCTGCGTTTCCTCTGCATCGCAAAGATGCATTTTGTTGATACTGATTTAATTTCCCTGGTAACAGCCTAAATGTGTTATTATTCTAAATAACTGATTCCTTTAATTAAAAACACCTAGTTTGAGATTTATAGGCCTATCCCAGGTGTGTCAAACTGTTATGAATCTGGTTCCCACTCACTCAAACTGCACATCACCCATGGACTACATTTCCCATCATGCACTGCACTCACACATTCCCGTCCACCATTACACCAATCACACAGCTGTCACCATTCACTCATCACTCTGATTGCCTCACCACACCTGCACCTCATTCTCTCTCTCACATAAAAGCAGCACACAAACACTCACCCAGTGCGAAGTCTTGTTTTCCCCTGGTTACATTTCTGAGCGTTCTCCCATTCTTCCTGCTATCTCTGTGTTTGACCCCGGACTGCCCGACCTTGGAACTCTGAACCTGTGCCTGTGACCTCGACCTCTGCCTGGTATTGTTTACGTCTCTGCTTTGCCTCTGATATTCCTGTTATGCCCGCTGACCATTGCCTGTGTGATTCTGCCGCTGTCTAATAAACATATATTACTGCACTTGGATCCCCTGCCTTTGACCAGTCTTTACAGAAGACTTCGCCAACTCAGATCCAGCAGCATCATCTCACCTACCCAGCTCAACCATGGACAGCATAAGCCTACTCCTACATCTTCGCCAGGGAGGCCTGACTATGGAAGAGTATGTTCACCAGTTTTGTGAGCTGTCTTACCAGATACCGTTGTACGACGAGTATCTGTTCAAGAACTTGTTTTATTTCGGACTCACCAGTCAGGTCAAGGCCAGGTTTAACAAATCTTTGTTTTCTGGAGGAGTGTATCATGGGAGTTTGAGGGGCCTTTTGGACTATGCTTTATCGTGTGCTGGCTCTTCCTTCACTGGGGGTGTTCCAGAGCCCGCTCCGTCCCAGGAGCTCGCAGAGTCCGCTCCAGAGCCCGCTCCGTCCCAGGAGCTCGCAGAGTCCGCTCCAGAGCCCGCTCCGATCCGGGAGCTCGCAGAGTCCGCTCCAGAGCCCGCTCCGATCCGGGAGCTCGCAGAGTCCGCTCCAGAGCCCGCTCCGATCCGGGAGCTCGCAGAGTCCGCTCCAGAGCCCGCTCCGATCCGGGAGCTCGCAGAGTCCGCTCCAGAGCCCGCTCCGATCCGGGAGCTCGCAGAGTCCGCTCCAGAGCCCGCTCCGATCCGGGAGCTCGCAGAGTCCGCTCCAGAGCCCGCTCCGATCCGGGAGCTCGCAGAGTCCGCTCCAGAGCCCGCTCCGATCCGGGAGCTCGCAGAGTCCGCTCCAGAGCCCGCTCCGATCCGGGAGCTCGCAGAGTCCGCTCCAGAGCCCGCTCCGATCCGGGAGCTCGCAGAGTCCGCTCCAGAGCCCGCTCCGATCCGGGAGCTCGCAGAGTCCGCTCCGATCCGGGAGCTCGCAGAGTCCGCTCCAGAGCCCGCTCCGATCCGGGAGCTCGCAGAGTCCGCTCCAGAGCCCGCTCCGTCCCGGGAGCTCGCAGAGTCCGCTCCAGAGCCCGCTCCGTCCCGGGAGCTCGCAGAGTCCGCTCCAGAGCCCGCTCCGTCCCGGGAGCTCGCAGAGTCCGCTCCAGAGCCCGCTCCGTCCCGGGAGCTCGCAGAGTCCGCTCCAGAGCCCGCTCTGATCCAGGAGCTCGCAGAGTCCAGCTCTCCTTCGTCTCCGCTGGTCCCGCCCAGCTCTCCTTCGTCTCCGCTGGTCCCGCCCAGCTCTCCTTCGTCTCCGCTGGTCCCGCCCAGCTCTCCTTCGTCTCCGCTGGTCCCGCCCAGCTCTCCGATGCCTCCGCTGATCCCGTTCAGCTCACCGATGCCTCCGCTGATCCCGTTCAGCTCACCGATGCCTCCGCTGATCCCGTTCAGCTCACCGATGCCTCCGCTGATCCCGTCCAGCTCACCGATGCCTCCGCTGGTTCCGTCCAGCTCACCGATGCCTCCGCTGGTTCCGTCCAGCTCACCGATGCCTCCGCTGGTTCCGTCCAGCTCACCGATGCCTCCGCTGGTTCCGTCCAGCTCACCGATGCCTCCGCTGGTTCCGTCCAGCTCACCGATGCCTCCGCTGGTTCCGTCCAGCTCACCGATGGTTCCGTCCAGCTCACCGATGCCTCCGCTGGTTCCGTCCAGTTCTACCGAGCGCCCAAGAGAGTCAGAGCCGCCCGAGCGCCACCGAGATTCAGCGCTTCCAGAGTGCCCCCTCGAGGTAGTGGAGGTCACCAAGAACTTTCATGGAGGGAGCTCCCCTCCATTGCTCACGGAGACCCTGGACCCGCCATGGCCCATGAGGTCCCCTGATCCATCATGGCTGCCCGAGGCCCCGGATCTACCATGGCCGCTTAAACTCCCTGCCTCGGTTCCTGAAACCAAAGGTGCTCTCTCTGCCTCTTGTGTCTCCGTCTCCTCTAGGTCCCAGTCTCGGCCAGTTATCTCTGCTCCGCCCTGGTGGGCGTCTGTCTCGTCTGCTCCGCCCTGGTGGGCGTCTGTCTCGTCTGCTCCGCCCTGGTGGGTGTCTGTCTCGTCTGCTCCACCCTGGTGGGCGCCTGATCTGCCAGAGTCACTCCACGTCTCCGTCGACCTGCCAGAGTCACTCCACGTCTCCGTCGACCTGCCAGAGTCACTCCACGTCTCCGTCGACCTGCCAGAGTCACTCCACGTCTCCGTCGACCTGCCAGAGTCACTCCACGTCTCCGTCGACCTGCCAGAGTCACTCCACGTCTCCGTCGACCTGCCAGAGTCACTCCACGTCTCCGTCGACCTGCCAGAGTCACTCCACGTCTCCGTCGACCTGCCAGAGTCACTCCACGTCTCCGTCGACCTGCCAGAGTCACTCCACGTCTCCGTCGACCTGCCAGAGTCACTCCACGTCTCCGTCGACCTGCCAGAGTCACTCCACGTCTCCGTCGACCTGCCAGAGTCACTCCACGTCTCCGTCGACCTGCCAGAGTCACTCCACGTCTCCGTCGACCTGCCAGAGTCACTCCACGTCTCCGTCGACCTGCCAGAGTCACCCCACGTCTCCGTCGACCTGCCAGAGTCACCCCACGTCTCCGTCGACCTGCCAGAGTCACCCCACGTCTCCGCCGACCTGCCAGAGTCACCCCACGTCTCCGCCGACCTGCCAGAGTCACCTCACGCCTCCGCCGACCTGCCAGAGTCACCTCACGCCTCCGCCGACCTGCCAGAGTCACCTCACGCCTCCGCCGACCTGCCAGAGTCACCTCACGCCTCCGCCGACCTGCCAGAGTCACCTCACGCCTCCGCCGACCTGCCAGAGTCACCTCACGCCTCCGCCGACCTGCCAGAGTCACCTCACGCCTCCGCCGACCTGCCAGAGTCACCTCACGCCTCCGCCGACCTGCCAGAGTCACCTCACGCCTCCGCCGACCTGCCAGAGTCACCTCACGCCTCCGCCGACCTGCCAGAGTCACCTCACGCCTCCGCCGACCTGCCAGAGTCACCTCACGCCTCCGCCGACCTGCCAGAGTCACCTCACGCCTCCGCCGACCTGCCAGAGTCACCTCACGCCTCCGCCGACCTGCCAGAGTCACCTCACGCCTCCGCTGACCTGCCAGAGTCACCTCACGTCCCTGCTGTCTCGTCCGCCCTGCCCTGGTGGGCTCCTGTTTCATTGGCCCCACATGGACCTGGTCCTCCGTCCCCTCCCCCGGTTCCACCTCCGCTCCACCGCCCTCCTGGATTTTGCTTTGTGTAAGCGTCTGGAAGCCGCTCCTAGGTGGGGGGCTCTGTTATGAATCTGGTTCCCACTCACTCAAACTGCACATCACCCATGGACTACATTTCCCATCATGCACTGCACTCACACATTCCCATCCACCATTACACCAATCACACAGCTGTCACCATTCACTCATCACTCTGATTGCCTCACCACACCTGCACCTCATTCTCTCTCTCACATAAAAGCAGCACACAAACACTCACCCAGTGCGAAGTCTTGTTTTCCCCTGGTTACATTTCTGAGCGTTCTCCCATTCTTCCTGCTATCTCTGTGTTTGACCCCGGACTGCCCGACCTTGGAACTCTGAACCTGTGCCTGTGACCTCGACCTCTGCCTGGTATTGTTTACGTCTCTGCTTTGCCTCTGATATTCCTGTTATGCCCGCTGACCATTGCCTGTGTGATTCTGCCGCTGTCTAATAAACATATATTACTGCACTTGGATCCCCTGCCTTTGACCAGTCTTTACACAAACTCCGTTCCTGGAGGGCCACGGCCCTAAAGAGTTTAGTTCCAAACCTGCTCCAACACACACACCATGTAGTTTTCAAATAAGCCTAAATGATTAGTTTAGCTGTATCAGATGTGTTTAATTAGGGTAATATCTACACTGTGTAGGGCTGTGGCCCTCCAGGTACTGAGTTTGACACCTTTGGTCTATCCCATTTTTTCCTCCCTCTCATTGTTAAAATGTAACTAAGTACTTTTTACTCTGAGTAAATTTTAAATGAGCTACTTTTTACTTTTACTTGAGTATATTTTTAGACTGGTACTTTTACTTAAGTAAAATTTCAGTAATGTAATGGTACTTTTACTTGAGTAGAATATTTTTGTACTCTTTCCACCTCTGGTCCCAACATTTTCAGAATTTGGGTTGTACCACATGGAGCGTATTTTGGGTATTTTTTTACTGTCTTGAATGGAGTGCATGGATGTAATTAACAATATTTAGACTCTTAAAACAATCCTAACTGACTGATTGCATTAATGAAGGAATAGATGGACTGGCCGACTGAATTTGTTCACATTATTAACACAGCACAGAACTAATCTAACATCAGAACTAATATAAGGTACAGAGACTAAAGGTCCTTGTTGTAAAGTGTTTGTATGATTCTTGGAAATAATATATATATATATATATGAATATTGATAAAGCAAAAGAAATGATAACAGATTGCTTTGATCAAAATGTATGCAGATATAAAGTGGTTGTTTAACTCCACACCGCTGGAATAAATGGGGCAAAGGCGTGATCTGGTACAGTGATATAGTGCAGATAGAGGGCTGTTAGAGACAGATACGGCAGATAGATGGGATCACATCGTGTGAGAGGAATGACGAGAGCATCTCGCTGAATATAGTATGACTTTACAAAGAAAGACAGCAAATGGAGAGATTGATAACGCTGGTCAGAAGAAAGGAAGACGCTGTGTTAGAAACATTGAAACAACAGCGCTCACTAGGTTTCTGTAATATAATGCATGGTAATGTGCATGTGCAATGTGCATTGCATTTTTGATGAATGTACATTTAGAACTCCCTTTGTGTTTGATTAACTATATATAAATATAAACTTTCCTCAACCTACAGTGCGATGTTAATAAATGGGAACGAGGAGACAAGGAGTTCTTCAAATCATATCTTTTAATGAGAACCTCATGGAGCACAGGTAAGATGAACAATACCAGACGTGGGAGACACCAGAAAATCAAACGAGGAAGAACAGAAACGGATGAGGAGTAATGAAACACAGACCGAGACTAATGAACTAACAGCTAAGACAGGAACAGGAAACAGGAAGGACCAAATATGGGCATGGAAACACAGATGACTGCCAGCATCATCACACTCAGTAAAGAGTTCATAAACATAATATTTAGCTGTGTCAGACTTATAGCAGGCTACCCAGGAAGTGATGTCATCTGGACGCTTCCCAGCATGCATGGAGGGCATCTATCTTTACATTAAATTTGAAATACAATTAAAAATATTACTATTATATTATTACAGATTATTCTACATTGTAAGTGTATTAATATACAAGTGGATTATAGGTGTTACCTGCATTGTAAAGCTATGTATATATATTTAAACTCTATAATTTAGACTAATTATGAAACCCTGTTATATATTTTAAAATATTATTTTATATTATTATAATGGTGTACGCTACCAGTCAAAAGTCTTGAACAGTAATACTTTTGTGTTTTATAAAGACGTTTCTTCTGCTCACCAAGCCTGCATTTATTTGATAAAAAAACTGCAAAAGCAGTAATATTTTGAAATATTTTTAATATTCATAATAATTGTACATATTCTATATTCTATGTGAATTTGTGTTAAACTGTCATTTATTTCTGATCAAAGCTGTATTTACAGCATCATTACTTCAGTCTTCAGTGTCACATGATCTTCAGAAATCATAATAACATGCTGATTAATGATCAAGAAACATTTTTATTATTATTATAATCAATATTTAAAACAGTTGAGTGCATTGATTTCAGGATTCATTGATGAACAGAAATATCCAAAGATCAGCATTTATCTGAAATAGAAATATTTTGTGCATTATAGACTACACCATTCAAGCTTGGAGTCAGTCTAATCTATTTATTTGTGTTAAGAAATCATACAAATTAATACTTTTATTTATCAGCAATGCTTTAAATTGATCAAAAGTGATGATAAAGACATTTATAATGTTACAAAAGATTTCTATTTCAGATAAGTTCTTCTGAACTTTCTATTCGTCAAAGAAACCTGAAACAATTTTACTCAGCTGTTTTAAATATTGATATTAATAAAAGTGATAATCAGAAATGTTTCTTGAGCAGGTATTATAATGATTTCTGAAGTTCATGTGACACTGAAGACTGGAGTAATGATGCTGAAAATACAGATTTGATCACAGAAATAAATTACAGTTTAACACATATCCACATAGAAAACAGTTATTATAAATAATAAAATATTTAACAATATGACTGTTTTTGCTGTGGTCAATTTGATTTTTAATGTTTATTTGACGTTTACAGCAATAAAGAAAATCAAACAAATAATGTCCACCATTTGGTAACAGGGCTACTAAAATCTCCTTCTCACATAAACTATATAACACTGCTCTCATGATATTCAGATTGACTTCATTATCTTATCAATCAGCATGTTCTGATGATACGCTGCTCGTTTAAATAATACTGATAATAATACAGAAGATCTGGGGCTCAGCTGCAGAAACACCGCCCAGAAAGTTCTGCTTCGTCTCCGCGAGATCAACACATTCATACAGAAGAGATCGAGCGATCAAATCACGCGACGCGACGCGAACGAACCAATGATCAGCAGAAGCGCGCGAGATGAGGATGAGGATGGAGATGATGGAGAGCGGGTTTACCTGAGAGAAGCCGTCTTCAGTGCTTCACCTCCGCGAGCGAGCGAGCGTCTGCCACGCGCCGCTGCTGCAGGACAGCGCGTCTCGAGCGTCCAGCCAATCAGATCGCGTCCACGCAGCATCAGCATCAATCACGAGCAGAACAGACGCTGCAACGGGGCTAGTTGGCACAGGGTCTCATTCTCAGCTGCAGCAAGAGACTATCAATCAAATGCTGGGTTTCTTCAATTAATGATCCTGGATCATTAAATACAGAAGGTGAACCATCAACTATAGTATGAATGTCAGGTTATGTATTTTTGCATGTATTCATTTCCACTGTTTGTCTTTTTTTACACTGTATATTAACAGAAAAGCCATAGTTGGTATAGGCTTTAATATTGAAAACATATTTTTATAAACTGATGACATTGACCAATCACAGTACATCCAAGTTTCCTTCTCTAATTCCCTTTATCAGATTAATAAAGTCCATTAATACTTTATTAATGAGAACAGGAACAAATGAGTAACAAACAATACGACATTAACATTCTACAATCAACTAGAATCCAGCTAATGAGCTAATCACAAACCTAATTAACCTCAATTCCTTCTGAAGGATTGGATAACACTTGAATAATTACGAGTGTTACGATGATTTTCACTTTAGAATTAAGTATGCATTAATGTCATTAATTGTGACACTGTGTAGTTAATCATTAATGACATTAGTATTCTAAAGTGTTACTGGAAGTTTAAGTGTTGCATTGCTGTGATTGCTGTGAATCATTCCTTCAACAACAATAACAGCTAGGATGGTTATTTACATATCTCAGTCACAGTAAACTCATGTGGTGCTTATAGTAAGGTATACCATTAATTCAGCCGTCAGTCAGAAGGCCCAAACTCCGAAATGAAACACAACACGGTGAATGTTTGCTGTTAACAAGTTTATCTCTAAATATCTCAGTTTAGCATAAAACAGAAAAATAACCTTTTTGTGGAGTTAACAGTGCAACATTTCTCTTTCTCCAAAGAGATCTCCCTGGCCATTGGTCAGTTTGTCGCGGGCAAGTTCACTACTGTAGATGCACAGTAGATTACTGTAAATATATGCACAGTAGTGAAGAATACAGCAGTGATCATATATTTTCCCATAATCCTTTGTTGTTTACAGTAAAATACTGTATAAACATCTTACAGTATCTTACTTTACATATTACAGTAAAATACTGTATATACATTTTATAGTATCTTTACATATTACAGTAAAATACTGTAAATATATATATATATTTTTTTTGTAGTATCTTTACATATTAGAGTAAAATACTGTATATACATTGTTTTTGTATCTTTACATGTTACAGGAAAATACTGTATATATATTTTATAGTATCTTTACATATTACAATAAAATACTGTACATACATTTTATAGTATCTTACTTTACATATTACAGTAAAATACTGTATATGCATTTTATAGTATCTTTACATATTACAGTAAAATACTGTATATACATTTTATAGTATCTTTACATATTACAGTACAAAACTGTAAATATATTTTATAGTATCTTTACATATTACAGTAAAATACTGTATATATATATATAAGTATCTTTACATATTACAGTAAAATACTGTATATATAGTATCTTTACATATTACAGTAAAATACCATATAAACATCTTACAGTATCTTACTTTACATATTACAGTAAAATACTGTATATACATTTTATAGTATCTTTACATATTAAAATACTGTATAAACATTTTATAGTATCTTTACATATTACAGTAAAATACTGTATATACATTTTATAGTATCTTTACATATTAAAATACTGTATAAACATTTTATAGTATCTTTACATATTACAGTAAAATACTGTATATATTTGTATAGTATCTTTACATATTACAGTAAAATACTGTATATATATATATATATTTTTTTTAATATAGTATCTTTACATATTACAGTAAAATACTGTATATATATATATATTATAGTATCTTTACATATTACAGTAAAATACTGTATATATATATATATATATTATAGTATCTTTACATATTACAGTAAAATACTGTATATACATTTTATAGTATCTTTACATATTACAGTAAAATACTGTATATATATTTTATAGTATCTTTACATATTACAGTAAAATACTGTATATACATTTTACAGTATTTTTAAATATTACAGTAAAATACCGTATATACATTTTACAGTAAAATAGTGTATATACATTTTACAGTATCTAACTTTACATATTACAGTAAAATACTGTTCAAACTACAAAAATCAGTTACAGAGTAGTTAAGTTTGGGATGGATTTATGGATCTTAAATCTGGTCATGCAAAATAAGGCATTAATATGTGCTTTATAAGCACTAATAAACAGCCAATATTCAAGTCATATACATGCTAATAAGCAACTAGTTAATAATGAGAACTAAAGTGTTACCAACATCTCTGAAATTCACTACAGATAGTCTTAAAAACCTGATCTTCACCAGACTGGTCATTTAGCTTTAGCACTGGTTTTAGACTGGTCGGGTTGGAAGACCAGCTCAAACCAGCAAAGACCAACACAGGCTGGTGTTAGTGGGGAAGCTGCATACTTCAGACTTGCTGCTGTTTTCTAGTACATTATCTTAAGATTTGGACATTTACCAAAACAACAAGGAGTCAAAGAGTAAAAAACAAGATAAAATCAAGTATTGATAGTGGGTCCACTGCTAAGTGACCTGTCACTGGAGTGTAAAAGAGCTGAGAATTGCCCCGAGACTGCATTGGAAATACCTATAACATCATGTGCATCTGTGTCAGGAGCCCATGAGTGAGATCAGAACACATCTCTACAGGCTCATGCACAAATACACGTTTCTTTCTCTCTGGCAGCGTGACTGAGGCACAGCTCATTCAAGGACACTCTTAGGCCAGTGAAGACAGATACACAACAACAGATCTCCAGCAGACGCACACCCAGCGGTTCCTCAGACCAACCGGAGATCCACAGACGGCTGAGGGACATCCCTGAGACACAACACAAGTGCAGCTCACACACAGCCATGCATCTGATGCTTTATTATCATCATGAGCTCCAGAACAAAGAATCAAAATACACAGATGCGTTTCAATACAAACTCAACCAGTACAGAACATACAGGCACATGCAAATATGAATGTCATGAAATCTGACAACACAAAATCTGATTAGAAATTAAAATATTAGTGGATTTGCTACCATTCAAGAAAGGAAAATGTAAAATCTTCTAAATGTAACTGTGCTGAAATCATAAAAAAACACATTGGAAACAAAGACAGGTAAAAAATACATATAAAAGCTCTTGATGATACATATGTGCATATAAAATCAATCTTGATCGTACAGCCTCACTCCAATTTAAGCGTGGAGAAGCATATAAAAATTAAAAAAATCTAGAAAAAAACGTATAAAATCAACAAATAATGGCATTAACAATATTTATAGTCTTTTGAAGCTATACTGGAAATCCAGTATAATTACAAGACAATACTATTCCAGTCTTTCTACTTCAATTTCTACATGAAAATTATTGCTACACCAATTTTTGGTCCATTGTGGAGAATGGGTGTAAATTATGGAAGCCCGTTTCTGCAACTTTTTATCTCACAAATCTGACTATTTCTTATAATTGCATGATATACACTCTCAATTGAGTTAAGTCATAATTCCGAGAACATATCACCCCCCCCCCTCAAAACTGGACTTTAACTCGCAATTGCAAGCTTATATATCATAATTGTGAGGAAAAAAAGTCATAATTGTGAAGAAAAAAAGTCATAATTGTGAGGGGGAAAAAGTCATAATTGTGAGAAAAAAAAGTCATAATTGTGAGAAAAAAAAGTCATAATTGTGAGGGAAAAAAATTCATAATTGTGAGGGAAAAAAAGTCATAATTGTGGGGAAAAAAAGTCATAATTGTGAGAAAAAAAAGTCATAATTGTGAGAAAAAAAGTCATAATTGTGAAGGAAAAAAAAGTCAATTGTGAGGGAAAGAAAGTCATAATTGTTATTCAGTGGCTGGGCTCCCGTAGTAAATAGTCAATTACAAGTTTTTGGGGATAAAATGATTAAAGTAAAACCCATGCTACAGTGCAAAATAAAGCAGAATTATTAAAACAGCTAAAATCAAAAACACAAGTTAAACCAATCAAAGTTAAATCACGAGGCACTTATGAGTCGAGCTAAGGACTTTGTTCATTGGTGACCACAGACAATATCAACACGTCTGGTCTGAGAGGCCTTCTCGGTTATGTACTAATGCTCAGAGATGCTCATCTCAAACACTGACGGGCTTCTGGGCTCTGAGCGCATGCTTCCCTGAGACAATGCATTCAAGGTATATACACTCAAGCTACTCCAAACCTGTGTTTGCCCATTTGTTCCATTAATTCAATAACCTGGCTGCACATGATAACCAAATAGATGACTGTAGCCATTTACTTTCATGGTGTATTATATATATACACCGAGTGAAACGTTTGGATCAGTAAGATCTGTAATGTTTTAAAGGGAGTCTCTTTTGCTCACCAAGGCTGTATTTATTCCATCAAAAATACAGAAAAAAACGCTAATATTGTGAAATCTGATTGCAATTTCTAATATTGCTTTCCTATTTTAATATACTTTAAAATTGAATTTATTTCTGTGACACAGAGCAGAATTTTCAACAGTCTTCAGTGTCACATGATCTTCAGAAATCATAATAATATGCTGATTTATTATAAGGGTTATATTGTTTTTTGGAACACGTGCTACTTTCTTCTGATGAATACAGAGTTAAAAAAGAACGGCGTTTGTTCAAAATAGATTTTTTTCTAACAATATAAGTATTTTTATTAATTGAACACATCCCTCCTGAATAAAAGTATACATTTCTTGAAAAATTTACTGACCACAAAAATTTGAATAGCATTGTATATTGTAGCACAACACTTATCTTTCAAATTAATGCTGTACTTTTTACCTTTTTATTAATCAGAGAAACCTAAAAATATATCCCAGCCCCCCCCCCGATTTCTGAAAATCATGTGACACTGAAGACTGGAGAAATTATGCTGAAAAATTCAGCGCTGCATCAGAAATAAGTTATATTTGAAAGTATATTAAAATAGAAGTTTTTTTTAAATTGCATTAATATTTATCTGTATTTTTGATCAAATATGATGAGCATAAACTTAATTAAAAACATTAAAATATCTTATTCTTTTATTCAGCAGCTTTAAGAAAAGAAAACCTATTTCAGGACATTATTTTCAAGACAATTAAACACATTTAACCCACTTCTGCAACAATACAGTGATTAAAATCATCTTATCTAGCCAGTTTCACTATTAAAATCATCATAAAAATCAATTAAATATTAGTAAAACAAACATTATGAGATAATTAAAACAGTAATTGTTAAAATATAATTAGTATTTTCTTTGTATATTACTGTAACAAGAATGCGGGGTTTAAATGTGTTTAACTGTGATGACAGTAATGTCGAGCTGGTGTGAGAGCATCTGTCGTGTCCTGATGGTGCTCAGTGAAGGATTGTGGGTAATCTGAAGAGCTCGGTGACGTGACGCTGCAGTAAAGAGCCTTCACCTGAAACACAGCACATCAGACGCGTGAACACCGCTCACAACAGAGACAGAGACACCGGGTCGCATTCAGAACACTTGAGTCAAACAACAAACATTAAAGGGGTCATGAAATGCACTTTCAGATCTGTATATAAATGTTTCTCGAGAATTGATCCTCATTTTTGCTCTTTGTGAAAGCACTCCATATCAAAAGACATTTCCTCTTGCAGAAACGGAAGCACTGCTGTGATTGGCTGACTTCAGAATCGAATCGGTGGGCGGGGCTAAACAGACAGAACTGTAGAATTGGTGGGCGGGGCTAAACAGACAGAGCTGTATAATCGGTGGGCGGGGCTAAACAGACAGTGCTGTAGAATCGGTGGGCGGGGCTAAACAGACAGTGCTGTATAATCGGTGGGCGGGGCTAAACAGGCAGTGCTGTATAATCGGTGGGCGGGGCTAAACAGGCAGTGCTGTAGAATCGGTGGGAGGGGCTAAACAGACAGTGCTGTAGAATCGGTGGGCGGGGCTAAACAGACAGCTCTGTAGAATCGGTGGGTGGGTCTAAACAGACAGCTCTGTAGAATCGGTGGGAGGGGCTAAACAGACAGTGCTGTAGAATCGGTGGGCGGGGCTAAACAGGCAGTGCTGTAGAATCGGTGGGAGGGGCTAAACAGACAGTGCTGTAGAATCGGTGGGTGGGGCTAAACAGACAGCTCTGTAGAATCGGTGGGCGGGGCTAAACAGACAGTGCTGTAGAATCGGTGGGCGGGGCTAAACAGACAGTGCTGTAGAATCGGTGGATGGGGAGCTAAACAGGCAGTGCTGTAGAATCGGTGGGCGCGACTAAAGAGGCAGCTTTATATAATCGGTGAGCGGGGCTAAACAGGCAGTGCTGTATAATTGGTGGGTGGGGCTAAACAGACAGTGCTGTAGAATCAATGGATGGGGTGCTAAACAGGCAGTGCTGTAGAATCGGTGGGCGCGGCTAAAGAGGCAGCGTTATATAATCGGTGGGCAGGGCTAAACAGGCAGCGCTGTAGAATCGATGGGAGGGGCTAAACAGACAGTGCTGTATAATTGGTGGGTTGGGCTAAACAGACAGCACTGTAGAATCGATGGGAGGGGCTATACAGACAGCACTGTAGAATCGATGGGCGGGGCTAAACAGACAGCACTGTAGAATCGATGGGAGGGGCTAAACAGACAGCACTGTAGAATCGATGGGAGGGGCTAAACAGACAGCACTGTAGAATCGATGGGAGGGGCTAAACAGACAGCACTGTAGAATCGGTGGGCGGGGCTAAACAGACAGCACTGTAGAATCGATGGGAGGGGCTAAACAGACAGCACTGTAGAATCGATGGGAGGGGCTAAACAGACAGCACTGTAGAATCGGTGGGCGGGGCTAAACAGACAGCACTGTAGAATCGATGGGCGGGGCTAAACAGACAGCACTGTAGAATCGATGGGAGGGGCTAAACAGACAGCACTGTAGAATCGATGGGCGGGGCTAAACAGACAGCACTGTAGAATCGATGGGAGGGGCTAAACAGACAGCACTGTAGAATCGATGGGCGGGGCTAAACAGGGAGTGATGTCGAAGAAGGCGTTGATCTTCTGCGGAGTCTGTACTTATCCACACTATTACATCATAGAGTAGATCATTCCACAAGCTGTTGTTTTGGCAGACTGCCTTCAATATAAGCTGGTTTTAGACTAATTACAGGATGTTTTTATAGTAAAATGACCTATGTCAAAAGATCAGGGATATTTAGTTTCTCAGTTCATGACCCCTTTAAGTATCGACATGTCCCATAAATGCATGATTTTGCTAGTGGTATTTCAGTGTTTTAGAGGCGCTGTATGAGATGTGTGTGTTATATTGACTCACTCAGACTTGATTCGGCTGGCTCGTGCTGAGGCCGACAGGTTCAGTTCTCCCTCTGACAACAGAAGTGAAGGAAACGTGAGGAACGGCTCATTACAGGCTGAGATTATCTGGAGTGAACACTGATCTTACCTTTGTAATAATCATACAGATACAGCACAACCACTGCCAGCAGAGCCACTGAAACACACACACAACAACAAATCAGTTATGTCTCAAGAGTACATTTTTGTTTCATGTAAGCACAATGGCTACTACTAAGTACTTAACTATGTAATTACTCTGTATTATGACACCTAAAAAATAAAGTGTTATCGAATTCTTTAAAAAACATTACAAATCTTACTGTTTAAAAACTGTTAGTGTGTCTGTGTGTTTACTCACTGCACAGGCAGGCGATGAAGAAGACCTCGAGGAACAGGTATCCTTTGAGGTCTAAGATGTTTCCCGCGGCCATGGACATGAGCGCTAGACCCAGGTTCTGTATGGACTGCATACTGTACAACACATCAGGGCGTTATTACTGGACCAACACATGCACAGCAGCATCAGGAGACGCTGTCAGATCAGACTTACAATCCGTACGCGGTTCCCAGCTGATGCTCCGGCACCACAAATGCCACCATGGGCCAGAGAGCACAGGCCAGCAGAGAATACGACAAACCTAACAGACACTGACACACAATGACATGAAGGGCCGTTAGAAAACACACAGCTCTTAAAGCGATAGCTTATATTGTGCATAGTCACTCCGCCCTGTAACACTGGCTCTCACAGCCGATTGGTCGAGAGTTTGGCGGTTACCATTGCGATCCAGGGGTTCCAGAAAGTGAAGGCCAGCATCATGTGAGAGAGGAGCGTGGTGATGACGGCCAGCATAACCCACAAGATGTTCCTGCCTGTCCTATCAACCAGAAACCCCAGCAGAGGAGACGCCGGAGCCGAGATGATGTACACGATACTAGACGAGACCACCACACATCTGCATTAACACTCACTGGGAAAGACTGCTTGGTAAGATCAGTCTCTGCTGCTCACCAAACACTCTTAAACATAAAGGTGCTTCACGATGTCATAGAAGAACCTTTGTGTCTGAATGGTTCTATAAAGAACCTTTAACATCTGAAGAACCTTTGTGTGTCACTGAAGCTTCTTTGTGGCGAGTAAGGTTCTTCAGATTATAAGAAGATAAGAAAGAGATGCTCTTTGGGTCTTTGTGGCATCGCTGGGAAGAACCTTTTAAGCACCTTTATTTATAAGAGTGAAGCCTGCATTTATTTGATCAAAAATACAGTAAAAACAGTGAATGATTATTATAATGTAAAATAATCACAATTTTCTATGTGAGTATCTGTTAAACTGTTATTTATTTCTCTGAATTTTCAGCATCATTACTCCAGTAACTGTGTGTGTGTGCGTGTGTGTGTGCGTGTGTGTGCATGTATGAGTGTGTGTGCGTGTGTGCTTGTATGAGTGTGTGTGTGTGTGTGTGTGTGCGCATGTATGAGTGCGTGTGTGTGTGTGTGTGTGTGTGTGTGTGTGTGTGTGCATGTATGAGTGCGTGTGTGTGTGTGTGTATGTATGAGTGCGTGTGCATGAATGAGTGTGTGTGTGTGTGTGTGTGTGTGTGTGTGTGTGTGTGTGTGTGTGTGTGTGTGTGTGCGCATGTATGAGTGTGTGTGAGAGAGAGAGTATGTGATGTGTGTGAGCATGTGAGTGCTTGTGTGTATATCTGTGTGTGTGTGTGTGCATGCATGCAAGTGTGTGATGTGTGTGTGTGTGTGTGTGTGTGTGCGTGCGAGTGTGTGATGTGTGTGTACCTGTTGATGGCTCTGGCCTGGACAGTAGTGAAGGCGAACTTCTCGATGAAGAAAACTCTGTGTGGAGAAATGCAAACATAATTTAAACTCATCCATCATCATCATCATCTCACTCCTTCACATTCACATTAAGTCTTCACTTCACATTTAGAGTTTATTTTCACTATGAACAGGACAGAAACTCACTGGCCCAGTCCAATGAATGGGAAGATGGCCACGTAATAGGCCACACAGACGATGAAGATGAGCCAGAGAGATAAGGGAAAGGTCTTGACGTCCGTCAGCTTGATGACTTCCCCTACATGACACACACACACACACACACACACACACACACACACACACACACACACACACTTCTGTAAAACAGTGTTTGACGGGACAGATGGCAGACACACTCGTGAACATCTGTTCTGGATCATCTCACCGGTCTTGCCCTGCTCCTTCCGGAGGATCTTCTCTGCTCTTCGGTCCAGAAAGCCCAGAATCAGAGCACATGTGAGGGAGAACAGACACGTGGACGCCGCTGAGAAACACCAGACAGCGTTAACTCAGACCAAACACTTCATACATCACATACAAAACTGCGTTGGCATGTTTGACTGATTGTATGATAAGTAGCTCTGTCACAGCACTTTTCAGACGATAACAAAACCTTGCAACTTATATTCAGGAATATACACAGTGTTGGGGGTAATGCGTTACAAGTAACGCAATCAGATATTTTTTAAGTAACTAGTAAAGTAATGCATTACTTGTTAATTTAGAGGGAAATATCAGAGTTACATTTTGACAGCTCTGGTGATGCCATGGTGACAGAAATCAGGAGTAAGTGCAGAGTGTTGTGTGTGAACAAGATCTTACTGTAGCTCTAGACTAAATATCAACATGATCTTACTTTAGCTCTAGACTAAATATCAACATGATCTTACTGTAGTTCTAGACTAAATATCAACACGATCTTACTGTAGCTCTAGACTACATATCGACATGATCTTACTGTAGTTCTAGACTAAATATCAACATGATCTTACTGTAGCTCTAGACTAAATATCAACATGATGTTACTGTAGTTCTAGACTAAATATCAACATGATCTTACTGTAGCTCTAGACTAAATATCAACACGATCTTACTGTAGCTATAGACTAAATATCAACATGATCTTACTGTAGTTCTAGACTAAATATCAACATGATCTTACTGTAGCTATAGACTAAATATCAACACGATCTTACTGTAGTTCTAGACTAAATATCAACACGATCTTACTGTAGTTCTAGACTAAATATCAACACGATCTTACTGTAGTTCTAGACTAAATATCAACATGATCTTACTGTAGCTCTAGACTAAATATCAACACGATCTTACTGTAGTTCTAGACTAAATATCAACATGATCTTACTGTAGTTCTAGACTAAATATCAACACGATCTTACTGTAGCTCTAGACTACATATCGACATGATCTTACTGTAGTTCTAGACTAAATATCAACATGATCTTACTGTAGCTCTAGACTAAATATCAACATGATGTTACTGTAGTTCTAGACTAAATATCAACATGATCTTACTGTAGCTCTAGACTAAATATCAACACGATCTTACTGTAGCTATAGACTAAATATCAACATGATCTTACTGTAGTTCTAGACTAAATATCAACATGATCTTACTGTAGCTATAGACTAAATATCAACACGATCTTACTGTAGTTCTAGACTAAATATCAACACGATCTTACTGTAGTTCTAGACTAAATATCAACACGATCTTACTGTAGTTCTAGACTAAATATCAACATGATCTTACTGTAGCTCTAGACTAAATATCAACACGATCTTACTGTAGTTCTAGACTAAATATCAACATGATCTTACTGTAGATCTAGACTAAATATCAACACGATCTTACTGTAGTTCTAGACTAAATATCAACATGATCTTACTGTAGTTCTAAACTAAATATCAACATGATCTTACTGTAGTTCTAGACTAAATATCAACACGATCTTACTGTAGTTCTAGACTAAATATCAACACGATCTTACTGTAGTTCTAGACTAAATATCAA
Source organism: Schizopygopsis malacanthus (assembly GCA_027474115.1). Classification (NCBI taxonomy): domain Eukaryota; kingdom Metazoa; phylum Chordata; class Actinopteri; order Cypriniformes; family Cyprinidae; genus Schizopygopsis; species Schizopygopsis malacanthus. The sequence goes on from JAPDDM010000037.1 coordinate 136,014, forward strand.
CACGATCTTACTGTAGCTCTCGACTAAATATCGACATGATCTTACTGTAGTTCTAGACTAAATATCAACACGATCTTACTGTAGTTCTAGACTAAATATCAACATGATCTTACTGTAGTTCTAAACTAAATATCAACATGATCTTACTGTAGTTCTAGACTAAATATCAACACGATCTTACTGTAGATCTAGACTAAATATCGACACAATCTTACTGTAATATCAACACGATCTTACTGTAGTTCTAGACTAAATATCAACATGATCTTACTGTAGTTCTAGACTAAATATCAACATGATCTTACTGTAGTTCTAGACTAAATATCAACACGATCTTGCTGTAGTTCTAGACTAAATATCAACACGATCTTACTGTAGCTCTAGACTAAATATCAACATGATCTTACTGTAGTTCTAAACTAAATATCAACATGATCTTACTGCTGTTCTAGACTAAATATCAACATGATCTTACTGTAGTTCTAGACTAAATATCAACACGATCTTACTGTAGCTCTAGACTAAATATCGACATGATCTTACTGTAGTTCTAGACTAACTATTTTTATATTTGATGATAATTTTATTAACTAATGTCTTTGCTACTGCCCTTTGATGATCCAATTCAACCATAATAAACAAAAATGACATTTGTGTTTAATTTGAGTTATTCATGAATAATGTTGACCGTTCTTCTCCTGCGTCATATTCTTCGTGTGATTAGTTTGAGCGGCGCCCTCTACTGTACAGACGTGAATTTACGCTTACTTCAGTCTGAGTTGGTTTCCCTTCACTTTTGGTGTGAAAGGGCTTTCATGTTTATAAAGGAAGGGCTTTTTATATTAAAAACAAACAAGCAAGCCCTGCCTAGATTTAAAAAGTAACTCAAAAGTAACGTAACATTGCTTTCCATTAAAAATTAACATAATTAGGTACTTTTTTTTAGGGGGCAACGCAACATTGTAATGCATGACTTTTAAAAAGTAAATTTCCCGGACACTGATAATACAATAATGTGTTTCAGCACGCAGGCCTTCACCAGGGTTAAAAACCTGCTTATCTGACATTAAAGCTGAAATATGAGCTGATACACCAGAGAGGAAAAGAAACACTCAGTGATTTAGTTCTCAAAAGACAAAACAAGGCAAATGAAAGCAGAAGTGAAACACAATAACATCTAATTTCACAACAACATACCGAGACGACCGACTGCATCTGTAGAGACTAAGCATTTCTCCAGTTCCTCACTATCACTAAATAAAGATTACTCATCGATTTATAGACACTGAACTCACAAACAACTACTAGTTTACAAGCAACTAGAGAAGAGAAATGTATGTTTAATGAGTACAGCGTTCGATATATTTCTAGTTGTTATTAGATCTGGCTGATTTGCAGGGTTAGACATCCCGTGTGAAACTCCTCTGATGTCTGCGAGGGTTTGTAAGGAGTCGTAAAGGGCTCTCACCGATCATGAGTGTTATTCCGAGCGTGGTGTGTCCGGCCGAGCCCAGCATCACCTCGATGCGGCCATAAACCCAACCGATGACGTTCATGTTGACCGTGCTGCCCTGAACACACACAGAGACACACATTTATTTATTTCCACTTGAAATCAGATTTTTTCATGAGCCTGTTTACACAACTTTTCCAAAAGTGGTCTGAACAGGTGATGAACGCAGCCTTTACACCTTTCCAGCTTTACACACACACACACACACTCTCTCTCTCTCTCTCTCTCTCACACACACACACTCTCTCTCTCTCTCTCACACACACACACACACACACAAACTCTCTCTCTCACACACACACACTCTCTCTCTCTCTCTCACACTCACACACACACACACACACACACTCTCTCTCTCTCACTCACTCACACACACACACACACACACAGCTGATTTCTTACCAGTCTGGCCATGCTGAGCTGCAGGCCGAACACCAGATTGAGCTCTTTCCCTTTGAACCAGTTCACAGCATACGTATTCTGAGCCACAGCCAGCGACTCTCCGCCGATACTGAACAGACCACACGTTCACACACAGCCAGAGAAACATTACATGCACAGTAATCAGCAGACGCTGCTCACCCAAACACAAAACGACCCATATTCATCAGCCAGAAGTGATTGGCCAGAGCTCCAGCAGCAAATATGATCTGCAGAACAAGCGTATGGTCAGAAGTCATGATCATACGGTCATACTGATGATTAATATCACCACCGAGAAACTTGTTTCCAACACTCAATAAAACATAAGAAAGCAATTAAGAGTTTACGTCTTGCAATACAATTTTTTTCCCCAACATGAATAAAATAATACAGATAATCATTCTTATAATTCTGAGTTTCTGTCTCACAGTTTGTTTTTTCTGCCAAGATACCTGCAGTTTTTACCTCACAATTATGACTTTTTTTTTTTTTTTTTACATACAATTGTGAATTTACATATTGCAATTATGATTTTTTTTCTGCATATCACACAATTTTGACTGTTCCTTGTATTAGCTATATTGTGCTTATATATTTGTTTCAATTGTTTCAAATGTATATCTTGCAATTGCACTGTAAATACAATAACTGCGAGTTTACGTCATAATTCTGACTCGAGATAAAAAAATTTTTACCATGCAATAAAATAATAATTAAGGTGATTGTGATTTTCTATTGTCTCGCAATTAGTGTTAGGATAGGGTTAGACCCCCCCACCCCCACCCCACACACCCACACACACATAATTGTGAGTTTACACAATGCAATTAAATTGTTCTTTTGTCTATAAATAAAATAATATTTTTTTTTATATCACAAATCTGACTTTTTTTCTTGCAATTGTGAGTTTACATAATGCAATTCTATTTTTTTTTCTCTGAATTCGAAGTTTATATCACACAATTCTGACTTTTTTCCTCATAATTGCTAGTTTTTATCTCATTTATAAAATATAATAAGGAATTGTGATTCTCACACTTCTAAAAAAAGTGAGAATGCAACAATTTTAATATTATTATCCTGTGGTAGAAATAAGCTTCCATAGCACTGATTATGACACGGCTGTGTGTAATAACCTACCTGCCCTATTAACACAAACGATGCGAAGATGATCGTCCCCAGCCTGGAAAGAGGAAAATAACATGTTATGCTCATCAGCTCAATGAACACACTTTACTAAAGCAATGGCATTATACTGTTACAGCCCAGACATGAACAAATCCTGCACTATTGACTGGATCCATCCGTTTGGAGAGCAGCAGTGCACTCACTCACTGTATATATGCAACTGCTCCTCATTTCTTTGCTCAAATGTGATTTAAGTGTGTGTTGAACTGGACCCACCTGATGCCAAACACCCGGTCCAAAAGAAAGCCTCCCAGGAAGCACAGCACAACATTAGGCCACGAGTACCACGCATACAGCTGCATGAACGAGGCCGTGTTCAGACTCATGTCCTGAGACACACAGAGAACAACATCAGATCAGCTTCATTTACATTAATCACACTCCATATCTGACCCTGGAGCACAGTCATAAGCAGCACAGGTATATTTATAGCAATAGCCAACAATACATTGTATGGCTCAAAATTATACATTTTTCTTTTATGCCAAAAATCGTTGGAATATTAAGATCATATTCCATGAAGATATTTTGTCAATTTACTACCATAAATATATAAAACTATGATTTATATTATTACTAATCCATTACTCAAGCAATTTTAGTTGAACAGTTATCACAAATCATTTATTTTAAATGAATGTATGGGTAGTATGGGAATGTTAATATAAGCTAAAAAAACGTAACATACTAATAACATGAGAAAAACGTATCTTCATTAGAGTTACAAATAGCACGAGAGAGGTTTATCTTCAATGTTAGAGTTATTTATAAATTTTTCTGTCACACCATAGGAAACATTAGTCTACCAAACACATCATCCCTTTGTGATCCCTAGCAATGCTTGAACCATAGACTGTAAAAAAGATGGACGACGTGTCTCCGCTTCCTTCCACTATAGAAAAGTGAAGGCAAATCATCTCGGTATGGCTAATGCCATCTTGAGTAAATTACGTCATTTGTAGTCAGAGTCTGCGCAGTAGAGATTCGTTTGGAGCCAGAGTCTGTGCAGTAGAGATTCGTTTGGAGCCAGAGTCTGTACAGAAGAGATTCGTTTGGAGCCCGAGTCTGTGCAGAAGAGATTCATTTGGAGTCCGAGTCTGTACAGAAGAGATTCGTTTGGAGCCAGAGTCTGTACAGAAGAGATTCGTTTGGAGCCCGAGTCTGTGCAGAAGAGATTCGTTTGGAGCCAGAGTCTGCACAGTAGAGATTCGTTTGGAGCCCGAGTCTGTACAGAAGAGATTCGTTTGGAGCCCGAGTCTGTGCAGAAGAGATTCGTTTGGAGCCAGAGTCTGCACAGTAGAGATTCGTTTGGAGCCCGAGTCTGTGCAGAAGAGATTCGTTTGGAGCCAGAGTCTGTACAGAAGAGATTCGTTTGGAGCCCGAGTCTGTGCAGAAGAGATTCGTTTGGAGCCCGAGTCTGTGCAGAAGAGATTCGTTTGGAGCCAGAGTCTGCACAGTAGAGATTCGTTTGGAGCCCGAGTCTGTACAGAAGAGATTCGTTTGGAGCCCGAGTCTGTGCAGAAGAGATTCGTTTGGAGCCAGAGTCTGCACAGTAGAGATTCGTTTGGAGCCCGAGTCTGTGCAGAAGAGATTCGTTTGGAGCCAGAGTCTGTACAGAAGAGATTCGTTTGGAGCCCGAGTCTGTGCAGAAGAGATTCGTTTGGAGCCAGAGTCTGCACAGTAGAGATTCGTTTGGAGCCCGAGTCTGTGCAGAAGAGATTCGTTTGGAGCCAGAGTCTGTGCAGTAGAGATTCGTTTGGAGGCAGAGTCTGCGCAGTAGAGATTCGTTTGGAGCCAGAGTCTGTGCAGTAGAGATTTGTTTGGAGCCAGAGTCTGAACAGAAGAGATTCGTTTGGAGCCAGAGTCTGCGCAGTAGAGATTCGTTTGGAGCCCGAGTCAGCGCAGTAGAGATTCGTTTGGAGCCAGTCAGCGCAGTAGAGATTCGTTTGGAGCCCGAGTCAGCGCAGTAGAGATTCGTTTGGAGCCAGTCTGCGCAGTAGAGATTCGTTTGGAGCCCGAGTCAGCGCAGTAGAGATTCGTTTGGAGCCCGAGTCAGCGCAGTAGAGATTTGTTTGGATCCCGAGTCTGCGCAGTAGAGATTCGTTTGGAGCCCAAGTTTGCGCAGTAGAGATTTGTTTGGAGCCAGAGTCTGTGCAGTCGAGATTCGTTTGGAGCCCGAGTATGCGCAGTAGAGATTCGTTTGGAGCCCAAGTTTGCGCAGTAGAGATTCGTTTGGAGCCAGAGTCTAAGAAGTAGAGATTCGTTTGGAGCCAGAGTCTGCGCAGTAGAGATTTGTTTGGATCCAGAGTCTGCGCAGTAGAGATTCGTTTGGAGCCAGAGTCTGCGCAGTAGAGATTCGTTTGGAGCCAGAGTCTGCGCAGTAGAGATTCTTTTGGAGCCAGAGTCTGCGCAGTAGAGATTCATTTGGAGCCAGGGTCTGCACAGTAGAGATTCGTTTGGAGCCAGAGTCTGCGCAGTAGAGATTCATTTGGAGCCAGGGTCTGCACAGTAGAGATTCGTTTGGAGCCAGAGTCAGCGCAGTAGAGATTAGTTTGGAGCCAGAGTCTGCGCAGTAGAGATTCATTTGGAGCCAGGGTCTGCACAGTAGAGATTCGTTTGGAGCCAGAGTCTGCGCAGTAGAGATTCATTTGGAGCCCGAGTCTGCGCAGTAGAGATTCATTTGGAGCCAGAGTCAGCGCAGTAGAGATTCGTTTGGAGCCAGAGTCTGCGCAGTAGAGATTCATTTGGAGCCAGAGTCTGCGCAGTGGAGATTCGTTTGGAGCCAGAGTCTGAGCAGTAGAGATTCGTTTGGAGCCAGTCTGCGCAGTAGAGATTCGTTTGGAGCCTGAGTCTGCGCAGTAGAGATTCGTTTGGAGCCAGAGTCTGCGCAGTGGAGATTCGTTTGGAGCCAGAGTCTGAGCAGTAGAGATTCGTTTGGAGCCAGTCAGCGCAGTAGAGATTCGTTTGGAGCCAGTCTGCGCAGTAGAGATTCGTTTGGAGCCCGAGTCAGCGCAGTAGAGATTCGTTTGGAGCCAGAGTCTGCACAGTAGAGATTCGTTTGGAGCCAGAGTCTGTGCAGTAGAGATTCGTTTGGAGCCAGTCAGCGCAGTAGAGATTCGTTTGGAGCCAGTCAGCGCAGTAGTGTCGTGAGGTTTAGCCGCGGAATCAAACTTCCGCAGACCCAATCTATCATAACGACACGCCCAGTTTTTATAGCATCAAATTACTAGCTAAAGTTAAACCTATGACAAAAATGAGCAACTGAACTTATCAGAGTGATAACAACTACCTTAAATGACCAAAAACATATTTCGGAAAATTGTATTGGAAGAGTAATTATATATTTTTTTTTTTGACAAGTCCCATTCGTTTACATGGAGAGGGCGGGGTTCATGTCCTGTACTGCAGCCAGCCACCAGAGGGCGATCAACGAGCCCGCAGCTTCACTTTTAAAGACATGTGAGGCACACCCGGTTTGAACCTGCAAACCTTTGTAGTGAGTGAACAGATGTGAATCACAACAGCTTCAGATTCCACCCTACATCAGTGTGCTGCATAACCGAAGAGTGAGACCACATATTAATGACCTGGTGTCGATAAAGCATGTCAAGAATCATATAGATAGATAGATAGATGGATGTACGGATAGTCAGATGAGCTCATCTCAAGCTACACCTGAACACACACCTGTATGACTTGAGTCTGAAGAGCTGCAGGGTTGTCATAACAGAAGTAGCTGCCTAAAATAAAACAAACGAGAAGAAAGAGAAACCAGAGAGAGCACAATGGTAAGTTATGGTTTCACATTCACTGACAACACGGAGCATAAACTCACAAAACATGGTAAAACCACGGCACTCTTTTTGATGTGAATATGTTTCGCATTTTTAAAACGATACACTATGGTGTGAAAATACCGCTACAAGGATGTTTCTGAAGGATCTGCTGGTCGTGTGACTCGGTCACGAGGAAGACGGCTCTTACCGAAGCCCAGAAAGCACATGAAGGTCAGAACCACGATCCGGTGCAGCAGGTGAGTCGGGTCACACAGCGGGCTCAGGTGCCGCGACACATCTTCATCATCTTCATCATCTTCATCTCCATCCAGCAGACCCTCGTACTCTCCGTCTGCCATGTTTACAGCCCGCGGTCATGTGACAACCCTGCCGCGAGCCACGTGATCAGGAGGGAAAAGATCAACTATGTCTGAAAAAGCGCAGACAATTTTGTGAGAGAAAATAAATAATTAAATAAAAGGAAAAAAATACACTACATGGTACAGGAAATAGCTCAGTTTTAAAACAAGGTTTGAGAGTTTTGGAATTAATGACAACATTACAACTGAACAAATACGTTTACATAATAAATTACTTAAAACTAGAGTACTGCTTTCATTATTAAATTTATAACTAGGGAATAAATAACGTAATATGTTTGTAATCCGTTAATTTAAACGAACCGTCCGAACAAAATTATTCACTAGAATGAATCAGACCTCCAAACTACAGACGAACCGATTCGCTTGAATGAATCTTTCCAACGCTACTTCTGAGAGAGCCGTTTAGAACGAACCGATTCACTAGAATGAATCTTTCCAACGCTACTTCCGAGAGAGCCGTTTAGGACGAACCGATTCACTAGAATGAATCGATCCTTTCAAAGCTAAATATGCGGAAAAACAGGACTTTTTCAGACGACCTGGTTTGATTTCGGATTCATCCGCGCTGTACGAGACAGACTGTGTGGTTTCACTGTAAGGTAATACACAAATGAGACATTAATATCAGCGACTGTTGAGCTTCAGTGCTAAGCGCTGACAAAAGTAGTATCAGTATCAGTGTATCAGCTTTCATAACAATAACCGAAGCAAACGTTTCAAAGAAGACAAAGTGTATACGTTACAATGTGTAATGTTTGGATGCAGTATAACACATCTGGATCACCAAAACAAGACCCTATAGAATCAGTATAGAATTACTCATTCAGCGCGAGCTCAATATCTGTACAATATCTGTTCAAAAACATACTTTACTGAAAGTAAAAAAAAGTGCAGCTTTAAATTGTAAAAAAAAAAAAAAAAAAAAATCTTTTTAAAATCATATTCCCAAAATGGTTTAAATAGCATGTTTTGTCAGACAGATATACAAAGGTTTGGTTAAAGAGGGAATATTAAACAACACAGTGTCAAAAACATCCAGCTACTGCAACAGTTATTAAAGTGGAACACAAAAATGTATTATTATGCACATTTATGATTATGCCTATTTATTATGGAGGAACACAAAAAGTGCATATTTAAAGGGACAGTACACACCAAAATAAACAATGCATCAGTTTGACTCCCTAATGTTTCAGACCTGTATGAGTTATTTTGATGAATGTAACATTGACTTCCATAGTATCTGTTAATGAATGAATTAGTCCGTGCTGACCTCCAGCAGGGCTTCGTGCTGTCAGTGATGTGTCCAGTGCTTGTTCTCGTGACCGGGTTCAGTGTGTTCCCGGAGGTCGGGTCAGATCTTGTTTGTGTGGCCCACAGATTCAGGACGTTACGCAACAGCGCTGCTCTTTATAAACAGCAGCAGCAGCACGGGACTGAGATCTTCTCCAGAGCGGATCATGAAGGCGTTCTGCTCGCTGTGGCTGCTTCTGTCTCTGGTCGAGCTCGGGCCGGCTCCGCCCGCATCTCAGGGGCCTCCGCTGGCGTGCAGAGGAGCCGCGGATCCAGCGACGCCACAGCCTGAGGTAACACCAGCTGAACCGTTTCTGAAGAACTCACCACAGCGGCTGACCAACCACAGCTGTTTGGGTGGTTGTTAGGGTGTTGCTAAGCGGTTCCAATGTTCTTTTGGGTGGTTGTTAGGTGTTGCTAAGCGGTTTCCACATTATTTTGAGTGTTTGTTAGGTGTTGCTAAGCGGTTTCCATGTTCTTTTGGGTGGTTGTTAGGGTGTTGCCAAGCGGTTTCCATGTTCTTTTGGGTGGTTGTTAGGGTGTTGCTAAGCGGTTATCACGTTCTTTTTTATTTGTTGTTAAGAGTGTTGCTAAGCGGTTTCCACGTTCTTTTGGGTGGTTGTTAGGGTGTTGCTAAGCGGTTTCCATGTTCTTTTGGGTGGTTGTTAGGGTGTTGCTAAGCAGTTTCCATGTTCTTTTGGGTGGTTGTTAGGTTGTTGCCAAGCGGTTTCCATGTTCTTTCGGGTGGTTGTTAGGTTGTTGCTAAGCGGTTTCCATGTTATTTTTTTTGGTTGTTAAGAGTGTTGCTATGCGGTTTCCACATTCTTTTGAGTGTTTGTTAAGAGTGTTGCTAAGCGGTTACCCCATTCTTTTGAGTGTTTGTTAGAGTGTTGCTAAGCGGTTTCCATGTTATTATTTTTTTGGTTGTTAAGTGTTGCTATGCGGTTACCACATTATTTTGAGTGTTTGTTAAGAGTGTTGCTAAGCGGTTACCCCATTATTTTGAGTGTTTGTTAAGAGTGTTGCTAAGCGGTTACCCCATTATTTTGAGTGTTTGTTAAGTGTTGCTAAGCGGTTACCCCATTATTTTGAGTGTTTGTTAAGAGTGTTGCTAAGCGGAGTGTTTGTTAAGAGTGTTGCTAAGCGGTTACCCCATTATTTTGAGTGTTTGTTAGGGTGTTGCTAAGCGGTTTCCATGTTCTTTTGAGTGTTTGTTTAGAGTGTTGCTAAGCGGTTTCCACATTATTTTGAGTGGTTGCAAGGTTATTCTGTTTGGTTTCTTGCTGTCTTGTGTGCATATCTTCAGTGGGTTTTTCCAGAAAGCAGATTAACTTACCTTCATATATGCAGTTCCAAAAACACGTGCAGGAGTAAGCGGAGTCACGATTATGTTCACAGTAAACACTAACACATCTCAAAGCTTAGTTTAGGCAATGATTACTACAGATCAAGTAGACCAATAACCGATATTGTGAACTGATATGTCTGGTGTAAAAATACAAAATGTTGAAATTAAGAATAACAAGGGCAAAAAATATTTGTAAATTATTTTATCGGCAAATCAGTTTTGAAAACGACCGATACGATAACCACAAAAATGCTCAATATCAGCACCGATAATCAGTCAAACCCTAACTACAATGCTAATTTCTCACTAGTAATGACATCAAATACATGCATGTACATATACACTGACCACTAACTGCTTTTAGACGCCATTTTATTTCTTTGTTCCGTTATCATGGAGCGGAGTGCACAGGATTGTGGGATATCAAAGGCAGCAATCCGATGAAGGTTTCTCAGGAAACATCTGACGCGAATGAAATCGTATACTTCCCTACTGTATATGTGAAAACAGTACGCCAAAAGAGCAGCATGACAAATTTAAAGCATGTGATATAGTATGACATACTACTTTCTGGCGTGACTCTGAAGTGTGCTGTTGATGAAGACTTTCTATCCCAGGAGGCCACGGGAGAGGATTTATGAATATCATACACATGATAGTAACAACATCACGGATGTAGTATGTCAGAGTTTCATTCATACTACCCATAGTCCTACTATATAGAATGTACTTTTTAACGGTCGATAGCTAAAATATATTGCCAAAAGTATTGGCACCCCCTTCTAATGATGAAAGGTTTGACTACTTTAGTAATTTCCATTTAATGCCACAAATAATTAAATTCATCACCAAAGACATATGGTATAGTCATTTCATACACTTCAAAACTGATGCAACAGAGGTGGAAATAAATATTTTAAGTACATGAATTATGTTTCCATCTTTGTTGCCACAGTTTGGAAGTGTCTTTTTCTCTTCTAAAGAAGGGGTGCCAGTACTTTTGTCCATATAATGAATGCACAAGTCATTAGTGTTTGGTGATGAGTTTGTGGCTCATTTAAAGTCACACCAGAGGTGTTCAGCTGCTTTCTGCAGACCAGTCAAGTTCTTCCACACTGACTGAATCATCATTTCTCTTTGATTCTTGTCTTATACACAGAGACACTGTCATGTTAGAATAGAAAAGAGTCCAAACTGTTGCTATACAATTAGATTCCCTAGAATATCATTATATGCTTAAACATTAAGATTTGTACTCATGGAAATTACTAAATTAGTCAAACCTTTCATTAGAAGGGGTGCCAATACTTTTGACAATATAGTGTATGTTTCAATCCAAAGTTGAGAATTTAACTAACACAATTGGAACATTGCATAAAACATTTGTGAATAAACCACCATTCAACACAAAACGATCAAGTCCTGATAAACTGACACCAAATATCTTTAAGAAAAATGAAAGTTGCAATGGGAGAAGCCACTGTAGATGTTTTTTCATATATAATGATGAAACGCACTAACTATCTCGCGTTCGGATGCCTGACGATCTGTGTGAGATCGTTTGAGAGGCAACTATACCAAATCATTAAAAATAATCATATTAATAATTAATAAAAAAAAGCATTTGAGATGGTTTGTGATGAGATCAATGTGCTGGTTATCCAATCACATGGTCTGTTGAGGCAAAGTCACATGACTTCTTTGATGGGCATCATTCAGTAAATGTGTTTCCTTCGTAGTTTATGCACAGCCAAAAAATTGACTATATGCACATTTTCACAATTTATCCTTTTTCCATCCAGCATTTTTTTTATGCAATATCCCCAAATTCTCCTTAAATCAGATGAATGGAAGCATACCCTGCTGAAAAAAACAATATGAAAATATAGTGGATTTAATAGGAATTGTATTGGTTTAATGGAAACTATATTGGTGTCTACTGGTAAGTGATGGATTTATTGGTGGGATGGAAAAATGCCCAAAACATACAAAAAAAAGTGCTTTTGTGATGGTTTTACTGGAAAAAGCTAATGGTATTTTAATGGAAACCATTGTGGTTTCTAATGGGCTTTTATAGTTTTTATAGCTAATGTGTGAGATGAGAATTAAACGTTGCTTCATGTTATAATAGTGCTTAATAATTCCAAAATGAACTTTATAAAGTTCCGGTGCTTGACTCTGATTGGCCGAGCCGCGTTCGAAGCCGTTGTATATTACACTACAAACACACACCTTTGTTTACATTTGTGTGTTGCTTGGAAACCACGTTGTTCCAACCACAACTACATTGTTTGGTGGAAGAATACTGTTTTTATTAATATCAATACACTTGTTTAGCTCCGTTTTATTTTGTGAAACCTTACTACGTATATGAAATAACCGTTTTATAAAAGCAATAAGCCGTGGTTTACAGTGAATATATAACAGCTGTTGTAAATGTAATAATATTTAGTATAATCCTAATGGAGCCTCATCAACTCGTGCTGAAAACTGACTCTGGATCAGCTCAAGTTCACAGATTAAGACAGTTTTTGGATGTTATAATGTTAATGTGGTACAACCCGGTTTCTGGAAACCCACCGCTGTCTCGATATGCTTCAGGTTCAATGCAAGTCTGTGTTATGTTTTCTCATCTGTTTTCCGGCTCCCCCTCGGTTTTAAAATGAAATCCTGTACACTGGACTCAAAACAGATCGTGATTTTATAATAATTACTACATTTGCAAACATTGGCTGTACAAACACATTTACAGTGCACGACCACAGAGCCAAAGCCCTTCTCTGCTGTGTTTATAATCACCGCTGGCCTTCTCGTCCAGCCGGACGTCTGTGATAAACACTGTCCGGACGTCCTTGACCGAGCTGAAGTGTGTGTGTGGAGCATCAGTTTTTCCCTTTGCTCTTCTTGGGCAGCTGTCCCGTGGCCTCCAAGTGCTTGTTTACGAGCTCTTCCTGAACGGAGGGCAGACAGGCCTGATATCTGCTGTAGTCCATGGTGTACTCGCCTTTACCCTGCACACACACACACGCACGCACGCACACACACACACACACAGACACACATACACAGAGACACGCACGCACACACACACACACACAAACACACAGAGACACGCACGCACGCACGCACGCACACAGACAGACACGCACACACACACGCACACACAGATTGTTCATGTCACAGGAAAGGAAACTATTGCAGTTTAAAGAAAGATGACAGACAGTAGTTTAGTTTTGTCTCAGAGTAACATTGACAGACGGAGCATTGGTTGCTGGAGCTGTACCTCGGTGCAGGAGCGCAGCTCTGTCGAATATCCAAACATGTCATTCAGCGGGATCTAGACCAGAAAACACCAGGTCCACACACATTAGCTGGCCATTACCTCAATATGATCATAATCATATATACACTCCTGCAGAATTTGAACTACAGAAACTTCGGACATGGTAACAGATGTCATCTCATTAACAGATCTGAAAGTCATATTCACCCCAAAGTCAAGGACTTGTATATACTGTACTATATATATATACATACACACACACACACACACACACACACAAATCAGGATGTTTGGGTTTCAGGTGTTTTTGGTTGTTCATTCATTCAACTGTAAATGAAATGCAAATAATAATAATAATTCCCCAAAACATACTTGCATACATGAATAAATAATACTGTGGTATAAATATTTTATAATCTCAGATATAATCCTTTTTTTAGGAATATATATATATATTTATTGCTTTACTGTCAATGACATATTTAGATATTTTGGCATTGGAGATGAAAATTTGGATCTTAAATAAACTGTGTACTTTCAAATATAATCATAATAAAATACAAATAATGTATTTATTTAGTCACTATTTTAAGGTCCAATTATCGCTGCTAACAAAACTATGACTTTTGCCTCAAACTCTTAATTTGCTGCTTATTAATAGTTATGGATGTAGAATATGCTCATGCGGAATATGTGCTTTATAAGTATTAATAAACAGCCAATATGTTAATAATAGGCATGCTAATAAGCAACTAGTTAATATTGTTAGCATTTCTTTCCTTATACATTTAAATAATCTTAAACAGTGTTGTAAATAGATTTTGTATTAACTAATCATTATAATTAAAGTATAATTATTATATGTAATTGATATATTTTATTTCGGGGTGATCCAGACATGATCAGTTTATCTGGTTGAAGTTAGCTGTGATCTGTGTGTGTGTGTGTGTGTGTGTGAGAGTCTGTGTCTCTGTGTGTGTGTGTGTGAGTCTGTGTCTCTGTGTGTGTGTGTGTGTGTGTGTGTGTGTGTGTCTCTGTGTGTGTGAGTCTGTGTCTCTGTGTGTGTGTGTGTGTGTGTGTGAGTGTGTGTGTGTGTCTGTGTGGTGTCTGTGTGTGTGTCTGTGTGTTTGTGGTGTCTGTGTGTCTGTCTGTGTGCCGGTGTGTGTGTGGTATCTGTGTGTGTATGTGTCTGTCTGTGTGAGTCTGTGTGTGTGTGTGTGTGTGTGTGTGTGTGTGTGTGTGTGTGTGTGTGTGTGTGTGTGTGTATCTGTGTGTCTGTCGGTGTGTGTGTCTGTGTGCCGGTGTGTGTGTGGTATCTGTGTGTGTGTGTGTGTGTGTGTGTGTGTGTGTGTCTGTCTGTGTGAGTCTGTGTGTGTGTGTCTGTGTGTCTGTGTGTGTGTGTGTGTGTGTGTCTGTGTGTGTCTGTGTGTCTGTGGTGTCTGGTGTGTGTCTGTCTGTCTGTCGTGTGTCTGTCTGTCGGTGTGTGTCTGTCTGTCGGTGTGTGTGTTTGTGTGTCTGTCGGTGTGTCTGTGTGCCGGTATGTGTGTGGTATCTGTGTGTGTCGGTGTGTGTATGTGTCTGTCTGTGAGTGTGTGTGCCGGTGTGTGTGTGGTATCTGTGTGTGTCAGTGTGTGTGTGTGAGTCTGTGTGTTTGTGGTGTCTGTGTGTGTCGGTGTGTGTGTGTGTCTGTCTATGTGAGTCTGTCTGTTTGTGGTGTCTGTGTGTCTGTGTGTCTGTCGGTGTGTGTGTGTCTGTGTGCCACCTTGTGTGTGGTATCTGTGTGTGTCTGTGCGAGTCTGTGTGTGTGTGTTTGTGTGTGTCTGTGTGTGTGTCTATCTGTGTTGTGTGCCGGTGTGTGTGTGTGGTATCTGTGTGTGTCTGTGGTGTAGGTGTGTGTGTGTGTGTGCCAGTGTGTGTGTGTCTGTGGTGTCGGTGTGTGTTGTGTGTGTTGTGTGTGACTGAAGTGACTCACGTCAGCGTATAGAGTGAAATATCCCTCTGCCCCGTCCTGTCCCGTGATGACCCCGTGACGACGGTTGACTCCTGCAATAACGGCCCCCTGGAACTCATTAGGAGCCACGATCTCCACAGACATGACCGGCTCCAGAATCACCACACTGGACTTCTCGAGGGCTGAAGACACAAGACACTGACGTGAAGCTCTGACCAGACATCTCAGAGAGAGAGAGAGCAAGAGAGAGCGAGAGAGAGAAAGAGAGAGCGAGAGAGAGAGAGAGAGCGAGAGAGAGAGAAGAGAGAGCGAGAGAGAGAGAGAGAGCGAGAGAGAGAGAAGAGAGAGCAAGAGAGAGAGCGAGAGCGAGACAGAGAGAGAGAGAAGAGAGGATGAGAAACACTTTCTGATGATGTGTCCCAAATATCTCAATGTGAGAGAAACATTTCTCCCCAGATTTGAAGCCCTGATCCCTTCATTTACAGAGCTCAGTGATTCTGAGATAATGCCCTTCTTACTCGGAGAAGATGATAACACAGCTGCACTCGCTGCTAAATATGTGTTAACCATTCATAATGTTAGATGTTCAACATGAGTCACTTGATACTGACCAACTTGATCTTTTCATTTATTTAGAATGATTTTGATTTTATTTATTATTTATGTTGTTATTTATTTACTTATGTTATTGTTGTATATATATATATATATATATATATATATATTAATGCTTTGGCAACATTGTGTTACGCAGTCATGTTAATAAAGCTTATTTGAATTGAATTGAATTGAGAACAGAGAGAGAGCAAGAGAGAAGAGCGAGTGAGAGAAGAGAGAGAGACAGAGAGAGAGAGCGATAGAGAGAGAAGAGGGCAAGAGAGAGCGAGAGAGAGAGACAGAGAGAAGTGTACATGTATACTAAGCTTTGGCCATATTGTATAATTTACAGTCATGCCAATAAAGCAATTTTGAATTGAATTGAGGAGAGAGAGAGAGAGAACCCTGTTTGAGAGCGCCCTCTCCTGCCCGGATGAAGGAGATCTCATTCGAGTCCACCATGTGATGAGCGCCGTCCTCTAAGACGAAACGCACTCCAGATATCTTGTATCCCGTCAGAGGACCTTTCTCACACGCTTCCCTGAAACCCTGAGCACAGAAACACACACCGACTTCATCAGAGATAGAAACACTCAACACAAAGCCAGAAATCTGTTGCGCTCCACAGAAGAAACCACTTTGGAAAGACACGAGGCTGAGGGACAGCAACATTTAGAAAGTCATAACTTCTGTATTCTAGGTCTGAAGAAAAAATGCAACTAGCCGAGTTAGTTTCTTCATCAGATTTGGAGAAATATGTCCATTGCATCACTTGCTCACCAATGCAAGTGAATGGGTGCCGTCAAAATGAGAGTCTGATAAAAACATCACAGCGCTCCAGTCCATCTGGAGAAGACAAAAGCTGAAACTAATCCAGCATTAAGACCTTTTATCAGCTATTTGGACTCTCATTCTGACGGCACCCATTCACTTGCATTGGTCACATTCTACAAATGTCATCTCTTTCTCATCTAGCGTGGCTCACCTTCTCCACAGCGGGCACGAACGGTTTGGGGATGTTGGTCCCGACGGTCTCGTCGCTGAACTCCAGCTTTGTGTAATTCTCGGGGTCCAGCGGCTCCAGGACACCAATCACTTTACCGTACTGACCCGAGCCTCCAGACTGCTTCTTATGGGTGAAATCAAACCTGCAGCATAAAGCACCACCCGTTTACGGAGAGAGAGAGGCGGTGTATCGATGAATGACCTCCGGTTTGGCCGCGTTCCTCTATAAACGGTGAAGCTGCGGCTTTAGAAACATCAATGTTACCAGCTCTTGTTGAGAAAGATAATATAGCGATCTTATTGATAAACTTACGGTCTTTTAATTAGTGCAATGATAACCTACCAGCAATGTACAGATTATGTATTTAATATATTAGAATGAGCAAATTACAATGCAGTTATTAAACGAGTACATTATTATTAATGGGATTAAAAACAAGATGCAAGCAATCAGAAAATTGTATCATAAAAGACTTATTAATAATACATTTCTGATGATTCTTTGATGAATAGAAAGATCAGCATTTATCTGAAATGAAAAGGTTTTGTAATATTATACACTATATCATTCAAAAGCTTGGAGTCAGTATAATATTTGGGAAATAAATGAATGCTTCATCAACGATGCTTTAAATTGATCAAAAGATTTATAATGCTACAAAACATTATTTTGCAGATCTTTCTATTCATCAAAGAAACCTGAAACAATGCTATTATCATATTATTATGATTTCTGAAGATCATGTGACACTGAAGACTGCAGTAATGATGCTGAAAATACAGCTGCATCACATAAATAAATTACAGTTTAACATTCACACAAAACACAATTATTTTACATAGTAAAAATATTTCATAATTTTACTGTAATTTGGATTTTGAAGAAACTTCTTTAAAAATCATCCTGTTCAAAAACCTTTAACTGCTAGTGTATATACGGTTACCAACATTGTTCAAAATATCTTTTGTTTTCAGAAGAAAGCAGCTCACACGTTTCATCATTTTAGCTTTATCCCTAATTGCATCACAAACAGTCCAGTGTTTCAGCAGTCAGCCGCGGTGTCTCTTTAAGAGGGCGTGGCTTGTGCACAAAACAGGAAGTAACTGTTCCCTGCATTACTTCATAAACTGAGCATTTCTTCACCACCTCCCTCTTTTGTTCTGACTGTGATCACATGGTCTGTTGCGTAACAGTGTGTGATAAAGGCTCAGAGTCCATCGCTGTGCTCTCAGGTGTGTGTGTTTGTGCTCTCTCAGACACAGGAGGACATGGCCAGCACCGGAGACCTGGAGCCCACACACTTCCCTGCTCGGCGGGCGGCTCAGGTGGCCCTGCATCACCTCAACACCATCCACGGCTCGCCCTTCAGTGTGTTCGGACTGCAGCAGGTGCACAAGGCCAGCGCGGAGGTCAGGCTCATTCACTCGGTCTGTAGAGACTTCATCCACCGCACCTGTGAGGTGTGTTTGCTAACACCCTTGTGTTGACAGGATGTGGCTGCGGGAGGCAGGAAGTACAACCTGGACTTCTCCGTGACGGACTGGGCCAGTGGCAGTACGGTACGCCTCTTCACATCCATTACTAATGTGTTTAACTAACCTGCTCTAGTTAACTGAGCACCTAGTACTGATACTAAACACATGCTTAAACCGTATTCATGCCAGGACAATCCTTGAAACCAACTAGTACTACTAATATATAGTACTTGTTCATTAAAAGGTTACTCCACCCCAAAATGAAACCCGCATGTCGTTCCAAACCCATAAAAGCTTAATTCGTCTTCAAGACACAATCTAAGATATTTCGGATGAGGCTTGTGACTGTCCCATTGACTGCCAAGTAATTAACACGGTCAAGGTCCAGAAAAGTATTAAAGACATCGTCAAAATAGTCCATCTGCCATCAGTGGTTCAATCAAAGAAATCCAAAATAATGACTTTATTCAACAATTCATCTCCTCCACGTCAGCGTAGTGCCGTTTGGGAGAATATCCGCTGGACGTAAACGGTGTCAGCCGCGCATTACAAATACGCGGTTTCGTTCAAAACGCGTAAATAAATATAAAGATGTAACAATTTTTATAGTTATATTTAATGGGTCTGCACATAGTGTGACCAAATCTCCAGGTTCTCTTATGATTAAAAACGTATGTGAATTACTAATTATGTAGCATATAAAGCTGCCGAACTTTTTTGGGAATATTTAAAAAGGATTCTCTGATGAATGTAAAGTCAGAAAGCAGCAGTGAATCTGACTCTGGATGTGTGTGTGTGTGTGTGTGTGTGTGTCAGGGCCCGGCGCTGCGGTACTCGGGGAGGTGATGTTCCCCAGGACGCAGCAGCACAGTGGTCCTGTGGTGCAGCTGCACGGTGAGGCCCTGCAGCCAATCAACAGCACAGCCGAGGACCACGCTTTCTACCAGAAATACATCACGCCCGACAGCGCCGTCTCCGCACAACACTTACCAGGTGTGACCAACACTAATGCATGATTATAAGGCACATTGATCATAATTCCTTTCCAAGCACATTTTACAAATTCCAAACCACATCAATCTTAACTACAATTAATTAGGTGATATATAATAGTCCATGAAAGCTGCAAGTGAAAAACTCCTTACATTCAGTTGTGCAGATTAGGAATGTTTTCTTTAACAGATAAAATTAGCCCCAAAAAATAGATTTAACTCGGACTGAAAGTCAAAATTACTAAATGTCCACGAGGAGGATGCAATACTAGAAATTGCAAAGTTAAGGCATGACCATTGGACAGTGAAATGCTGATTGGGTCATCAGAAAAAAAACGAGTGGAGAAGAAAAGACACATGACCTGCAAAATAATTAATGTAAAGAAATAGGTGCAAAACCATCAGGAACCATTTAGTCTCCAGAAGTACACGGTGTCAGGTTCTCAGAGACTTTGCTTGCGTAAAGCATCCTAAAAAATGACCCTCACTTAATAAGAACAACATGCTGAAGTGTTGTGAAATACATGAAGACTTTTTTATAGGCTTTATAGACAGATAAGTTAAGAGTGACTCTTGAAGTCATGCCTTAACTTTGCAATTTCTAGTATGGCATCCTTCTCATAGGCATTTAAAAGAGTTAATCTCTTTATCTGTAAAATAAAACCTTACTAATAATTATACACGCCTGGATATAATGACCTGCCTAACTCAATCCGAGCAGCTGAATCCTTCTCCATCTTCAAGAAACGGCTAAAAACACATCTCTTCCATCTTTATTGACCCTCTAAATCTAGCTCTCTCTATTCTAATTCAATTTTATCTAATCAGTCTTCTTTTTATTAAAAAAAAACAAACATTTGACCCTCCAGCAATTGCATATTTATTCTCTAACTGCTAGCTTTTCTTGTAAAACTAACACTAAGTTTCACTTTTCTATATTTTACATACTCGTTTTCAAAAAAAAAAAAAAATAACTTCCTACGTGTACTGTGTTAGGCTAACCTGTACTTGTAATGGCACTTGCATGTTGTTACTCTTTTGTTGGTTTTGATTGCGTCTATAATGTCTTCATTTGTCAAATAAAAAATACAAATAAAATAAAATAAGGAGTTTTTCACTTCCAGCCTTCAAGGACAATGATATATATCACTTAAAAATGATTAAATACAAAATTAATAGTTATTTAGATCGATGTGGTTTGGAATTGGTAAAAAGTGCTTTGAAAAAAATAATGATCATAATATCAACGTGCCTAAAGGTGCGTTCACACCAGACACGAATGAAGCGTTACGCGCAAATTATTTACATGTTAAGTCAATGCAAAGACGTGATCGACAATCCGGCGGCGCGAATTACGTAGCGCGAATTGAGCGTATGGGGGATTTGCCGCGCGATTTGCACGAGTTGAAAAATCCGAACTTTGGCATATATTCGCGCCGCGTTAACCAATCAGGAGCTTGCTCTAGCAGTTAAGTGATTACGAGCAGAGGCAGAAAATCTAATTGCTGTCTAGTGAATTTCACGCGCGAATGACGCGAGTAAACTCAAAATGTTCAAGCGTCCAACTAAGCGCGAATAGCGCGATTTATTCGCTTCATTCGCATCTGGTGTGAACGCACCTTAATAATTATGCACGCACTGTACACCGGACACCACAGTCCCACAATGCACTGCAGCAGCCTCTCTCTCTCTGTGGTGTGTGCAGACAGCTATGGTAACATGAGCGAGGACATGCAGCCGTTCTGGCGTTTGGCTCGCGTGGCCGCTTCCTTCATCATGCTCCAAGAGTCCAGTGAGAACACAGAGTTCAACATGGTTCAGGTGGCCAGCATTACACAGCAGGTCAGTGCATACGCTCAACAATACTCGATCCAAACACACTCGCCCAGACTGAGGTCAGTGTAGATGCTCAACAATACTCGATCCAAACACACTCTCCCAGACTGAGGTCAGTGTAGACGCTCAACAATACTCGATCCAAACACACTCGCCCAGACTGAGGTCAGTGCAGACGCTCAACAATACTCGATCCAAACACACTCGCCCAGACTGAGGTCAGTGCAGACGCTCAACAATACTCGATCCAAACACACTCGCCCAGACTGAGGTCAGTGCGGACGCTCAACAATATTCGAACCAAACATACTCGCCCAGAGTGAGGTCAGTGTAGACACTCAACAATACTCGATCCAAACACACTCGCTCAGAGTGAGGTGTGCGGACGCTCAACAATATTCAATCCAAACACACTCGCCCAGACTGAGGTCAGTGAAGACGCTCAATACTCAATCAAACTCTCGCCCAGAGTGAGGTCAGTGTAGACGCTCAACAATACTCGACCAAACACACTGCTCAGGTGAGGTGTGCGGAGTCAACAATATTCGCGGACGCTCCAAACACACTCGCTCAGACCAAACATACTCGAGGTCCCAGAGTGTAGACAGTGTAGACACTCAACAATACTCGATCCAAACACACTCGCTCAGAGTGAGGTGTGCGGACGCTCAAAATATTCAATCAAACACACTCGCCAGAGTGAGGTGTGCGGAGCTCACAATATTCAATCCAAACACACTCGCCCAGACTGAGGTCAGTGTAGACACTCAATACTCAATCCAAACATACTCGCCCAGAGTGAGGTCAGTGTAGACGCTCAACAATACTCGATCCAAACACACTCGCTCAGACTGAGGTGTGCAGACGCTCAACAATATTCAATCCAAACACACTCGCCCAGACTGAGGTCAGTGTAGACACTCAATACTCAATCCAAACATACTCGATCCAAACACACTGAGGTCGCTCAGTGTAGTGAGGTGTGCGCTCACGCTCAACAATATTCAATCCAAACACACTCGCTCAGACTGAGGTCAGTGCAACGCTCACAATACTCGACCAAACACACTCGCTCAGAGTGAGGTGTGCGGAGCTCAAAATATTCGATCAACAATATTCAATCCAAACACACTCGCCCACTCGCCCAGAGGTGAGGTCAGTGTAGACACTCAATACTCAATCCAAACATACTCGCCCAGAGTGAGGTCAGTGTAGACGCTCAACAATACTAGATCCAAACACACTCCCAGATGAGGTCTAAACACACTCGTGTAGACGCTCAGGTGTGCGGAATACGCTCAGATCCAAACACACTATTCGATCTAAACAGACTCGCCCAGACTGAGGTCAGTGTAGACGCTCAACAATACTAGATCCAAACACACTCGCCCAGACTGAGGTCAGTGTAACGCTCACAATACAGATCCAAACACACTCGCCCAGACTGAGGTCAGTGTAGATGCTCAACAATACTTGATCCAAACACACTCGTCCAGACTGAGGTCAGTGTAGACGCTCAACAATATTCGATCCAAACACACTCGCCCAGACTGAGGTCAGTGCAGATGCTCAACAATACTCGATCCAAACACACTCGCCCAGACTGAGGTCAGTGCAGATGCTCAACAATACTCGATCCAAACACACTCGCCCAGACTGAGGTCAGTGTAGACGCTCAACAATACTCGATCCAAACACACTCGCCCAGACTGAGGTCAGTGTAGACACTTCAGAGTGAGGTCAGTGTAGAGGCTCAACAATACTCGATCCAAACACACTCACCCAGACTGAGGTCAGTGTAGACACTTCAGAGTGAGGTCAGTGTAGAGGCTCAACAATACTTGATCCAAACACACTCGTCCAGACTGAGGTGTGTGCAGATGCTCAACAATATTCGATCCAAACACACTCGCCCAGACTGAGGTCAGTGCAGATGCTCAACAATACTCGATCCAAACACACTCGTCCAGACTGAGGTCAGTGCAGATGCTCAACAATATTCGATCCAAACACACTCGCCCAGACTGAGGTCAGTGCAGATGCTCAACAATACTCGATCCAAACACACTCGCCCAGACTGAGGTCGCCAGTGCAGATGCTCAGGTCACAATGCAGATGCTCAACAATACTCGATCCAAACACACTCGCCCAGACTGAGGTCAGTGTAGACACTCCATACTCGATCGAAACACACTCGCCCAGACTGAGGTCAGTGTAGACACTCCATACTCGATCGAAACACACTCGCCCAGACTGAGGTCAGTGTAGATGCTCAACAATACGGTTTTGATGCACTTAAATGTGGCGTAACAGATCACCGTAGCAGCTTCAGTTCAAACAAGAGCCTCTTTGACTAAGTTATAGTGCAAAATAAACATGAATGAAGCTGTTAAACTAAACAAATAAACTTAATTAAATGAATTGTGTCTCATGTAATGGATTAATCTGTGTTTCAACTGTCAATAAAACAGTTTGTGATCAATGTCACTTAACGTCACGTTTACCTCAGGAAAGTTATTAATTGTTCACAGTTCATTAATTAGCTATATAAAAACACTAGAGGGACCTTAATTACTGATAATTATATATGCATGAAGACAAGTTTATCTGAAAACTACTATTGAGTTGTGTACAAATGTTAATATTTGAGTGTGATTATTGTCTGAATATAATAGTGTTGTTGTTGTTCATTTTAACCTCTAATGTACAAAACGAGAGGTTCCCTTTATACGTTACAGCATTAGTTGGGAGAGATTTTTTTATTTCCTTAAGACAATCAAACTATCAGTATAGGCATATATCATTCTGAATAATCAGAGGGATTTAGTATCGGTGCATTTTAATTATTTTAGCACATCAAGTTAAAATAAATGGTTTTAGTTTCCAATCATGAAGTGCTCATGCTCCTTCACTAGTGTCTAAAAGCATCCCATGATGCACCTGATGAAGATGAATGTACAGAAACGCAGACAGAAAAGACTTTCATTTGTCATTTCAGAGTTTTATCGCTTTACTATTATTCTAACGTGGAAAATACTACTCATATGAGCAGGTGTCCAAACCCCTGACTGCTGAAGCGTGGTCATGTGATTGTAAGTGATTTGAGTTATTGCGGTGAGGGTATGATACTGAAGAACGCTGTCATGTGTCTCAGGAGTCGAGCGAGAAGCAGCTGATGCTGGACTATGTGGTTCTTCTTCATGACCTGCCCTCCCAGGTAACACACAAACACAACTCATCTCATGCGGACACTAACAGAAGCAGAGGATCATGTGTGTGTGTTTTGTAGGAGATAGTTCAGTGGAAGCTGCTGGTGTCCTGGTCTCCAGACAGAGGCGTCAAGGTCCTGCAGATGGAGTTGCAGCCCAGATGCCCTCACGCCACCAACCACCCCCAACTAACCCTGAACCAGACTAATAAAGACAGACTAACCCAGCTGCTGCAGTGTGTGCTCATCACATTCTCACCGCGCTCATCACAGAGTCTGACTCTATCACAATCACTGCTCACCAAATCAGTGTCACTTTAGACTGATGCATAGCTTCTCCTAATATTTTGAATTCGATTTCATTGTAATATTGTAATGAAGATACATTTTTAGTAATTTTGTTGTGTTTTTGTCATTTTTATTAGGTGACAAAATATGCTAAAGAAAAAGTTGGCTTTAAATGGCTTTATCTATAGACATAAAATATCTAAATATTGAATTTACTGTAAAGCAAAATATGTATATTTAAAATTATGAAATATTTAAAATAGTATCGTTTCACTTTTTTGGGGGGGGGGGGGCTGAATTCCTTTTAATTGAGAGTATATATATATATATATATATATATATAATTTTATAGTTAATGTTTTTGTGTTATTATTTCTTATTTTTTTTTATATGTCTACATGGTTTTTGTTAAGTTTGTTTATTTTGTTTTAGGTATTTTAGTACATTAGGTTAAACTAAATGATAAAAGTTGCCTTTGCAACTAGCTGTAACGAATTTTGTAATTTTATTAAAAAAAAAATGCTTTTGCTAAATAATGCATTTTGAAGATATAAGCATTCAAATCATACAGTCTCTCACTGCCAATATTGATCAATGGGTTTGATATTTTCTGACCAATCAGATGCTCTCCATTCGTCCCGCCCCCAGCACCATAAACACTGAATCTGCGGCTGAGATAGGTGTCTGTACGGTGAACATGTTTCTGGTTTTAGACTGAGTTAGGATGAGATCTCTGAGCACTGAGGGTGAATACAGATGTGTTATCTGAGTGTGTTTTCTTCATGTGTGATACTCACTGCACAGCGCTGGTCACAGTCTCTCTGAAGGCCACTTTGGGTTTGCCCATCACACACGGACAGTAATATTCCCTCTCCATCCTCTGAAACACAGTTATTAAGACCAGTTTTCATCCTCACAGCCAATTGTGATTTAGTCAGTCTCCTGACTAAAATGCTATAATCATCTGAATAATTTTTTGTTTTAGTCGACTAAAATCGAATGCGTTTAGTTAGTGTTTGAGTTATATGTTTGATATTAACATCAGAGACTATATGTTTATATGTTTGATTAACATCAGAGACTCGGACAATAGCGACTAAATTAGGCTGCTGTCCCTTTAAGACCGAATGCACGGATGCAATACATGCAACACATGCATACAGGTTTGGATCTATGATGATTTTGGGGTGTACTGTCCCTTTAAGACTATAGGTCACAGTTGATGCACCTGCGAGTAGATCTCCAGAACAAACACATTCATACAGGTTTGGATCTATGATGATTTTTGGGTGTACTGTTTTTTTAAGACTTCTGATGAGGGTTGATGCACCTGCGAGTAGATCTCCAGAACAAACACATGCATACAGGTTTGGATCTATGATGATTTTTGGGTGTACTGTCTCTTTAAGACTATAGGTTACAGTTGATGCACCTGTGAGTAGATCTCCAGAACAAACACATGCATACAGGTTTGGATCTATGATGATTTTGGGGTGTACCCGAGTAGATCTCCAGAACAAACACATGCATACAGGTTTGGATCTATGATGATTTTTGGGTGTACTGTCTCTTTAAGACTATAGGTCACAGTTGATGCACCTGCGAGTAGATCTCCAGAACAAACACATGCATACAGGTTTGGATCTATGATGATTTTGGGTGTACTGTCCCTTTAAGACTATAGGTCACAGTTGATGCACCTGCGAGTAGATCTCCAGATGCAGCTCTCCCATGCCGGAGATGATGGTCTCCTTACTCTCCGTGTCGAAGTGGACTCTAAACGTGGGGTCCTCTCTGGTGAAGCGGTTGATTCCCTTGGAGAACTTGTCCGTGTCGTTCTGAGACACAGACGGAGCTGCGTTAGACTAGAACTGACACTTCATCTGTGAGAGAGAGAGCGGTGTGTGTGGTTCTGGTACCTTGTTAGAGGGCCGTATGGACATCGAGATCACCGGATCAGGAACGTGAATGGACTCCTGAGAACACATTAATAAGATCAACACCAAAACAACATTTGGGTTAAATGAGTTCTCACAGTCAACTAACACTAACATTAAACACACTTTCATTACTATATATCAGTGCTAAACGATTAATCACATCCAAAATTAAAGTTTTGTTTACATAATGTATGAGTACATTTATTATATATATATATATATATAAATACACACACACATGCATGTATATATTTAAGAAAAATATGCTATATTTATATTTTACAATTAATTTATATATAATATAAATTATACGAATATAAATAATATACATGTAAATGAATGTCAATATTTTCTAAATATATACTGTATGTGTGTGCATTTATATATACATGCACTATTTTAAATAAAATCATTTTAAACTGAAATAAAATATAAATAAAAATAGTTGACATTTCTCATTTAGTTTAACGTTTTGTACTAAACTGAAATAAAAACTCATATATATAAAACAAAACCCAAAAACTGCTACAAACGACAAACACAAAAGACTACAACTTAACAAATAAAATGAAAAATATAAAAACTGACTCAAAATATTAAACTTATTTTTCTATTTTTCCTCTGAATTTAGCTCAAATGAAAATTAATATTAAATCAATAAAAAGTCGAATTGACTAATTTTTTGTTTGTATATGTTTTTGATATTCAAATTATTGCGTTCAGTGAGATTTGTATTATTATTAAAGAAATTAATAAGTTTACTTAGCAATTACGCCTTACATTGATCAATCTAGACATTAATAATTTTACAAAATATTATATTTCAAATAAACGCAGTTCTTTTGAAGTTTCTATTAATCTGTGAATACTGAAAAATAAAATGCATCAACTGTATATTTTATATATATATATATGCAGTTATATGCAGCAAATATTGTGCAGCAGCTGTTTTCAACATTGATAATAATTAGAAATGCTTCTTAAATAGCATATTATTATGATTTCTGAAGATCATGTGACACTGAAGACTGCAGTAATGATGCTGAAAATACAGCTTTGATCACAGAAATAAATTACAGTGTAATTTTTGTAATGCATTTTTATCAACTAAATGCAGCCTTGATGAGACATCATCTTTAAAAATCAGACCCCGAACTTTAACTAGCACATATAGATTAAATGTGGCATGGAATCAATGCAAAACAAAAGTGAAAAATGTGTTTCATAACTATCGTGAGGCTGGTTGTTGAAGCTGGATGCATACCATGGAGAGGTTGGCATTAGTGCGTGCGGTGAAGGTGTCTCCGCTGGCGCAGTCGATGCCGAAGAGAGCGCAGATATCGCCCGCGTACACCACCTCCACGTCCTGACGAGCACACACACACACACACACTACAGACTCCTGACTGCAGAAACACTGGACTGAGCTGCAGCAGACGCGACTCACCTCCATCTGATCAGCGTGGAGCCGCACCAGTCTTTGGACCCTCACCCTCTTCCCCGAGCGGGTGTTGTGGATGTACTCGGCTTTCCTCAAACAGCCCTGATACACACGCATGTACGTCAGCTGCCCGAAGCGCCCGGCCTGCGTGCACACACACACACACACACACACACACACACACAGACAGCTGAGAGACTGCTAACACTGAGAACAACTCACTTCACACGAGGGCTGTCAAAAAACAATTAGCATTTCGATTATTCGACGAATTTAAAATAAAATGCATTATAATGTTAGTTGTGCATCAGGCAGCTTTATCAGATGTGATGACGATGCATTTTAATGTTTTTCAGCTAATACAGTTGAAGTCACTGATGCGGCGTTCATTAGAAATATTGCATAAAAACAGAAAATCAATGCAGTTTACATCAAAACTGTTCACACAGAACTCATATTTATCATTTTCTATAGAGAGGTCTATCAGCGCTGCACTCGTGTCTCACACAAGAGAGACGCATGTTTAGAAAGCATGTAACATTAATATAAGTTCAACTTTTAAAAACACGTTTTTTCTGCATCTCATGTCTTTAAATGAAGAAAGTGCTGTTTGTGATTGGTTTTCGGTTCTTTGTATTAAACTATACATGCATGCATGATGCTGATTTGTTTCTAATTGTTAAGCAACTTAATTATATATGGTTTATAAACATTATGCATAAAGATAGTAGTGTTATTTTATTGCGTGCATTAGTAATATTTTGCTCGATGCGCCCTCTTGTGGCCTCAGGAGAGAAGATAAATGCAAACTGAGACTATGCCTTTTAAATTCTAATATAATCCTAATAGTTGTAATATTTAAGTGTGAAATTAGGATTAAGTTTGCACACCGCTCCGTCTCACCTCCAGTTTGAAGGCCAGGCCGACGAACGGATGCGTGTCGTCTCTCATCGGGTCCATCAGGATCTTGGAGCCGTCATTAGATTCCCTGAAATGGGAAAACAAGTTTAACCCCCGTTAAATTAGCTACAGGGTTGAGAACTTAAGACCAAGTAAAGACGACAGATCTAAGATGCATTCTCCAAGGCATGGGCGATGAAGCGGCATCGGTGTTTATCGACGGAACACCTTCATCGATAACGAAAGAAGAAATGTGAGACATGCGATCGATACGATGTCTGACGATGCATCGATGTCTAGAAATAAGCACCTTTATTTCGCCACTGTCCACATAATGTCCGTCTATGCATTACCAACGCGTTCAAACTCCCGTATCAGGACTCGAGGAGTCACAAGGAGAGCTGAAGCGTCCGATGAGGACGTCCGAAGCGCTTCAACACGATGAACATGATGAACAAATACAGACTAAATGACATCTAAATGCACGTTTCAGCAAATATCCCAGTCTTAACATAAACAGGTGAGAAAGAAAGCGCATGTGTATCGGTATTAAAGTTATTTTTAAAGGGAAAGCGAACTACTTTATTTTAGACTGAGATGAAAAGCACTGTGTTGAACTTGTCTTTATTATATTATATTGTATTTATTTGCAGCCATTGCTTGTACTTGGGTTATCTGTAGAAATGTTGTTTTAGCACTGAGCCCATAAGAGCAGCCAGAATTAGTTATTTTCTTAATTATATATAAAAAAAACTAAAATTGTAGGCCTATTTTGTTGTTGTTGTTGAGGTCCAGAATGTGAAAATCTCAGCTAAATGTTCATGTTATATATTTTGGTTGCATTTGTGAGTTAAAATATCATTTAAATAGGTATATAATATCAATATATCGACTGTATCGGTTGAGGTATCGGCAAATATCGTATTGCTGGGTATGAGTATCGATATCGTATCGTGAGAAACCACCGATTTATACCCCTTCATGCAGTGTGTAAGTGAATGAAAACATCATCCGTGTATAACGATATCGTCTCTCAGAAGAAAGAGTCGAATCTGAATCATTGAAACCAGTCGTTTTTAAACCAATCCCTGTTTGACGTCGACATGAGACATTAGCATATTGCCCACTTGTTGGTCTGAATGAAAATGCAAATTCATTCTTTGCCACTAGATGGCGCTTTTGTTGAGTTAAAAGCTCACAAACACCGCTTTAAATGAAATCGACCAACCAGCGCAGATAAGCGTCACGCAAACGAGGGGTTTGGAAAAATTTATCATATTAGCGAATTCTCAACATTTATATTCCAGATCTTCAAATATTGTCCAAACCATACATCAATGAAAGATCATTTATTCAGCTTTCAGATGATGCACGCATCTCATTTTCCATAAATTGACCCGTAAGACTGTTTTTGTGCTCCAGGGCCACATCTATGTTTTTCAGCTATACCAGCCCTAGATGAATCTACAAGTGAAAACAGTGAAGCAGAAGAAAAGCCTCACTGCTCGTTGAGGATGGCGTAGTTCTGGACCTCCGTGGGGTTGGGCAGATACTCCAGCACCGCGTCCAGCAGCGGCTGAACTCCTTTATTCTTCAGAGCGCTGCCCACCAGAACCGGACTGAACACTCGCTGGACCGTCGCCCGGCGCACAGCCGCCTGAAACCACAGAGAAACAGTGTTCAGATAAACTCATGTGCCACTCGGACGGCCTGAGGACAAGTGTGTCTCTGCATCAGTGTCTCAGCAGTGAATGGGTGCCGTCAGAACGAGAGTCTGATATTAACATCACAGCAGTCCATCAGTTAACATCTGGAGAAGACAAAAGCTGAAACTAATCCAGCATTTTAACTCAAATACATTGAGTCCATAATCCATAATAACTCTTCCTCCAGTAAAAAGTGCATATTGTGTTGTCCCTCACACCAAAATCCAGCATATTTCTCTCCTGACTCAAACCAGACCACTTTTTCAGTTTATTATGGCGATTTGAAGTTATTATGATGTTTTATCAGCTCATTCTGACGGCACCCATTCACTGCAGAGCATTGCTTCTACAAACCTGATGAAGAAACACTCATCCTCATGGCCTGAGATATTCATAACAACATATGGGAATCGAAATAATAACAGAATTAAACAAAAACTGCCTTATGGATAACTCAAATGATTATTATACACAACTCAGTTTTTATTTGAGTGTTGATTAAGGAAATAAATGGTTTATTAGTTTGTTTGACTTAATAAAAACTTTAATTTTGGGGATTTGGTAAAAAAATGGTGCACTTTATTTTCAATAAACACTGAGATAAGTTCAACCTAATAATGCATGCTGAGCATAGTGACATGCTAATGCTAACATGGAATATAATTGTGTTGATGCCTATATTATTGCTTTTTATATATATATATATATATATATATATTCCCTTATGAAGGTGTATATTTGATTAGGATGCATGTTTTTCTACATTGTCCTCGTTGCACATACTAACTGTAGTAATGCATGTAAATTGTAAGTAATTACAAGTAACTTTAAATCTATAATAAGTGCATGTTAATTACATTTACATAACAAGAATGACTTCTTAAAGGGCTCATCGGATGCCCATATTACACAAGTTGATATGATTATTTATAATTAATACTTTGATTCAAATTTCTCAATGGTAGAGTAAAAAACACCTTTTTAAACCTGTCAAAACCAGCACACTGATCTAGTCCATGTTGCTTTAAATGCTAATGAGCTCTGCTGACTCCGCCCCTCTTTTCCGTGGAGTGACGAGCAGATCATAGATATGTGTAGATCCCTATTCGACCGCTCCAGATCTCACATTCACCCTAATAATCACTGAATATTCAAAGATATACAAGCGTATAACTTGCTGTTGTAGACAAACTCAGTCAATGCGCTCAAAGATTCACAGACCGCTACAAAAATGGCGGATGGCTAACATATAGAAACAAAGCCCATAGAAACAGTCCATAATGAGGCATCTAGGTATGTATATCTATGGAACATACTAAATATTTACCACATTATTAGGAAAGGGATTTGCAAAGATTCATAAATACTCTTATTCTCACTTCTTCTGCAGATGGATCATGAATTATTCGCGTGAACATAGATGCATTTATGTAGATCGGGGATCGGTGCATTCACTTCAAAGTGAAAGTAACATTAATACTCTGCGTCTTCAGCAGCTCAGATGACGGGAGTAAATAATGACCGCTATATTCATTATTACATCCAACAACTAAACACTTCAATCGCTTAATCAGAGACATCTTGTCTTCTCTGCACCGGAGGACAGCTCTCAGTCACTCGGGGGGGGGGGGGCTAAGGTAAAACGGACCTGTCAATCAACGATCGTGGGCGGGGCCTGTACAGAACTACATCATTCTGATAGGACTCTAAAAACAGCCTGATTTGAGAACGAGGATATGAATATAGGGATTTAAAAAACAAACACTGGGTGGAGTTGTATCATTATAGGATGGATGTGTACACACTTATGTTCAAACAACATGAAAAGTGAATTTAGCATCCGATGACCCCTTTAAACTGAAGTGTAAGCGGATGCTGTCTGTTGTAGGAAGCAAGCAGGGATTGAAACAGCGCTTCAGATTATTGAACATCACGTGAAAGACCTTGATATCGTGCACAGAGGGCACTTTCTCCTCCAGGAACATCTCTCCCAGCGTCTCATCGGCGTTGGCCACACACTCCACCAGCTCCTGTCTTCGGTCGGCCGCCTCGGCGCGCATCTCCGCCGGGATCTCATCGAAGCGAATGCTCTGCCTGCGAGAGAAGCCACACACACACACACACACACACACACACACACACACACACACACACGGAGACTGAGAGGACATCTCCAGATATGAAGCACTAAAGCATCAGGCCACGCTTTACCCGAAAGGGCCCTCGAAGAAGATGCTGCGCTCCTCGATCAGATCAACGATCCCTCGCAGGTTTCCCTCCAGACCGATGGGGATGTTGACAAACGCTGCGTTTTGATTCAGTTTAGTCCTGAACAAATACAAAATACATGCATACTACAATTCATACTAATGTAAATATATGTGACCCTGTGGGGCACAAAACCAGTCATAAGAGTCAATTTTTTGGAAAATTGAGATGTATGCATCATCTGAAAGCTGAATAAATAATATTTCCATTGATGTATGATCAGACAATATTTGTAAATCTGGAATCTGAAGGTGCAAAAAAATCTAAATATTGAGAAAATCATCTTTAAAGTTGTTCAAAATTAAGTTCTTAGCAATGCATATTAATAATCAATAATTAAGTTTTGATATATTTATGGTAGGTAATATCTTCATGGAACATGATCTTAATATCTAATGATTTTTGTCATAAAATTAAAATGATAATTTTGACCCATACAATTGTATTGTTGGCTATTGCTACAAATATAGCCTGTGCTGCTTATGACTGCTTCTGTGCTCCAAGCTCAACATATAATATATAATAAATAAGCTTTGTCTGCAATATCTGATGTGCTCTATGATCGTACATTAAATCTGTTGATCATATAAAGCAATCGCATCTCCCAAGACTTGAATTAAACACTATTAATTTGGATTACGTATCTATGAACGCATTACAGTTTTTAATAGAGGGCCAGAAATCATCAACACTTCAAAGACTAAGCAAAGGCTTCTGGGCTTGAATGACACGCGGGTGAGTAAATGAGTACACTATCTTTTCTCACGGTGGTTAAAAGCACACAGTGTTGATGCATGATCTCCGGACGCCTGACCTGAGCTGCTGCAGCGCTCGGCTGGGGTTGGCGCCCTGTCGGTCCAGTTTGTTGATGAAGGTGAGGAAGGGCACTGCGTAGCGCTTCATCTGCCGGTTAACGGTCATGGTCTGACACTGCACTCCTCCGACGGCACACAGCACCAGCACAGCCCCGTCTAATACTCGTAGAGACCGCTCCACCTCGATCGTGAAGTCCACGTGACCTACCGACCCATCAGAACATGATCCTGCATACTAGATATCACCGAACCGTACGCAGTACACACTCCATCAGCTACATACAGTGAACGCACAAGACTTCAGACTCACTGAATGATAAACGGTCAAGCAATGCGTTTATGAATATCATACTACAT